>OX579657.1:15281295-15881295 GCA_951230895.1 Carpatolechia fugitivella
AAATAAAATAATTGACTATAGCCACTATTAGTCATTCCTTAGGTCTTGACGCACCACCAGAACTTATAATTTTTCTATACCTAAATGAGATTGTCGGATTTTCTTTTCATTACTTAAAAATATATAATTAACTGCTTTGAAAGAGACTTGTCATATTTTTCCTGTTGGTTCGTTATTAAAACTTCTTATCTTTTTAATAAAAAAAAAACAGTGCACAATACATTTATAATATACCAAGATACAAAAAAGATAAATAACTGTGGCACCCCATTAAGCACGAATATTCTGAGCTTTGCGTTGTATCTAGCAGCTTGTCTAACTAGCGCTTACGCAAGTAGTTAGCAAAAATAAATTTAATATACTGTCATTCAGGTAGAAACCGCACCCGCTGGCGGGGACGCGGATCTGATCATACAATTAATTCAGTAAGGCCCGGTAGGGGTCATTCTTCTCCGACGCGTTTTTCGCCCTGGCACCGTCCGAGGGCGCCCCCTAAGTTGTCATAAATTTCTAAGGGGTACGATACGAGCCGTCCGCTCCCCCGCTATATTACCACTCTGCTAGAAATAGCGATTAATAGGTAAAAAAAAAAAAAAATATTGCGCCTACAGTAACATTTTTTTTGTCACGGGTAGAGACTATGCAAAAAAATCAAAGTTTTAATATGTCTCGACAGGTATAATAATTTATTTTGCCTTGAATTTATTGTCACTTGATATTAATACAATAAATAAATTCATAAGTTTTTCTCTGGCTTACCGTTCTTGTTCAACATCAACATCAACGGCCCGTTACAGTCCACTGCTGGACTATAAGCCTCCTCCACTTAAGTGGAGGGTTTTGCCATAATCTCCACGCTTGGCAGGCGGGTTGGAGATCGCAGATTAAAAGGTTACTGTATCAGAGAGCGCTGCTGCCCGTTCCCAGTTCAATATGTAGTCCCTAAGTCGCCTCTTACGACACCCACGGGAAGAGTAGGGGTTGGTGACAAATGTATTCTACTCTGCCGTCACCACACGGCACCACCGTTCTTATTGCTTTATTATTATTTAATCAAATACAGACAGGCAAGTCGACAGATGACCAATCTGCAACTTTATAATCATCCTAATCCGGAAAATTCTCGAGCTTTTCTGTAAAATCGAAATTTACGTTTGAGCTGATAACGTAATAGACACTAAGTCCAATAATCTTCGATTCCAAGATACTTTAAGGATATTTTTACTTGAGCTACGTTTTATTGCCTTCTCGGCAGTCACGGCCTTTGCCCATTACCTCCAATCGATACCAGTACCAACTAGTTTTACTGGGCCGTAAAAGCACCGGTCCCGCCCGACCACTTAGCCTCTATTACCCAAATTACCACCCGATAACACTTCTAACGGCTGCATGGAGTTTTTACTCCCACTTACATTTAAATAAAGAACTGAAGCGAATTTTAATAGTATGAGTTTGTTTTTTTTTTCAGCTAGATGTCCGCCCGTGGCTACGCTCGCGTTATGTAAGATTTTCCTGTGGGAATAAGATTTTTCCTATTCTAGGTGTTAATCCAGGGTACAAACTATCACCATTCTAAATAACATCAAAATCCGTTCAGTAATTAAGGCATGAACGCAAAACAAACATCTAAACATTCAAATATAATTTTATTTATTATATTATGTGATCGCAGATTAAAAGGTTACTGTATCAGAGAGCACTGCTGCCCGTTCCCTGTTCAATGTATAGTCCCTAAGTCGCCTCTTACGACACCCACGGGAAGAGTAGGGTTTGGTGACAAATGTATTCTACTCTGCCGTCACCACACGGCGTCCAACGTCCAACCCGCCTGCCAAGCGTAGATATTGACGTCGTATTATTAGCTTTATTTCTAAATACTTCAAGTTACTACACGATACATATTAGTATCATAAATTATTATGCATATTTCTATATCAGTGACCTTTGGCGGCTCTATAACACTGAGGTTTGTGGTGTCAGTCGACCTAACAACCCACACGATGAAGATGAAGAAGGAGAATAAAAGAGTATAATATCAATCAATCAATCAATCAGCCTATTGCAGTCCACTGCTGGACTGCTGCCTCCCCAAGGGCACGCCAAAGCGCACGATCACCCACTTTCCTCATCCAGCCACCACCAGCGACCTCCTCAGGTCATCAGTCCACCTGGCAGTATAATATACAAACAAAAATTTTTAAAACAGTTATGAATAATTTTAATAAACCTCACATAAAATGAAGATTTGAAATCGCTACCATATTTCATTTACCTTAATTATTTTAAAGCTTTTCCCTTTAAAAAAGCACCGCAATTTTTCCACAAATATTTGCTGAGCACTCACGCGCGTCTTATCCATTTCCTGATGAATTTTGGCGCAAACTTACCTGTTTCTTTAACGCTTTCAAAGGTTCTTTTCGCGAAAAATTTGAGTGTAATCACACTTCAATCTTTTTTGAAATGTAAAGTGAAGCTATCTCGTTATTAATTTTTATTTAAAGCTACGAAGACGGTAAACTTATATCATTAGGTATACAGAATGTTTCACGACTATGCCACATGAGGAATACTCATCAACGGCCCGTTACAGTCCACTGCTGGACTATGAGCCTCCTCCACTTAAGTGTTTGGTTTTGCCATAATCTCCACGCTTGGCAGGCGGGTTGGAGATCGCAGATTAAAAGGTTACAGTATCAGAGAGCGCTGCTGCCCGTTCCCTGTTCAATGTGTAGTCCCTAAGTCGCCTCTTACGACACCCACGGGAAGAGTATGGGTTGGTGACAAATGTATTCTACTCTGCCGTCACCACACGGCAAAAAGGAATACTCGTAGTACTTAAAATATTGTAGATCAGTAGTTTCACTGAAAGAAGATTTCACTCAGTTTTAAAAGTAATTATCGGGGATCATCAACAGCTCATATACGTCCCTACCGAGGGGCTCGAGCCTACCCTGATTTAGAATGATGAGGCCTTAGTCAACCACACTGACCCAGTGTAATCCATCCAACACGTTACATAGATAAACAGAAAACTAATTTTAAGGAAGAACGCATTCTTGAACTCATTATACCGTTTTCTTCAAGCAAATACTGCTTTTGAAGTTAAAAATTGCTTACCAAGTGAATAATTTTAATTAAAAAGGAACAAGGTTCAGGATAATGTCGAACGGGTTTTTATTGTTAAAAAAATCTTATTACTTCATTTGACGGCTCCGTAGCCCAGGTGGTAGTGTATCTGCCTCCGACACGCACAGGATCGCGGGTTCAAATCCCGCCCAGGGCAAACAGTCGTGTGATGAGCACTTGTGTTTGCCTTTATGTCTGGTTGTTGTTTATCTATATAAGTATGTATTTATGTAATGGATATCAGCTGTCTGGTACCCATAGTACAAGCTCTGCTTAGTTTGGGATCAGATGGCCGTGTGTGAAGATGTCCTCACATATTTATTATTTATTTATTTATCTATACTTTACAATAAAAATTACAGCGTTGGTAGTATAATAGTAGCTAGAGTCGATGTTTTTCGTCCAAGTTGCGCTTCGAACCCCACCACGTACCAATCTGTTGTCAAATTAAAAATCCATTTACTATGTACGTTTATTCGACACTTTAGTGGTGAATATAAACATCGTGATGAGATCTGCATAAATGGTTGGTGTCAGTTCACAATTTTCCGTAAGTTTATAATATCGCGAGTAAGATTATAAACTAACGGCGTTCACAATCTTACGGTGACATAAGGTGATGACGTGTGAAGTTTACCAACCCCCCGCTATGAGCTAGTGTGGTTACGGACTGGTCATCCTAATTCAGAGTAGGCTCGAGCCCCTCGACGGGGACGTATATGAGCGATTATAGAATAGAATAGAATAGAAAAGCATTTATTCCTTGAAAATAATAATTACAATACAACACGAACAGAATTCAGTGGTAGTTATACATAACTTATGTTAAGACACAAAAACTTATAGATGTAAATGCTGTATTGCATCAATGAAAGGGTTCCGACTCAGCATGTGCTGCAGCGCTGATATTCTGCCGGCACCAGACAGTTAAAATTATGACTATCCTCTTTGAATTTCTTCGCCGGAGTGTGTATTTTTTCTCAAAATGTTTTCCCTCACCGTAAGAGCAGCGTCCAATGAAACACATAAACAGTTGATTGGGCTAAAGATAAAAAAAATGTCTTTATTCGAAGTTGTATTCAACAAATCATTTTTCGACATCAAAGCTAGCTTATAAAAGTGACTTTATATTTCTTTCACGCACTACTCCGTTTCCGTTCACTATTTCTCTATGAAAAAAAAAAATGTTGTCTGGAAGAGATCGCTATTAGCGATAAGGCCGCCTTTGCGCACATTTTATAACAATGTTTTCTTTGTATGTCCCGTGTGTGTTATGCAATAAAGTGTTACTTACTTATAGATAGATAAATAGTTACAATACCAAGGACAAAATAAGTTTGTCCCTGGCACGTTTACTACTGCCGGAAGAAACTCCGCAGGATATATGAAACCCAGGTCTTCCAGATGACGACCCTAGCCACTGCTCCACCAACGTTCTCAAAGATTAGATTCGATTAGATTATTTATTCCTTAAACAAAATATATTGTATTGGAATGTGATACAGTAAGTGAATAAATTATTAATAAAATCAATCAATCAATTAATTATTCATAAAATCAATAAAACATTATTTCTAAAATTAAACGTCAACATTGATAAAATTGCTTAAATTAATAACCATCTTAAACAAACATTAAAATAACATAAAAATAAAAACACATACATTACATTAACAGCCATACTAGTCCACTTTAAAAATTTAATTAAATTATCATTAAAATATTCATCAGTAGAAAAGTAACACTTATCTAAAGGCCCTCAAGCCGCGTTCTAAATATATTGTGGTCAGTGATGGATTTTAACTCGGGAGGAAGATGATTATATACCCTTACCGTCTGATATCTAACACAATGTGAAACTCCTCTAAGTTCAGGAGTTAACGTGACGCCCAGCAGCCGCCACAAGCTACTGCACATGTTGTAGAGGATTGACATGTGGCAATATCCAGGACACAGTCCGAAGAAAAAGGTATTTATATATTATATATTAAATAACAAACATGGAAAACTCTAACATAGGTAAGCTTAAGAGTTCTGTCGGAGATCAGGACATGAAGTGAAGAATTTAGCAGAAACGTAAGAAATCTAAATTTGAAAACGAATTTAAAATGAAAGATAAAACTGCCAGCAAGAAAGGTTGCCAGTCATAAAACAGGAAAGAGGACGAATACCTCGTTACAATAGTATATGCCATATCATTTCTGCGGGTACTAAGTCGATAACAGGACAGGACAGACGAGGACAGTCACGTGTATCACTTGCGTATAGGGCTCCAGGGACCACTGCGGATCGCTGACCGATCAAACTTCAACATGTCTATTGACTCTATCTATTGCAGTAATAAGATCTCGGTCCACTAGGGAGAGCGCCAACCATTATGACGGTAACTACATCATTTATTTCGTAGTACAGCCTCTGAGCGTCGATGGTCTAGTGGTTTGGACTGCTGCCTTTCGTCTGCCAAAATTTCATGAGAATCGATCCTGTAATCATACAGAATGGACATACGAAAGCGTTTTTTTTTTTACTAGGTACTAACATTCGTTAATAAAAGTTGTATATCGTGGTAATAACAATATTAATAACCGCGAAAACCTTAAAATGTTCGTGTATAGCAAAAGTTGTTCAGTTTCATGCTACCATCACAGGGGTTTTAATTTGCGCTTTAGGTGTATAACTAAATGTCTTTGGAAACTAACAACAGGCTAGTTCTTCTGCCTATAGCCACACTAGCAATATCTATCTAGATATTAATCCATTCAGTATTTTAAACTTCTGATAGGTTGGAGTTAATTAGAGGAGTCTGGAAGTCTGTCTGGAAGCCGCGGGCGCGGTTGATAAGCCCGCCATGTTCAAAGCCCAACTCAAGTGCATTGTGCAGGCTGCAACTGCAACCGCAGATAAGACATTGGACCGACTTCCACTTTTATAGTAGCAGGAAAAGCGGAAATTCTTTGAAGAAGCTACTACGAAGTTACAATTTTCCCCTACTGACTTGGTGCACCAGCATGGCTTAATAGGTTATTTGAATGTTGCTAAATTAACCATATTTTATGAATTAATTTAAAAATAAAGATTCTATAGCTGATGCTTCGCGGAGAAAAAGAATCGGTTGGAAAACTAATTTACAGTGATTTTTTAAAGTTTCAATATGTCTGTCTCTTTCAAAAACGATTTTTTGTATGGATATTATATGGCGTTACTTGTGACTCAATAATAATATAATCTCCATAGGATTAGTAAAATAAAATAAAAGGTTTTCAAACACCCTATTATAAAATAAAGCCTACTCGTACTACCCAACCCACAACCTAAAATACTTCCTGTAATAACATTAGTCCATATCTCGAAAACTACTGAACCGATTTTGAAGAAACTAGATTGTTCTCTAAGTTAAAAGGTACTTACTTAATCTAACAAAAAACATACAGTCAGATTTTTTGTTTTAGAGAAATGCATGAGAATAGGCAAACATACATACATTTAGGAGCCAACATAGGCTGACGTCATTAGAATATTGCGCAAATCCAACAATAATACATAATGTTGGGATCGAATTTATAACCTCGTTTTTTGAAGTCGGTCGAGCGTCCGAAAACACTTAAATAACTACATGGAATAAATACTTTGTCTAAATATATGTCTACATGGAGATAGAACCGCAAATTCACGAATTTATTAAATCTTTCAAATTCTCGTCGTCAGACATTTTTGGTGTTGCAATCACCAATATCTACAAGTCTTACAGATATTTTAGAAAATTTTCTAGCTCTAAAACACAAATCAGTTCAGTCAGTTGAACCCAACGAAAAAATGGCGGAGTACACACGGCGGCGAATGCATAGCTTGTTGAAAGAAATCTTCTTTTCTGAGAAACATCGGCAACTCGCACGCTGATTGGCTGTCAATCGATCTTACCAGCATATGACCAACGTGACAAAACGAAAGGGCACGTTCGTTTTTAAACTCGACGTCTCAATGTTGGGCCGTGCAGGACGATTGATGGTGGATTTGATGCAACTAGTCGGCCGGTCGGATCGTTCGTGTCGGGTACAACCGGAAGTTGACACGACGCGTAGCTGTCACCTTGGATGCGATCCGCTGTTCGTTCCTTTTTTTTTTCGCAGCTGCGAAATCTTGCTGTCCTCTTCACAACCGTATATGGCGTGTTTCTGCTTGGAATCTTGTTTGATGATGAAATCCCACTATTCTCGCTAATCTTCTGATTCGAATGAAAAATCCTTGCCTCGCAGCAGTCGATACTTGAAATCTTCGCAAGTATTAAGCTGGTAATTCGTCTTCTCCGTGTCTCGCGCTGCAATGCATGTGTCCTTGTGACTGGCTCGCAGTTCGTACCTTGCTTCTGCTGATTTTTTATCCGGTTCGGAAGTGACCAATGTTGTAAGCTAGTGGACTGTCTGCTTTGGGTCGGTCAGGGCTTGTAGCAGGTAAAACAGCTTCGTGTACTTCACTGAATATATTTATTGCACAGAGAACACAGAATTTTGGTTACATAGCAGCGTGACAACGTAGAGACAAGAAGCGGAAGTTGAACATTTACCACATTAAAATATTTACTACTTGTGTTGCCATAAACACTGTGCCTACCCTGAATTAGGGCGATTAGGCCTTAGTCGAGCACGCTGGCCCAGTGCGGGTTGGTCGACTCCACACACAGTCTTTGAATTTCTTCTTAATGGAGTGTGCAGGTTTCATCACAATGTTTTCCTTCACCGTAAGAGCGTCGAATAAACGTATATATGAATTCGAAAACTCACAAAAGTGATTCTCTACACATTTGTCGACTAGGCCGAACTTTAATTACGTTCGCAATCGTGAATTTGCGTTTTAAATTAAAGAAGAAGTTGATTAGAAACTCCTCTGTTTGATTTAGGGGGTTCGAGTTGATTCTGTGGGTTCTCGGTATTTGAGTTCTACTAACTGGGCCCGACCAAGTCGTAAACAGCATCACTCAGGGACCTTCAAACAGATTTAAACCATTCAATCGTCCAATCCTTACTAATGTTATAAAATGCGAAATTAACTCTGTTTGTTACGCTTCCACGGCTAAACTTCTGGACTGATTTTGATGAAATTTGGTACAAAGATAGTTTGATTTAGTACCCAAGGACGGATAACTGCTTCTTAACGCAAAAAAAATGTCTATTCAGTCATGCACATCACCGCAGTTTTGCTAAACTGACAACACCATCTAAGTAACGCGCGGTAAATCAGTAAGAACTAAACAGGTTGTATGTAACTCCCCATTCATAGATGGTGTTGCCAGTTTTAGTAACAGGAAAAATACACAATCTTTGCGGGCGTAGCCGCGGGCGGACTGCTAGTTAAGTAGATATAATTTTCTTTGATGCTCGTTGAGTTCAGAAAATAAAGATATCTAGAAAATAGGTGAAATATTTATTCACAAACGATTGAACACCTGGTAAAAAGGTAAAAATAAAAATTATCATGTTAACTTAATTAATATTTTGAATAAACTCACCAGACCTCGAAAAATAATGTATGAATATTTCAATGTTTGCTCAAAGCATTAATTTTGATACATTGGAAAGTGCTTTATCTAATTAAGAGATAAAATTAGTAAATTAAATACAATTCTCAAAGAGAAATTGCATGTGAATGCCAGAGCTGTTTTAATTACATTTATGTGATTCGAGTAATTAAATAAGTGGTCTTGTGGACACAGACCAAGTTTAAAATTAAATTGTAATTCGCTCGGTTTAAATTAGAAATTGAACAAATATAAATGTAAATGAGCTGTTGATGTTGTGCTGACATCTCACACACGTCCATCTGATTCGAAACTAAGCAGAGCTTGTACTATGAATAGATTAACACATACATAGATATCGATAAACAACATCCAGACATAAAGCAAAGACAATTGTTTATCACACGAATGTTTGCTCTGGGCGGGGTTCGAACCCGTGACCCTGTGCTTCGCAGGCAGGAACTACCAACAATCGAGCCAACTATAAAAAGTGTTTTTTTTTTATTATTATTTTTCAAGTCCAAATTCTAGTAAACCAATTAAAAGCAAGCAAAATCTTTTTTATTGAATGAATAAATGAATTGAATCCGTTTTCGTCGCTTCGCTCTTTGGTGCCCTTCAAAGGGTGCTAATATTTCAAATCATTGTAAAAGTTCAGACAGCAGCCGAACAGAGTGACCGACATCGCACAGATTCCCAAAAAAGGTCTGAGAAGGGTCGCAGGTATCTCAAACTTTTACCCGACTAATTCGAATGCCGTCACGTGGAGGGTTAACAATTACTGAGTTAGGGCCGACGACATGACAAGCGGCTGTGGGTTCGAATGCGGAAAGAAATCAAGTGAATCAAGTGGCTCTTTAGAAATTCATCGCGCACTTTGAATCATTTCATCATTATCAGATTTTTACTGCCGTCGTGCCGCCGCGTGGTGACGGCAGAGTAGAATACATTTGTCACCAACCCTTATTCTTCCCGTGGGTGTCGTAAGACGCGACTTAGGGACTACACATTGAACAGGGAACGGGCAGCAGCGCTCTCTGATACAGTAACCTTTTACTCCAACCCGCCTGCCAAGCGTGGAGATTATGGCAAAACCCTCCACTCAAGTGGAGGAGGTTCATAGTCCAGCAGTGGACTGTAACGGGCCGTTGATTGATTTGATTTGAGATTTTTACTACCCACTGCAAGGCGCGCCTCGTGCCTCCTCTTTTTCATGCCAACCTTTGCGATCCTGTGCAAACTTCAGCTAAGTCTTTCCAGCGCCCCGCTCTATATCATCGACCCACCTAGTTGCAGATCGACCGGGTCGTTTTTTCCTCTGCCTTGGCCACCATTCTGTTAGGGACTTACTCCCTCTGTGAGGGACTTTGAAGGTTGCGTAATAACAAAAAAAAAAACATTCGAAAATTCTACTCTCTCTTCTATCTCTAACTTTTCTTTTTTTATCTACTTAGCAACTTATCGTTCAATGTGTTACTAAGTGACATAGAAAAATTTTTCAGGATATAGATCATTCATCAATCCACAAAGTAGGTAAAGCGGTGCCCCTAGATGAAACTATGAACTTGATTGCCTGATCGAGTCAATTTTAAAGTGAATGCTTTTCAAAATATATTCTGTCCAGTAAAAAGATTCCAGTTATTTACTGGATGCAGGGTCTCATGAACCACCATCATAAGCCTGTTGCAGTCCACTGCTGGACGAACCA
This sequence comes from Carpatolechia fugitivella, assembly GCA_951230895.1. Taxonomy (NCBI): domain Eukaryota; kingdom Metazoa; phylum Arthropoda; class Insecta; order Lepidoptera; family Gelechiidae; genus Carpatolechia; species Carpatolechia fugitivella. The sequence goes on from OX579657.1 coordinate 15,291,642, forward strand.
CCATGCTCAATTATGAAGGTCTCCCATTTCTCGCCATCTTCGACTCTAGAACCCAAAAAAAGAAATTCTCAGTAAAACAAGACATAGGCGTCCAAATAGTAGCATAACATCTCAGTCCATCGCGAAGTCACAATATAGATTGATAAGATTACATGGGACAGAAAAGGGCCAACTAATCAATTCAGAACTTAATGTATGCGCTCAACGAACCGAGAGGGTCCCGGCAGAAGTAAAACAAATAGTATATTTCGTCTGTTGTGCAAGGAAAACTGGAGAGAATACTTCATCGTTTGTGTTGCGTTTAGATCGAATCCTAAATCTAGCTACTATTCCGGAAATATTTGACTGGAAGGTCTAAAAAGATACTGAAAATTTGAGAGACCTATAGTAAATAAAGCGAATTCTATTTTATATAATTGATATTTTACGTCTGGAATTATTAAAAGTTCAGCATACTAATATTATAATTTGTGTACCAACCTTTAAATATAAGGAATATATTGGTTTGCATAACAAGCAAATTAAAACTTTTAATAGTGTGTTGGATGCCAGTAATTTGGAATATCAGTATGTTTACATCATTGACTCTAACAAAAATTTAGAATATTCCTTTAAGATGTTTGGCAGAGTTAAAAGAAAAGGCCTCAGAATAATTTTTAATGATATTAAAAAATTGCTTTTAAATTTACTTAATCCATTTCAGTTAAACTCTGCTAAAGTACTGACTTCAGATAAGTTTTTTCGAGGCTAATAATACCTTAAACATTTTTCACCAAAATGCGCAAGGTCTGCTAAGCAAACTAGATTTGATAGAGCTATGCATTGATGAGCTAGCGGGATTAAACAAATATGTAGACATATACATATCAGAAACTTTCGTTAAATATGGTAGCGATAAAAATATTGTTATGAAGGGCTTTAATTTGGCAGTACATTTCTGTAGAAAAAAGAAACGTGGAAAGGTATATATAATTACGAGAAAATATCTTAGGTACCTATAAAATTATACCATACTGTAGTCAGTTGTCAATTGAAAATGTTTTAGAGTGCTGTGGAATAGAATTACCACAAATAAATTCGTATCTTGTCTGCCTGTACAGAATTCCGGATCCAAAAAATGTTAATATTTTTCTAAACCGTTTGAATCTTTCAAATATCGATTGTAATGACAAGATAAACTGCATTCAAGGTATTTGTATGGTGAAAGTCCAAAAGGTAACATGGATCTGTTCACAAGATACGAAATAAAAAATAACTGATAAAACTAACGATGCCAGTAACTTTACAATTGTGAACGCAGCAACAAGTATCGCTGTCTTCAGTAAAGGCAAATACTGCGTGAAATTGAAGAGGCTTCGATCGTAAGTAAAGTTCTCTGATTCAGGCGACTCTTGGATTGCGGGACTTGTACGCACTCAGTCTGAGTGTCTGCTATGAATACTTACGACCAAATACATACCTTTTAGACTACAGTAAATAGAAATTGGCGATGGTTGTGTTGGTAGTATATTAGACTGTTCCTGAAATTTCTATATTTTATGAATTAATATTTTTGTATTAGCGGCAGACTTGGTTTGGATTTTTATAAATTAGTAGCAGACGGTTTACAAAAAAAAAACTGTTTTAAAAACTAATTTTAATTGTTTGTAAGACTCAGATAAGAAATAAAAAGGTAGTCGTAAAAACCCATTGTACAAAATTATGCACAAATTAATTTATTGCTATCAGACCCAGAGATATGTTTCGTCGTTCATCGCAGCTGGTTTTGACAGTTCACTTATTTTTTAGTTAGCAGCGTTGATAACAACGACGGCTCCGTAGCCCAGGTGGTAGTGTATCTGGCTCCGACGCACAGGGTCGCGGGTTCGAATCCCGCCCAGGGCAAACATTTGTGTGATGAGCACTTGTGTTTGCCTTGTGTCTGGTTGTTGTTTATCTATATAAGTATGTATTTATCTATTAAGTAATGTATATCAGCTGTCTGGTACCCATAGTACAAGCTCTGCTTAGTTTGGGATCAGATGGCCATGTGTTAAGATGTCCCCACATATTTATTATTATTTTATTTATTATTAATTTAGATTAACAAAGTAATTTTGACGCGTGAAACTAGTCGCGGGAAGATTTGAAAAAAACTAGAGGAACTTAAAGATTTATGTACAAAAATTTGTACAGTGGGCGATTACTACTATAAACTTTATCACAAAGCTGGGTCTGATAGAGGTATTTCATTTTGTACAAAATTGTGTACGCTGGGTCTTTTCTGTATGGAGTATGGAGATGTATGGCCTGTGGTAAAAGATGTCTCATCTCAAGCGCGTCGCCTTACTCCACTGTCTGTGACATCACTAGCCATTATTTTCTGTCTAATTTTGAATTTCAAACTTTTATCTAGGTAACTCGCAAAATTTGAACTAAAATTATCTTACTGTACGACGACGTTTGGATTTGTAAAAAAAAAGAAGTCAAATACCTCTTTCTTGTGGCAACAGCGTAGTTGACTAAGGAAGGCCTGATCATCTTAATTCAGGGTAAGCTCGAGCCTCTCGGTGAGGCTGTTGATTATGAATGAACCCCTGAATATCAATACAACCATGACAACCTGTGTTTCAGTTTTAATTTTATTTGTCTTGCCTCACACCGCGACGTTACCACAAGCCACGGTGTGAAAAACGCCACATTTTCTCGCTATCAAAGGTGCGACGCAATAAAGCCCTTTATTAACTGTAACCTTCATATTGCTTGTACCAACGAATTGCTTGTACCCATAATAATATGGGAAGAAACCGGTTTTCCTCGGTTCCAAAAAACTTCGACGATTCTTTTTGCGTCAAAAAGCGGTTTTTTCCAATTCATTTGGTTCTCCCGTCAATATGTTTTTTTAAACTATTTTTTTTAAAGTTTAATCTTTGATGAAGAAGATGTTTTTATATTATATTATATTTTGATAGTTCCACATCACAGATAGTTTTTTTTCGTTCTTATCTTATTCCTAATATTTTTTTACTTTTACGAATTTAATTATTATAATTTTTGTTATGTCAAGTACGTGTGTTATAAAACCAAGAACCGGTTTTCACCAAAGATGACCGGTTTTACACCCCCTACCATATTTAATAATCTGTGGAAAAAAATTACAGCTACATTTTTCCGTCTTCACGCGGAATTGCTTATATTTTGTCGCGAGCATTATGAATATGGAGGAAAATCATGCCAAATGAAGCCTTCCGCTCTTTTTTAAAAACTGTGTTACATTTCCACTTGGGAAAACGATTTTCTTTCAAATTACGACCTTAATGTGTGAGACGTTCAAGCCAGGGAGTTTTTGTTGAGGGTGTGTTTAGTAGATTAAGCGGAATGTTCGAATTTTCGGCTGATTTTTCTTCGTTACGTTCGGAAATTCGTCTTTGTGTCAGTAATTTAAGCTTGTCGCTTATAATACAAGTGTAATGTTGGTAATACAAAAAAAAAAACAAATTTCGAATGTCATCAACAGCTTATATACGTCCCCACCGAGGGGCTCGAGCCTACCCTGAATAGGGCGATTAGGTCTTCATCACGATGTTTTCCTTCACCGTAAGAGCGTCGAATAAACGGAATTCGAAATTCGAAAACACATTGGTACGTGGTGGCATGGATCGAACCCGCGTCTCCTGAACGGGAGGTAGTGGCCCTAACCACTAGATCACCGACGCGCGACGAGACAAATTTCGAATGTCTGTTCTTCAATTGGATAGTTGGATAGTTGGTTGAAGATTTTCCGTATCTCAATTTAAACAAAATTTGGCATATGGTGACTTCGAAGACAGGCAATGCAATTTATGCAGTAGCTAAAGTTATTGAGCTATGTATGGGTAAAGAAAACTAAACAAGTTTTTCTAAAAAACTTCGGTCGTTTCTAGTCCGCGCCCGTTATATTACCACTCTGAGATTGGTAGAAATATCGATTGGACCCTTCGATCGAAAGAACAAATTACTGCATCAATACAGCGCAAAACGTTTGTCATAGATCTATTACAAATTTACAACTACAGATCTATTCCTGGACAGACAGTCGACAAGTCGATATTTAGCAGTTAATAATAATAATATGTAGGGACATCTTCACACTGGCTATCTGATCCTAAACTAAGCAGAGCTTGTTCATACATGACATACATAGATAAATACATACTTATATAGATAAACAACATTCAGACACAAGGCAAACATAACTGCTCATCACACGAATGTATGCCCTGGGCGGGAATCGAACCCGACCCTGTGCTGTACTCTACCAACTATGCTACGGGGCCGTTGTGCTACAAATTCATGCATGTATAACTCGATATGTCCTTACAAGTCAGAATTATTAATATGACATGACCTTTTAGCTAACTATTCTAGTCACGTTCTGGAGGACAGTAGCACAGTAACAGCGCTATCTGTAACAAGCACGTTTCTCGGACTGAATATCTCCTATTATTAAGTTAAGCGAAGCGTACTGCAAAACCATTTGTAGTAAACAAATCAGAAAAAGAAGATTAATATCTGTTAGTCTGTTCTTCAGAATTGAAGACGATATAATTTACATTTAACTTTTTTTGGGCAATTACTTTTTTAATATACTCATACCATTTCGAAAATTATTCCAGAAAACTTGATTAAATACTAGAATGATCCTATCCGACAATCAAAGGAACTCGTAACTTGAGTCATAATAGGTTTTTTTAACTTTGAGGCCCGTTATGGTATCGAAGTAATTATGAAAAATAAATGTCCGGTTTTTTAACATCATCGATAGAGGCATTTTTGTTAAGGGATGACACAGTCCAAAAATAAAACATAATATTTTCACATATTTATCATATTTCATTATTGTTGGTATCACATGAGTAATTATAGGTAAATGTAGGTACTCATGTATATTTTATATTTTTCCAAACATTTTCTTAGTGCACGTTGATTCTCTTTGTGAGACTTTCTCCAGTTTGCTTATGCAGTTTTAGAAGACACGCTAAGTAGTGGATCAGTGTGGTCCAGGCTAATACTTACGAAAATAGTCATTTCACGGACCAATTCTGTTATAGTCAACAACCACCAAAACGATGAAGAAGATTATTATGTAAATTGAACTACTCATTGCAATTAGTACAATACAATCATTAAACTGATATGCGCGGGTCTTACATATGGATTACACGCGCCGCACAGATAGCGTTAATAGCCTATTAGGACACCGACAATGCGCGTGATTACTTAGCAAAGCTCAGACACTGTGCCTAGATTGTGTCTAGATAACACGGATAGCTAGACAAAGCTAGACTACAAGACTAGAAATGTAACAACAGCGCGATAACGCAACTTAGCCACAACCTTGTTGTTATTCCAGTTGATAAGAACGGCTAGAAAAAGGTACGTAGAAAGGGAGGATGGAACGGAATTTTTCAGATTGAAGACGGTGGTAAATGAGATTGAGGAGGAGATCTGTAGACGAGATGGTGGCCGGTGGAACAAAGCAGTTACAGAGCGGTGGACAAGAGGAACGGCAAAGCCAGTGGGCAGACCACCAGCCACGATATTGCCAATCTGGCAGGATCAGGCTAGATGCGGATGACACAGGACAGTGACGAATGGCGCAGTAGAAAAGAGGCCTATGTGGGTGCATTTGGGCTTATAATGATAATGATGAAACGAAATTTCATTTAAAGAGCTATTATGTTAAAGAAACTATGTAAATTTAAAAAGTAATATAAAGGATATCAATCGATACAATCTCCACAATAAAGCAAATAAGCAAAAGGATTTACAGCTTGGTCGTTTTATTACCGACATATCCAATTAATCAACGTTTTAGAAATCCTTACAGCTTTCTCTGGAACCATATTATAATCAAAACACTTTGTTTTAAAAAAGTATTACCCGCTCTTAAGAGCGTCGGTGGTCTAGTGGCTAGGGCCGCTGCCTCCCGTCCGGGAGACGCGGGTTCGATCCCCACGTCTACGTACCAATGTGTTTTCGAATTTCAAATTCATATGTACGTTTATTCGACGCTCTTACGGTGAAGAAAAACATCGTGATGAAACCTGCACCCTTCTGCAAAGAAATTCAAAAGTTGTGTGTGAAGTCGACCAACCCGCACTGGGCCAGCGTGGTCGACTTAGGCCTAATCGCCCTAATTAGGGGACGTATTCGACGCTTAACCACCAAGACCTCCTAACTGACATTTTTTGTCAAAATAACTTTTTTATGAAATCGTATTAAAAAACCTTTAATCTACGACCCCTTAAAATTTCCTCTGTGATTTTCCCCATTTTAAGGGTGTTTTTGTCAGTATGGCAATATCTCGTAAATGTCAGGGTAAGGTTTTTGGCGCCATTTGCTGCTAACTTCAGTGCGCCCATACCGTTACGAATGGAACAACACGTGATCGTGCGCCGGTAACCTAAAATGTAAGTGTTAACTAATTTCTACTATTTTTTTTTGCATTCTGGGATTCTTTTTAACAAGAATGAACATTATTTGTGTTGTTTTTATGTTTTGATGTCAGTTTACATAGCTATTTTAAACATAATTTTACTCTAAACTGATCATAAGTAGATACGAGTTATTAGCAGAAAAGTTTTGCTTGCACTCAGAGCAATTAATTTTCAATCTATAGCACTTAGAAGTTATTTCCACTCGTCCATAAGGCATTTTACAAGCAATAAAGTAATGTGGGTCATTGTTTCTTAAAAGTTTACCTTTAATTTCGAATTATAAATTTTTGATAATTTTAAGTTTAAGCTCTTTTTATTACAGAATGAGATCTACACGTTCAACCAAGTTAGTGGAGTTATCACTGCAAGGGCAGACAGAACACGTTATGAATTTAGCAAATATGAAACTACCAGATCAAAATCACCAGATATTTCTGTTGAGCAGCACTTTCAATTTACATCAAGTTCATTTATTCCAACACTTGAACAAACTGAATCTTCCCTACTCATGACTCACATCAACCAGTCAACTATCGATAGCACTTCTACAGCCAGTCCTGCACAAGACGTGGACGATATATCAGACTTTTTTGTGTTAACACCAGAGCCTAGAATTACGAGAGTAATTACAACTGAAACACCTGGAAACAATAATCAAAACATGACTCCCAAGACTGACACAACGTGTACCTTAACTAATTTGACAGGGCTGAATTTTGATTCATTTTCTGATATACCTAACTTGGCAAACGATTCCATTGATTTGATCCAGCCTTCTGATTTAGGACTAGTCACTGAATGTAATTTATTGCAACAGCATCCGCTAAGTCCAATTTTGTCGATAGCAAGTAATTCTACTGAAATATTCCCGCTTCAAAAAGACACTGCCTGTAGACCTGGAGAACCACACAACTCCTCTACTGAAAATAGGTCACAAGAAGTTGAAGCTAATGCATTGCAAAATGATCACAATTCTATTAATCTTGAAGATAATGTAACTATAGCACACAGGCTACAATTTTAAAAAATTCTTATGGTGATATGGCAGAAGGAAGAAAATGGAGAAAAAAAGCTGACCAAAAGATGTGGAAGAAAAATTTTAATAAGAAGCTTCGAATGGAAGGAAAATCGTATTCAGGATATCAGGTTCCAAGAGGTGAGAAGGTTCAACATAATAAACAAAGACCTGCCCGTTTATTGGGCTCGAGATGCAATTCAAATTTCTGTAAAAACTCAGCAATACGGAGATGTGACGACATTTATGAAAAAACACGAAAAAAAAATTTGATTTGTTTTGGAATAACTACTATGGACTGGTCACAACGAAAGATTTATGTTGTAAATAATATCTCTGTTATAAATAGGAAACGTTCAACAACTTTTAAGAACATCGCAGATCCCAAGACATGGCGCTACGCTTCGCTAAGACCTGGACGAAAAGCGGGAGACCCTAAAGTAACAGACCTTAAAGCCATCGCTTACCAACCGGAAGGATCCATCAAAGTTAAACTAGATTTTGAATCAGATTGGGCTGACCTTCCTCAAAGACCGAAAAGGATTCCAGTCATTGAACATTACAGCCCTCTGAATGCAGGTCAGATACCAATTTCTGATACCAAATTTAAACACCTACAGATACTAAAACTTCTGCTTCCTGCAGATTGTCAGCCATACTACGATTCATTACCTCATGTATAACTTTGTTAAAATAAAAGTTTTGATCTCTTTTTTCATACAGTATTGATCTCAATTTTAGAATATTATTTCCTTGTGATTGTTGTGGTACTAAGAAATTAAGTGTTATTTACTAAGAAGTTGTTTGTTTAAAAGTTAGGTATTTGAAAGTTTATATTATTAGTAATAACTTGACTGTTTAATAATTGCCTACAAAGATCACACCCACAGATTACCTCAATATAAGATACTAATAAATACTTAAAATAAGATGTTTTTTGTTCATTGAATTATTAACCTTTTAACTTAATTACTATATAAATATATGTTAACTAACAGAAAATATTTAATAAAGTACAAAAACATGCAAGTAATTCCTCTTAAATGAAATAGAAAGAACTCTTATCTACAAAATTAACGTAAATGTTCATAGAAATGTCTCCTAACTTACCTATCTCCTAATCTTTATGATATAGATGCAATTTTTTTACAGTACCATATAGTAAATTATATTTAAAACCAACTATATTTTTGTTTTTATCATATTTGGAATTACTTCAGAATTATTAAGTTTTTTGAGTCTCCTGTAAAATTTGGTCTATGTTAGTTTGGAGATCTTGGTGGTTAAGCGTCGAATATGAGCTGTTGATGATGAACCGACCAAAATGCTTCAAACTGGCGTTTTCATCGCCATTGTCCGTTTTGCTTCGCCCTGTAGACTACAAGGCGTATAAATATTCAAAACGTGGTTCAGACAGCGACTGAGCTATGGTCATCGTACAACCTCTGAATTAATCATTTGCTCTAGCTTCCAGATGTCTTGACCTGGATTCAGGTGCCTTCAAAGAAAATAGAGGTACCGTTAACAAATGGGAACATCGTTAATATTAGTACCCGGTATATTGTTCTTTGCATCCGAGATTGTATTAAAAAAAAACACTTGGTTCTGAAAACCGTAACCTTAGCTTCAATCAAGTAAAATCCGAAAAAGTTGATGAATTAAAAACAAACCCTATAATATCCTTGACTTGAGTAGGGTTTCGTTAATTGAGTAGACCCGACAGTGTTGCCAACTCGGTGTCAAACTATTTGAGTTGATAAAAATGAAAGATTTGTCGTGACACTTAAAAAAATAGGATTTTTGTAATATTTCAAACCAGGAAAGTTAAAATTATGTACCTACATTTTTGCGAAGATCAATCTAATAAGTTATTTTAAAGACAATATTAATGATTACAAGACATTGCCTAGTAAAGTGTAATATTAGTACATATAATAGAATAAAATTATGTTTATACGTAGGGGCCGCCTGGTACAGGCTTTTGTAGGCCTAAAAGGAGACTCCTGTCACTAGGTTCTTCTTCATCGTATGGGTTGTAAGGTCGACAACCGACCTCACAAACCCTAGTGTCAGTGTTATAGAGCCGCCAAAGGCCACTGACATGGCTCATGTAACGACGATAGTAGCCTTCCGAAGCACGGAATCATCTTTCTTTTCGGACAATCAGGTGATTCAGCCTGCAAAGTCCTAACCAAACTGGGGAGAGTCTCACAAAGAGATTTTTGCTTGACAGTATCCCCACCGGGAATCGAACCCGGAACCTCCGTAATGAGCGCCGAAATCTCAACCGCTCGGCCATGGAGGCTGTAAACTTTAACATCTTTTGTTAAAAAAATAAACAATTTTTTAAGTAGACAAAAAACTAAGTTTAGTCAGAAATGGACTAAGATGGCAACTCAGGTTCCCGAGATGACATCGAAATCTCAATTACGACTAGAACTTGGTGGTCTCTTTGTCAATTTAATCATTATGAGTCTTAATTAGAAGTCAACATACATAAGCATACGACAATAGGTGTTTATTTATAGAAATGTCTTAACTATTGGGAAATTTTGTAGTTAAGGTAAAGGTTACTGAAGCCTGTTACAGTACTTAACACGCAATTTGTTTGTGGGTACGTGAATGGATTACTTTCTGTTTTATTGTGTGCTTAGAAAAAGGTTTACGATTTCTGAAATTACGCTACCGTTCCCCTGCGCCAGGACAAGCGGTTCGTAGGTGCTATCAATCCGCACTTGGCCCGCGTGGTCATCTAAGGTCTGATTACCGTAGTATTCAGGGTAGCCTCGAGCGATCGTACAACTACGTCACAGGCTCACAAAATACGACAGATACTAATAGGGGATCGGACTACTTTTTTTTATTTTATAAATCCAAACTTCTTAGTTTCTGCTATCGAATACTAATAAACAATGCTCTATCTTTAAAATTGACCGAGTTATAAAGGTTTGTAATTCAAGATTAGACAGAGAGGCACATACCCACTTGTGACGTCATTTGTTAGTAACGCCATATAATCTCCATACAAAAAATCGTTTTTGAAAGAGACAGACATATTGAAACTTTAAAAAATCACTGTAAATTTATTTTTCAATCGATTCTGTTTTTTTTTTCGCGAATCGTCTGCTACTAATCTATATTTTAAAAATAGTTCATAAAATATGGTAAATTTAGGAACAGTTCGATCCCATATTCTGTGCCGATAGTTTCCCAGCCGACCTTCCCGGTCCCAATAAATCGAACCATGAATAGGTCGACCAATTTGCATTTTATCTGCCGTCTACAAGATAATATCTGTGGCCTATGATTTAAGGTTCGTTTTAGTTATCAATAAAATGTATCCTTATCATTATAAATTGTTACAATTGTTAACGTCCATTGCTGGGCTAACGACTCCTTCAAGACTCTTCACAATACCATAAAATTTACCGGTATGAATAAGAAAGAAATACCTATAAAGATCTAAAATTAATTTATTGTTTATAAAAATATTCGTCTTGTTCTTTGTCTACGCCCGTAGTTGTACATTGCATATAATTTATGAACTACCAAATACCAATGAACTGATTGCATTTTAAACCGATAGTGTAACTAAAGGTGTGCTATGCAGGGCTTCGCTCATTGTATCGATTGCGGTTTTCTTAGAGAAATTTCTACCTTAGCAATATGATTTTTTTACATTTTCAACCCAATCAACTTAATAGTTTTTAAATTTCCAAAAAACTTGCTCACAAAATTTCACGAGAATCGGTTGAGAAACGCGACCTGTAGAGTGGAATAAACAGATAGACAGAAGGACAGATGGACATACAAAAGCAATTTTGGCCGAGCTGAAACGGAGACGCTTCGCTCGCTCGCTCAATAAATTTTGTATAATTTAATGTTCTGTAACCAAACTGGCGAAAAACATAAAAAGTTTTTTTTTTTTCGGGATTCAATCAAACCCGAAACCACCTTAATGAAAGTCTAAAGCTCGAAAACTCGACCACGGAGACTGTTTAAATGAAATGAAATTAATACTTTATTAACTTTTGGATGTTAAATCTCTTAGTTTCGTCATTACATTTTTGTGAGTGAGTTCACTACACGATGTGCGGACTATGTGGAGAAGAACTCACCAAAGAAACTCCACATGCGCCGCATCTTTTGTGTATTTTCCTTTTGTCAAATAATAATATCAAATCAAATCAACGGCCCGTTACAGTCCACTGCTGGACTATGAGCCTCCTCCACTTAAGTGTTTGGTTTTGCCATAATCTCCACGCTTGGCAGGCGGGTTGGAGATCGCAGATTAAAAGATTACTGTATCAAAGAGCGCTGCTGCCCGTTCCCTGTTCAAAGTGTAGTCAAAGTCAAAGTCAAAATTTTTTATTCGAATTAATATTTATAAAAATCATTTTTCGGCGTCAAAGCTATCACGGATGGCACGTTCACTACGTCCCTAAGTCGCCTCTTACGACACCCACGGGAAGAGTAGGGGTTGGTGACAAATGTATTCTACTCTGCCGTCACCACACGGCAAATAATAATATAGTAATTTACAAATATATTCTGTCAGTATCGAAACAAAAATAACATCACGCGCCTGCGAAAATGTGAACAGCACAGACTTTGAACAAGCCGACCGATTGCGTTCTGAAATATGCAGGCGCTCGCGGCTTTGAACGCGTTTTCCAGCTGGTATGTAGATTAATGGCCTGCTGCTTTTGAAATGTGAAATATCCAAACAATTTCATATGTAGGCGAGGGTAAATACTAAATGTACAGCCAATATGAACAGTGCAGTGCCTACAGTGTTAAATACTACACATAGTACAACTCGTGGCTCGCGAACATAAAAAAATCTGCGCCATTTTGAAAACTGAATCGACGAAAAAAAAGCGATCTTTATCAAACCTACTCACAAAATTTCATGAGAATCGGTTGAGAAACGCGACCTGTAGAAAAGAACAGCCGGACATCCGCCGGACATACGAAAGCATTTTTGCCCAAGCTGAAACGCCTTTCGGGCTCTATCGGTCAACTACAGAATAAGGGCGGTCTTAAAATCAAAGTGTACGCAGCTGCATCATCATCATCATCATCGTGTGGAAGGTCGACAACCGACCTCACAAGCCCTGGTCTCAGTGTTATAAGCCGCCAAAGGCCACTCACTGACTTGGCTCATGTAACGACTAGATAGTTGCCGGGACCAACGGCTTAACGTGCTCGGAATCATCTTTCTTTTCGGACAATCAAGTGATTCACCATGCAATATCCTAACCAAACTGGGGAAAGTCTCACAAAGAGATTTTTGCTTGACAGTGCCCCCACCGGGATTCGAACCCGGAACCTCCGTAATGGGCGTTGAAATATCGACCACTCGGCCACGCAGCTGCATAAAATATGCTGACTAATTCCCATAAGGAAAATCGATAACAAGGCAGGTGAAGCCGGGGTCGCTCGGCTAGTGAAATTTCACCACACTAAAATTATAATTGTGAAAGTATGTAATGAAATTTGGAATGGAGATAGTGTGTACTCTGGATTACATAGAATATTTACACAGGAAAAAAATTACCAACAAGAGCGTACCCGTGGGCGGACAGAATATCGAATAAAGCAATGAAAATTACAACGGTCTAATTTGTATTAAATTACATCAAAAGTAACTGCTCGAATACACGTTAAAGGTCTCTATATAGCCCATGTTAAAACATAACAGTATGATATTGTTAGGGTTTGTTACTCCTGTACTTATACAGACGGACCGTATGAAACAGCATTCTTGCAGCAAAATGTCAAAAGTGTTGACGCTTTTATGGACATAAATTAGAAATACTACTATTCGATTTTGATAAATAAATGAATCCCTACTACTATCAACATCAACAGCCCGTTACAGTCCACTGCTGGACTATGAGCCTCCTCCACTTAAGTGGAGGGTTTTGCCATAATCTCCACGCTTGGCAGGCAGGTTGGAGATCGCAGATTAAAAGGTTACTGTATCAGAGAGCGCTGCTGCCCGTTCCCTGTTCAATGTGTAGTCCTAAGTCGCCTCTTACGACACCCACGGGAAGAGTAGGGGTTGGTGACAAATGTGTTCTACTCTGTCGTCACCACACGGCTAATCCCTACTATATATTATTTATATTACCATTGCGAAAGTAACTCTGTCTGTCTGTCTGCTACGCTTTCACGCCTAAACCACTGAACCGATTTTGATGAAATTTAGTACAGAGACACACTCGTGCTTGGAAAAGAACATACCTACCTTTGGCTACCTTTTATCGCAAAAAAAAGGCTTGGAAGGGTTGAAATAGGGGATGTAAGTTTGTATGGAAGTTCGTCATTATCGAAGATGACACCATGAAACTTTGTGTTTAATCACTTGATAAGAAATAAATAAAATAGCGTTTTTGAAATTTTGACCTGTGTGGGGATGATAATATTTTCATCTTATTGGGGATTGAAAATATATTTTGGATGTTTGGATGTTTAGATGTTTGGATGTTTGTTCTGCTTTCGGATTGGGAAGAAATTGGGAATAGAGATAGTTTTGTACCCATTAACACATAGGATTTTTACAAAAATCCTATTTCCACGGGAAAATCTTACACAACGCGCAAAAAAAGTAAAAAAAATTACCCCAGTTTGGTTAGGACTTTGCAGGCTGAATCACCTGCTTGTCCGAAAAGAATGATGATTCCGTGCTTCGAAAGGCAGGTTAAGCCGTTGGTCCCGGCTACTATCTAGTCGAAACATACACGAGCCATGTCAGTGGCCTTTGACGGCTCTATAACACTGACACCAGGGTTTGTGAGGTCGGTGGTCCACCTTACAGCCCACACGATGAGAAAGCAGAAGCTGAACTAATTTTAAAACAACTCAAATAGACAATGCGTTTATTCGTGAAGAGACAAACCTACATGCATCATCAGGCCACGTTTTTTAATCTTAGATGTTAATTATTTTTTTATTCATAAAAAACAACCGATTATCGTAATCTTAGATGCTTTTAAAATCGTAAGTTGAGAAGAATTGGTTCCAATTTGACTTGCAAAATTGGAACCAGAAAGAATGAAATACGAGCAAAGCAGGTTAAATAAAAACTTGTAAAATATGAAGCCCGTCTGCAAAATGAAGCCCGTCTGTAAAATGAAGCCCGTCTGCAAAATGAAGCCCGTCTGCAAAATGAAGCCCGTCTGCAAAATGAAGCCCGTCTGTAAAATGAAGCCCGTCTGCAAAATGAAGCCCGTCTGTAAAATGAAGTCCGTCTGTAAAATGAAGCCCGTCTGTAAAATGAAGTCCGTCTGTAAAATGAAGCCCGTCTGCAAAATGAAGCCCGTCTGCAAAATGAAGCTCGTCTGTAAAATGAAGTCTGTCTGCAAAATGAAGCCCGTCTGCAAAATGAAGTCCGTCTGCAAAATGAAGCCCGTCTGTAAAATGAAGCCCGTCTGTAAAATGAAGTCCGTCTGTAAAATGAAGCCCGTCTGTAAAATGAAGTCCGTCTGCAAAATTAAGCCCGTCTGCAAAATGAAGCCCGTCTGCAATGAGCCTTACTAACCCAAAGTCTTACAAGTCCCTATACCTTTACAATCTTGTACCCGAGTTGAGGTCCGTTCTACCCACGACCCGTTAGACGAATACCCGTGAAACCTTAACGGGATTTAACGGAATATAATCATATTTATACACTTTCCTTAGTGATCAGCCCAGTAGTGGTCAAATGGAGATAGAGAATATGTAACTTGACTAAACTTATTTTTTTTGTCACGCAGTTATTAATTTAGCGATGACTAAGTATAATGTACCTCCATACAAAATTTCCCATTTACTCGCAGTATTGGGTATAATAAATGTTAACAGCAAAATAAATTATGATGATCGAAATAAGTTAACTAACATTTTTTATTAATTTGGCAAAAATGACCGAGCGCATCAAGCTTAAACCAGCCGTCAGTGAGATCAGAGTATAAAAACAAGTAATAAATTATAATAATTTAAATTCACTTATAATAAAATGTGAAGGTATGTTTGGTTGGATGTTTAGATAACCAACAAACAACCGGGTATTTATTTTGTTCTGCTTTTGTCGAAAAGTAAAAACTTCACACCAAAAATAAAACTACTTTTGAGTTACACCTTTTTCCCGGTTGCCTGCTATACCTGGTTAGCCAACAGCCGTACTGTAGCGCGTGGCTCCGTGAAATTGACAACCGAGTAATTTTAATGCCACACGCTGAATATCCCTCATTCAATATTGGTTTCGTTTGATGTATAATACATACCTTTTTCCTTTCACAAAGGGAAATTGGCGCCATTTTTAGAAAGCTCTGTGGCAATTTCATGTGGATAGACTTTTTGACGTTTGTGCTTTATACATGCACGTAGTAAAATTATTCAGTCGGTGCAGTCGCCATTTTGTATTTGTGGGCATACAAGGGCTGCTATTTATGTATCCGGAACTGGCCACTTACATAAACAATATTTAAAAAGAAATTATAACATTTAAAAATAGAACTCTTTGGCTGTAAAATAAAGTTTGTTTAATTCATCTGCCAAATGTTTTTTACATTGTGGTGCCATTTTTAAAATTCATTGTCTATCATCACCATGGATTTGACTCGTGAAAATTTTCGTGCTATGATTTATTACGACTTTCGGCGTGGATTAACTCAAAAACAGTGCATGGATCAACTTCTGTCGACTTTTGGGGAGGAAGCCCCATCGAAAACCACTGTGTATCACTGGTCAAGTGAGTTTAATCGTGGTCGTCGTATGCTTGCGGACGATTTTAAAGAAGGTCGCCCTAAATCAGCTGTTGTACCACAAAATATTGATGCTGTGCGCGAACTAATAATGCAAGACCGTCATTTCAGCTAGTTCCACTTATATTACATTCACCCGACCAGTTTCGATCAACAGATCATCTTCACAGGGTTATTAATCACTTATTACTGTTGTTTATGTTAGTTTGGACGGTCGTTATTGACAAACTATGTGATCTAGAATAAGTGATTAATAACCCTGTGAAGATGATCTGTTGATCGAAACCGGTCGGATGAATTTAATATAAGTGGAACTAGTAAAAGTGAGTTTTATTAAATATGTCTACCAAGTTCCATCAAGTGCCGACAATCGCAAGTATCAATTGTATTTGTGGGCCTCATAGCCAAGTTGGTAGTGTACCTGCCTGCAAAGCAAAGGGTCGCCGGTTCGAATCCCGCCCAGGGCAAACGTTCGTGTGATGAACACTTGTGTTTGCCAGTACTGTCAGCATTGCGTATTGTCCGCAATTTATATTTTTTAAATAGTCGGTACAAGAGGTTTATGAATGGTCTCCAAAAATATGTGCAGCTCATACCTAATGTTTAAATGTAATTTGGAATGAGAACAACAAAAACTTCAACGTTTTATATTGAATAACCTACATAATGTGTGGAAGAAGAACAATTCGGTCATTCTTTTTTTTTTCTTTTTGACGGACCTAATCACTATTTATACCAGAGTGGTAATATAGTGGGCGCGGACTTGCGGGGGAGCAGAAGGCTCGTACCCCTTAGGAATTTTATGACAACGTATCTGGGGGCGCCTTCAGACGGGCTCGGACCGCGGCCCAGAACGTTGCCAGGGCGAGAAGCGCGTCGGAGAAGAATGACCCCTACCGGGTCTTACTGAATTAATCAATTCGGTCATTCATTACAAAAACTAAAAAGATCGAAATAAAATAAAATATATTAAAAACAAAAACCCGATTGCGTGAAAAATTCGAAAAACTTTCAAACTATAAATGAATTGAAAAGATGCAAATAAGTTTTTTTTTTGTTTGTTTTAAATGATCTTGGTTGATAGTGTTGACAATTAACAGCAGTCAGTGCCATCAAAATATTCACAATTCACAAAAACGCTGTGGTCACAATAACGATGGAACACAATGCCTCCGACTGTTATATTGTGAACACTATCGACCACGATCATTCAAATTTCAATTCATTTATTAATTACGTTTGAAAGTTTTTTTCACGCAGTCGGGTTTTTTGTTAATTTTTAATATATTTTTTCAAAGAACATGAATAACTGTAATGATAATTTAAAGACAATTGTGTTGGATCCTATGCGGCCCAACTCTTAGCTTTTATAAATTAACTAAATCGTCTTCTACGAAATATGATGAAATAAAAGCAGCGATCAGTTCTGAATTTCCGTCTCCTTCAGACCATGCTTCCGTATTTTATAAATCTAGTCAAGATTTCAATGACTCACTTCATGACATTGCCGGAAAAGGTAAAATTGTGGACCAGAAAGAAAACAGTGCTTACAATACAATACAATATAAATATTCTTTATTGACACCAATCAAATTTACAAGAAAACATTTTACAGTTAGTTGAGTCAATTAGGCGGCCTTATTGCTAAGGTAGCAATTTCTTCCAGGCAACCTTTGGTTAAGAAAAAGCCTTCCTGGTATGACACTATTTTTCAAACGCAATTTTCGGACACAATTGTACAAAGATTTCCCCACATTAAAACAAATATGTAACAACAGTACAACGCCTACAAACTACTCTTCTAGTTTGGCGAAGTAAGTTTATGTATCTTAGGTAAGCTTTGATTAATAAATGAATTTAAAAAAAACTCAGAGTGGCGAGCCCACCAGTTTCGCGTATTTGATGGGCGATGGTTGGTAACCCTTCAGATAATATTAGACCGCGTAGCGTGCAAGCCTCACCGCAAGAATCTTATTCCACGCCGCAAACCACCGGATCTACTACTCCACTTATACGTGTAACTACGAATCGAACCGTACACGTGATTAAGGGACGCAAAACAGGTACAATCTGAGAAGCGGACCGCGGGATAACATAAGTAACGTACAGGCTTATATCTAAGCGTACAGGGAAGTAACCCAAACTTCCGGTGTCGCTAGTGAACGTAGTCCACATTGGTAGACGACCATATTTGGTAGATGACCATATTTGGTAGATGACCATATTTGGTAGACGACCATATTTGCCGTCCCGTTTGTCCTATTGTTTTTGTAGTTTGTACGGAGAGACACATAATGCTGACTCAGGAACCTCAATTGAGATACGGGGTAATTTTCTGGGGTAATGCACCTTATGTGGTAAACGTCTTCAAAGCACAGAAACGATGCATACGAGCAATGTGTGGCTTAAAGGGGAAGGATAGTTGCAAAAAATATTTTAAAGAATTAAAAATACTGACTGTGCCTTCGTTGTATATATTGGAAATATCACTCTTTATTAGACGTAACCAAAAATTGTTCACTAAATTAAGCAGTGCACGACGTAGATACGATATAGAAACAAAGGCAGGTAAAACCGCTTTATCGAGATCAAGTGTTATTAGGATGGCACCAAAGATGTAGAATAAATTACCCTTAGATATAAAATGTGAGCAGCTAATGAAATTTAAGCATAAATTGACTAATTATTTAATTGAAAAGACATATTATTCGATTGATGAATTTATAAATGACAGTAATCATAATATTTAAGTTGTCTATTGTTATTGTAAGTAGGTATAGATTGTGACGTGAAATTTTTTATATGTGACTTTTAATATTTATGTTGTAATTGATTATTTTTTTTTATTGATTGTATTGTAATTTTAATTTTAATAATTTCGTATGCCGGAAGGTGCGACATAGTGCGACATAACAATAATGTACCAACCCTATTTACCTATGTTGACGAATAAATGAATTTTGTATTTGTATTTGCAAATTCGGTTATGTATTTCTTCAGATTTTTTTAACAAAGTTGATAGGTTGATAGGTTTATGCCGTGTGGTGACGGCAGAGTAGAATACATTTGTCACCAACCCCTACTCTTCCCGTGGGTGTCGTAAGAGGCGACTTGGGGACTACACATTGAACAGGGAGCGGGCAGCAGCGCTCTCTGATACAGTAACCTTTTAATCTGCGATCTCCAACCCGCCTGCCAAGCGTGGAGATTATGGCAAAACCCTCCACTTAAGTGGAGGAGGCTCATAGTCCAGCAGTGGACTGTAACGGGCCGTTGATGATAGGTTTATTCCGTCACACGCTTATAGTGACAATCTTGGACGAATACAACACATCATAAATATGGCACACCTCACTTCGCAAACGCGTTCTGTGAATGGAATCAAGTTATTACCTAAATGTTCCGTCAAATTGAACATAACGATAAATAACGTATACTTTTTATTATAAATTTGTTGTGAGTGATTTAATACCTGTTATTTTTTTTTAAGTTTTATGGTCCGGTTACTAAGACCTTTAGACCAAATCTTTTTTTTGTTACACAACACTTTATAATTTGTTAGAGCTTTTCCACAGTCATTTTAATATATTCATTTAATACTAAGACAGGATTTCTTACATTCAAAAAAGCTATTATAAAATTTAATGAACAATTTATTTAAATTGATGAAAATAAGTTTATGGTTCAGAACGGACGCACAAAACGCGGCGTTTTCACTTGTTTTTTTCAGTACCGGTCTGCGTCTGAACACTTATTACCGATTCCAAAAAGTGATTATATTTATTTTCTCCGACACGCTGGAAAATGTGATCATTACTGCCAAAAAACAGTACGCGAAGTAACTCATTTTTGGACGAAACATTTCCCCATACAAAACAGCGGGCAGCAATGTGCCCTCAAATGGCCTAGGCCAGCTAGGTAACTTTCGTTTAGAAATTTCTATGTATTTGAGTCTTTTTACACCATACTCTTATGTTCTAAATTCAAATTTTATATTAATCGTACACGAATCGTAGGGATTGGAGTTGGCTGTAATGACACTGGCATAGAACAAAAAAAAAAGCAATCAATATGGCGCTTGTCCAACTCGGTCTAACCTATGCTTTATTTTATTTTTAACTCGTCTCAAATTAACGTTTTTCTTATTTATTATTGAATGATTCATGAAGATTGTTAATTTATATAAAATGACAGTGGCATTATATCATTGTTGTCCATAAATACATTTTTCTGATAAAGTATTTTTCGAAATGGGTATTACGTGTATACGTGTTGATATTATTACGTGATTAACGTCTTCTAGCATTTTCCTTTATTTATACCTGCCATTGACTTTTAAAATTGTTTTTTTTTTATGAACTTAGAACCTAACATTGGAAATAAGAAGCAGTGATAGAAATCATTTTAGCACAAGTTAAAAATATTAGGAGTAAATAGGCTCAGCTAGGTCTTATTGGTCTTATTAATGAATTATTAGATTAATTTGTTTTCTGTTAAGGTTGCATTTGTATATTAATCAAATTGGCATTATTAATACTTATGAGACTAAATAAACTTTAACAAGAAATAACCCGAGTTGCTCACAGCAGAACAGACTTCAGCAACGTAAAACAAACACCACAAAATCCAGGGCAAAGTGAAGTGACGAAATATATCAATCACTGACAATTCATGACATGATATTACGTGCTGCTATTTATGTATCCGGAATAACAAAAAATAACAAACATCTATAACCAAATATACTTTTATTGCTTTTCAAAATATTCCCCGTGATGATCGATGCATTTTTTCATACGTTGAAACCAACTTTCGTACCATTTTTTCCATTCTGTATCAGGTATCTCCAAAACGTGCATTTTGAAAGCATCAACGGCTTCTTCCCGGGTCGAAAATCGGTGTCCACGTAATTTGTTCTTCACGCTTGGGAATAAATAAAAGTCGTTGGGTGCCAAGTCGGGACTGTACGGCGGATGACCCGTCAATTCGATCATTTGACTATTTAAATACTCCGTTGTTGCGGCCGAGGTGTGACAGCTGCATGGCGTTATCGTGGTGAAGGATTATTCTTCGTTGTCGATTGTTCTTGCGTATTTCTCCAAAGACTTCTGGCAAGCAAATGGTGGTGTACCATTCAGAATTAACCGTTTTACGATTCTCTAGTGGTACTGTGGCCACATGTCCACTAATACCAAAAAAGCAGGCAACCATTTGCTTCAAAGTGCTTGTTGCACGAACAACTTTAGTTGGGTTTGGCTTATTTTGGAACACCCAAACCGTTGACTGCTGTTTAGTTTCGGGATTATACGCATATATCCAAGATTCGTCTCCTGTGTAGATATTATGAACAGCTTTTGATGTACCACATTTGTATTTTTCTATAATTTTTTTGCACCAATCAACACGAGTCTGTTTTTGTTCAACTGTTAAGTTGTGCGGGATCCAACGAGAACAAATTTATTTTACAGCCAAAGAGTTCTATTTTTAAATGTTATAATTTCTTTTTAAATATTGTTTATGTAAGTGGCCAGTTCCGGATACATAAATAGCAGCCCTTCTTGTAAGAGGGAGCGTTCGAAATCTGTTAAAAATTGTGCGTATCAGTACCTACTAATGTGGTAGGTATGTGTGCATACCTATACCTCTTTGCCTCTTTGGCTGTTGCTGGCCGTAAACATTTTTGGTATCTTTGGATTTATTTGAATTTGGAAGATAAGTTCTGACTTGATAAAAAAGAGTGGATTCTAGTTTTGTCAGCGCGTGTGTACAAATCTGGCATAAGAAATCAAATAAATAAAAGATCTATCGTTACATCTAATCGATTCGTGTTAAATACCACCTCCACCTTCGTTCCATAATGTTTGTGACCACTGTCTTCTGAGGTCTTTTAGGACACGCTTTCAAAGATTCAAATATTTATTTGTGAAATACATGCCATAAAGATAACATAGGTTTGCGTGATTATTAAAAATACGTACTACGCGAAATGAAGATTTTATAAATCGAGGTATATAATGGGGTTGCTAATTAGTTGACGGGGAGGGTGAGCTTAGTGCAGGGCGCTTTATTTATTAACGAGTATTTATAGTTCTACGATATGGATCAAGTGATTCGATACGGTATATATGTCGTGGCCATATCGTAGAGTTGAACACATCATGAAATTTTCGATCATTTCATGAAATGGTCGCATTTGCATTTCATGATGTGGGCAACTAAATTTGACCAGATCATTAAATCGTGAACATTTCACGATTTTGTCGTCCACGATTGGCCATATCGTATGAATAGAGCGTCTATGAAATATTTAATTAGAATCTAAATTATGTTTGGTACTTATTGTTCTCTAAGTCCGACAGACATTTTCAGAGTAGAGCTGGAGTTCGGAATTTCCTTACACAGAACACTGAACTAAGTCCGGGTTCATCATCCAGTCTTCGACCTTCTCACAATCGCTGACCAAGAATTAAAAATGTAAAAAATAAAGTTTAATTAGGTGTTATTTTTATTTTAATAATGATGTATTATAAAATATTACACAAAGCTCTGATGTGTATTTATATGCGTGCGCCGCCCGATACAAGACCAGTATTAAACTAGCTATTGCACAAGCCGCCTGCGTTTGATTCTGTTACCCAAGTACTTACGGTGAGAGCGTTGGTGGTCTAGTGGTTAGGGCTGCTGTCTTCTGCCCGGGAGACGCGGGTTCGATTCCCACCACATATATACCAACGTGTTTTGGAATTTTGAATTCTGCATGAAACCTGCATACTCTTGCGAAGAAATTCAAAGGTTGTGTGTGAAGTCAACCAACCCGCACTAGGCCAGCGTGGTCGACTAAAGCATAATCGCCCTACTCCAGGGTAGGCTCGAGGCCCTCGGTGGGGACGTATATGAGCTGTTGATGGTGAAGTACTTACGAACGTATGAAACAGTATACCTATGTGACAAATTTTTCCTGCTTTAAACGTGCAGTGTTTAAGTCATAATATGTAACACTTATGTATATGGCTATAGCCACATTGATCATGAATCATCTATATTAACATTATATAGGTATATTCTAATCGTAATTAAATATATTAGTCGTGGCGAGGTCAGAAGTGCCACAATTCATTTAGTTGTTTGTAATAATTACATAAATTGTTTATACAGGTAAATGCGTGGAGATTTGGCAGGACCTAGGGGCTACATATTTTACGATGTCACGCTCTATTCCTTAATTTAAGCTTATCCGTCTTTTTCGCTTTTTAAAAGCTATTAAGGGACAAGAGATATATTTCTACTTGATAATTTTATTTTATTTTTACAGCTTCCAGCCATGACAAGACCCGGGGTTTTGGCGTTGGTGTTCTTCGCTGCAGCAATTATGGTCGCCAGTAAACCAATCCGTCATGCTAGTGGAACTATAGGAGCTGCTACAGACTTAAACCAACTACACGCTGATGTATATAACCTGTCAGCGGAGGATGACAGTTTGAAACGCATTAAACGCCGTGTATACCATTCACAACCCTCGTGCAGATATAATCCGTTATGCTGTCCTAGAGGTCTAAAGTACAACGAAGCCACGGGCATGTGTGAAATTGATAAGTTTCTAGATTATGAAGATATTGAAATTGAATAAATAAATTTTTATTACTCAGTAGTTGATAATACTTTTCACAAGTCAAATTATTGTACAAAATTTATGATAATGCATTTCGTTTAAATTAGGTACAGTGTATTGTAGTGGTATTAAATAAACTTGGATTTTATTAATCTTCAATCTGATAATACTACGAGTACTACCTATATCAAAAACGTGAGGTGCGTTGCTTGAATTCACTTGGGTGCTTTGTTGTGATATTTCTTTTTAAGTGCATTCTTTCCTTATTGAGTGGTTACTCGCTTATGCGAACATCAAAATCAACCCGCTACCGTCCACTGCTGGACTATGAGCCTCTTCCACTTAAGTGGAGGGTTTTGCCATAATCTCCACCCTTGGCAGGCGGGTTGGAGATCGCAGATCAAAAGGTAACTGTATCAGAGAGCGCTGCTGCCCGTTCCCTGTTCAATATGTAGTCCCTGAGTCGCCTCTTAGGACACCCACGGAAAGAGTAGGGGTTGGTGACAAATGTATTCTACTCTGCCATCACCACACGGCTAAGTTCGACAACCGACCTCACCAACCCAGAGTTATAAAGAAGAAAGAAAAAAGAGCTGATAAAGGGCTCCGAAAGAGCTGAAGTAACGGCCATTTTCCGTGGATAGATTACCGGAATCAACAAAATCATTTATTAAGGGACAATTAGGTGATTCAGCCTTTTATTCCTATTTTAAACTATTCAGCCTGTAAAATCCTAAGTGGACAATAACACAAACTGGGGACAATACCATAGAAGTTTTTTTACTGGTGTGCGCACCGGTATTCAAACCGAGAACTTCCGTAATGAGAACTGAATGCTCTACCGATCGATCACGGAGGTTTTTAATATTTTTATGAATAAAGATTATTAAAAAACAGAGATTTATTTATTATTTCCTATAGCGGTGCGCCTGTGGCTACGCTCGCGGTAAGTAAGATGTTCCCGTGGGAAAAATCCTATGTGTTAATCCAGAGTAAGTACAAACTATCTCCATTCCAAATTTCATCCAAATGCGTTTTGTATTTAAGGCGTGAAAGTGGAATTTTGTGTATGTGTACTGTGGAGATTGTATACTCCGTGTACAAACTCCGCGCTCTCTTCTTCTTGGATATTGATAGTTTTTAGTTATTGCTGGCACTCTATATTTGCCGTTTAATGTACTAAAAGATATTTAAACAAGGAACCAGCCATAAAATTATCTGCAGTCGAAGGTGTTGTAAAAAGTGTATCATTGTAGGATTCAAAACGTTATTAAGATGCAAAGCCAAGCCGTTATAATAGGGGATCAGACTACTTTTTTTTTATTTTATAAATCCAAATTTCTTAGTTTCAGCTATCGAACACTAAAATAATTTTTGCTCTATCTTTAAAATTGACCGAGTTATAAAGATTTGAAATTCTAGATTAGACATAGAGGCGCATACCCACTTGTGACGTCATTTGTTAGTAACGCCATATAATCTCCATACAAAAAACCGTTTTTGAAAGAGACAGATATATTAAAACTTGAAAAAATCACTGTCAATTTGTTTTTCAACCGATTCTGTTTTTTTCTTCGCGAATCGTCTGCTACTAATCTATATTTTAAAAATAATTCATAGAATATGGTAATTTCATAAAATATGGTGAACAGTCCGATCCCCTATTTAGAAGAGTTGCTCTACCGCAGGAGTCGTCCCAAGCCATATAATAATCGACAGGACTTTTCCTACCACATTAATTATGAAATAATAACTTTAAAAAAATATGTACACAACAGATTTTGTTTTCACGTAACCTGAACATGATAACATGAACAAATCACGTGAAAATTAGCAAAATGCTTGAAATTGCATGTTTTTTTAGTATTATCTAAAAAAAAAAGGTTTAATAAGGAATTGCAGTTAATTAAAAACATTAGTAAGTTAACCTTTTTTTAAAAAAAACCTTCTTTGTTCACAAAACGACAAAAAATATACTTTTTTAAATTAGCAGCACATAATCGGAACGCTGGTTTTATTCCTATTTTAAACTATTATTAAAATTTTGATAAATATTTCGACTATTAAAAAAAAAACAGTTTTTTGTCTCTCCTGAAACGTTAGGTTTGTGTACATATCGTACTAGAAATGGCAGGTGCACCAACGTTATTTGATATTTTGTACCGCAAAACTACACTTGACGGACACACCATACCACAAGCCATAACAATGGTGGCATGAATGAAAGGTATGGGAAATAAGTTAAACCACGCATTACTTCTTCAAAAGTCGACCAACCTGCACTGGTCCAGCGTGGTAGACTAAAGTCCACTCGCTCTAATTCAGGGCGAGCGCGAGCTTCTTGGTAAAGTAGTGCACGTGAAAAAAATACTGACTGAATGCTCGAATGTAAGCATTTCAAGTCAGATCGTAGCGCTAGTACTGAAACTATCTGTGGGTTGTAAAGTCGACAACCGACCTCAAAAACCCTGGTGTCAGTGTTATAGAGCCGCCAAAGGTCACTGACAAGGCTCGTGTAACGACAAGATAGTAGCCGGGACCAACGGCTTAACGTGCCTTCCAAAACACGGAATCATCGTTCTTTTCGGACAATCAGGTGAATCAGCCTGCAATGTCCTAACCAAACTGGGATAAATCTCATCAACATCATCATCAATGGCCCATTACAGTCCACTGCTGGACTATGAGCCTCCTCCACTTAAGTGGAGGGTTTTGCCATAATCTCCACGCTTGGCAGGCGGGTTGGAGATCGCAGATTAAAAGGTTACTGTATCAGAGAGCGCTGCTACCCGTTCCCTGTTCAATGTGTAGTCCCTAAGTCGCCTCTTACGACACCCACAGGAAGAGTACTCTTACGGGTTGGTGACAAATGTATTCTACTCTGCCGTCACCACACGGCTAAGTCTCACAAAGAGATTTTTGCTTGACAGTGTTCCCACCGGGCTTTGAACCCCAGGAACTCCCACGGACTGTTGAATTGTGGCTGACTCAATGTTGGGGTGAGACGACCTAAGATAAGAGAACTTCGCGTCACTTACTGTGACTAACTTTACGTAGGTACGTGCGGTGTTTATGTCATAGTAACAGACTTATAGCCTTACATTAATCATCTACATTGCATATATATTCTGATCGGTAATTAAATACATTAGTGTTGGAGAGAGAATCACAAGTGCCACATTTCATTTCGTTGTTTATAATTAAATTTTCAAAATGGTGAGTGCGTACAGAGATTATGGCAGGCGTTTCACGGCCCCATAGCCTAGTGGTGGTATGCTTACCTTCCGACTTCACTTGTGTGTGAATATGGTAAAGGGATCAATATCAACTCTCTTGTTGAATACTTTCACAGAGGTGGTGACTGATGCCAAGGTCTTCACTTTGTCCTGGGTCAGCGTTTTTCGCGATTTTTCGAGGTTTTTGGGTAGCACAGGGTTGCAAACTTGGGTGTAAACTACTCTCAAAGAACCCAACAACATGTAAAAAATCGTAGATACATGCGCGTTTGCGATGTTTGATGTCGATATTGACTGGCCTATTTGTCTATTTAAGTAATACATGTCAGCTGTGTGTGATACCCATAGTACAAGCTCTGCTTAGTTTGAGATCAAATGGCCGTGTGTGAGATGTCCTCACATATTAAACACGATAGTAACGTATTTTCTGGAAAACACGGGTTTGTGAAGTTGGTCGTCAGCCTTACAACTAAGTCAAAGTCAAAGTCAAAATCATTTATTTCCATAGGATGTTATTACATCACTTAGATCCGTCATTACATTTTTTTGGGTGAGTTCACTAACACAATGGCGGAATCTGTGGAGAAGAGCTCCCACGAGACAAGAATAAGAGATTAATAATTTCTACTTGATAATTTCATTTTGTTTTACAGATGGCAGCCATGATAAGACCCGGGGTTTTGGCGTTGGTTTTCTTCGCTGCATCAATTCTGGTCGCCAGTAAACCAATTCGTCGTCATTCTAGCGAAACTATAACAGCTGCTACAGACTTAAACCAAGTACACGCTGATGTATACAACCTGTCAGTGGAGGATGACAGTTTGAAACGCATTAAACGAAGCAGATTTATGCCCTCATGCATAAATGCTCCCTCATTATGCTGTCCTAAAGATCTTACATACAATAGAGGCACGGGCATGTGCGAACCAAATGATTTTTCAGAAGAATGGAGCGATTCATACTCGAGGATTCATATTAAATAAATTTTCAATACTAAGTTATTGATAACAACATAACATCATAATTCATTTTCCTTTTGTGTTTAGTTATAAGTTTAATTGTATTTTCGTATAAATAAATAAATAATAATTAAATAATATTGCATTTCGTTTCAATATACTATGTGCTATTAAAAAAAGTTGTCTATTTATTAATCTTCAATCTAAGGATGGAAGAGGGCTTCTTCATTTTAAAGCTTTCAAACATCTTCACCTCTCCACCTCGAAAAGTTGGCTTTTAATGCCTGAAAACAGGACCGAAAATCGCTTATTCATTTCTAGACGTGCAAACCATTTTCATGTTTAGAGAGGAAAATTTGTTTAAATTTCGAACATTATCTTATACAGGAAAAAAGTTTTCGTAAATCCGCGCGTAAAATAATTGACGTGTGCCAAATTTTTTTTTATATAGATTTTCATAAACAATTTCGGAACGCTCTCTTAAAAACATAACCTAAACGTTTGTTTATTGTCTTGATTTTTTTTTATCTTGTTAACTAAAATTTAAAAGTTTTATGATTAAATACAGTAATCAAACCCACCACATTATTTTTCACCTGTTCCGGCAAGGAAATCATTAACTATTTACTTACCTACGTCAATATTACTCAAAAATGTACAAGAGTTCTCTTATTTTCGATACAATTTTATTCTATTAGTTAAGACTTGACTATTGTATTTTATTATAACTCTTAATTTTTTAGTTAATTAGATAAAAATAAACAACCAAGACAATAAACAAACTTTTAGGTTATGTATTTAGGGTGCGTTCCAAAATTGTATTTAAAACTACAATCTATAAAAAGAAGAATGAATAATCCATTTTCGGCCCTGTTTTCGGGCATTAAAAGCCAACTTTCCGAGGTGGAGAGGTGAAAAATCCATTTATTTATTTATTCAAAATAATATCATTCGTTCATCTTCTCTCCTTCATTGCTCATAAAGACGCAAAAGATAAGCTAGATTTTAAAGTAAGGATTAGAGCATGATTTTTCAAGTCACAGCCAGTTTCAGTGTCAACGAAAGTTTTAAATCATTGTGTCTACTTAACCTTTGTCTATTTACTACCATAGGAGAACACCGATAGGTTCTTATTTCACATTAAAACATGCCTTATATTAAAGTTTATATCATGTACATTACATTACTTTTTATTTTACTTCAATACATGCAATATTACCAAAGTAATGACCGCGAGAAGTTCCGAGCGTGTGACGTCATATGCATGCAGTGTAGCAGAGTTTCCGGCAGGCGTTGCGTGCATATGACGTCAATATGACGTCACAGATACCACTAGCCTCGTGCGGAAGTATGCACTTTAATCTTTAATAACTCAGTCATTTTTAAAGATATAAAAAAAAACAAAAGCACCGTATTTTTTGTAATTTTTTATGGAACATTTTGGCATTTTCAGCTAAATTCGTTGGTCAGACCCATTCCAGTAAATCCGAAATCCCACCAAAAACATTTTCATGTAAAATGTTACCTAGATGAGACCATATAGCTCGCACTGTCAAAAATTTATCAGATCTCATGTATAATGTACACGCCCCAACTTCACAAACTCTACACTTTGGTCATAATTATGTGACTTGGCCGTTTCGCTACTGCAAGAACTTATAATATACAGAAAACTAATGAACAGTGAATAAATTTTTACCTTACGCCCATATCATCAACGGCCCGTTACAGTCCACTGCTGGACATGAGCCTCCTCCAGAGGCTGAGGCTAAGGATGGAGGGTTTTGCCATAATCTCCACGCTTGGCAGGCGGGTTGGAGATCACAGATTTAAAGGTTACTGTATCAGAGAGCGCTGCTGCCCGTTCCCTGTTCAATGTGTAGTCCCTAAGTCGCCTCTTACGACACCCACGGGAAGAGTAGGGGTTGGTGACTAATGTAGAATATTCTGCCGTCACCTAGCCCATATGACGGTAGTGAAATATAAAATTTCAACCTTACGCCCATGTGACGGTTGTTCACCTTACGTTACTGGTTACGTACACCGCAATGCGGTTAAGATTCTACGTCATGTTATAAGGAGTAATGATTTTTTGGTCACCAAAGTATATATTTGTAAGCAAAATTACCTAATAAATTGGTTATTTTTATTACAAAATTATTGATAAGACGTGTTTCCAGAAAAACAAACCTCTCATTTTAACAACTGTTACTATATTATTTAATCATAGATTTAATTCCATTTTATTTTCAAATAATTTTGATTCATTTTGGTTTTGTTTGGTGACGATCCACCTTTTTGAGTGCAATATTAATTAAGGAATTCAAAACATATTTGATTGGTGGTTGATTAAACTGTACCCGATGTAAAGTAATATATCCTATTATTAATTTTATTACACTTTTAAAGCAATTCTTTACCTATTGGAGTAACCTAAGGGCGTTTGCGCACTACACGTATCCGATTCTTATTCGATTCTTATCCGTTTCTGATCCGGTTTGGCCATTCTAGTAATTGTACGTACGCTTGCGCACTACACGATTTTTTTGCGGATGAAGAGTGAGGTACGGTGAGGGGAAAGCTCGCGCTGCTAGTGATGTGCCAAATTGGCTATTTTTTGATAAAATCAAATCAAATAACAAAAACGGGGGTTAAAAAATAATCGAATGCATACTCGAGACAGGAGACTCCAGGATTCTATTTACGTGAAACGAACTATACGAGTAATGTGAGCGACTTTATTGCGGGATCTACATAAGTAGATACAATTAAAAAAGATCAACTAGTATTCGATTTCTATAAGTACCCAAAATCTGTACTCGAGTACAGTCGACTGCTCATCAGAAACTGTAGCAAGTTATCTATCCCTGAATCAATTTCCTCGGTAGACATATTAAATATTTTTTCAACAACTCCTTTTAAAAATCCAAAATAAATTGAAATGACAAGTTCATATAAAAAGACAGAATAAATTGTAAAATCTCTGCCTAATAGAATTTTTCAAATGAAATGCCAAGTTTAAAAACGGCATAAAATACTAAGTCCCAGCCCAATACAAAAAAAGCAAGATTTTTTTTAAGTGTTTTTACCGCCTTTTAACTCTGACCGAAATTGGGCATAGGTTCTCCGTACCTTCGTTTTTATCGAAATTATTCTAAATTAAAGTCCTCTCAGTAATAAAGTTCAATTTTCCACATGGTATGTACTCACGGTTTTTCTGAACACTGAAATAGATTTAAACACACATCACTCCGCTGCATATCGTCCTCCTGTTCCTCCAGCTGTATATATGTAGCCCTCCTGTTCCTCCTCCAATCAAAGAGGATATGCTTCAATATGGGTAAACCTCTGCGCTTGACAGCGTCACTCCCAGCGCCGTCTTTATCCTGACAGGGTTCCTCCCTGTCGATCCTCAGCACCAGCTCCGCAGCTGGTCTGCAACCTCCCACGTTTGCGACAGCGATCCACTGCCCGTGGGTTTTCACCATCAAAAAAAAACCTGCACTAAACCCTAAGTGCCCTCCGGAAAACTGATCCGGCTCGAAGGACCATGAACGAACCTGGTCCCCGAGTTAGCTAGGTAAATGAAACACTCTTTTTATGGTATAAGTGTATATATAACAAAGGCTTCGTTGGGGGGTCATGTAATAAGAAAAAATATCTATACCGCGATCTAAAAATTAAGACAGTTTGTTCACCGCCACCTGTCGGTGACACAACATCAATCTCCGCATTATACAGTTGTATTAAACAAAAAGTTTGATGGCAAGAGGATTATCATATTTACAAGAAAAATATTGCTGCCTATTTTACAAGAAAAATATGTTTCAGCAGTTATATACCATACATGGTTGTGCAAATAACATTGTCACAAAAACATTCCCGCTGGTTTTTATTCTCAGCACACACAAAAATAAAGCCACATACGATGCCATTTTTTCAACTTTAATTGAATTTTAAATTAAAGTTATACTAGATAATATTATGAAAATGAAAATTATGAAGATTTATTATTATGCAGATTATGTGTTATGCTATTTAATTATTATTCTAATCAAATATTATGCGCATTTTAGTTATGCCAAGCCTGTTATGCGGATTTATATTATGACAATTACATTATGCCAATTAAGGGACACCCCATATAGCATTATGGTCGAGATTCGTAACTGACGTTTCCACTTACTTTCAATTGCTATATTCCGAATTTTCGAATATGTGAGTACTTATAAGGTATTTAAGTCAGTACTCGAGTCAGCTCGACTCGGCACATCACTACGACAATATCATGCAATATCGTCTCGAATACGAATGAAAAACGGATCGGATACGGATGAGTGCGCAATCGCTAGACGTGAATTTACCGTCCGTTTTTTTACGAATCAAAAATGAACCGGATAAGAATCGGATACGGATGAGTGCGCAAACGCCCTAATAATCGTACTTTACCTAGTGGTGGTGCCAGTGCCACAAGTAACACCTGTCTCATTCTCAACTAATACATTATCAAATCAGGGTTGATCGAAACCGGTCGGGTAAAATATAATATAGTTTTATTTTCTTATCAAAGGTAAGTAAGTGTCATATATACGTGGAACTAGTAAAAGTGACATTGAATTGAAAAATTTTAATTTGACAGCATACGCCCTTATTTTAGGCTATCATTCATTCAAATTAATTCCTTCGTTTATCTGAATTCATCTTCTCTCTTTTTTTTTTGGTCATAAAAATAAGAGCCGCTGGATTTTAAAATTAGGATTAGAGCATGACTGCGTGAATCGGGGCCAAAATTTCGAGATTTTTCATTTTGCACCTTGTAATTTTATCGCCGACTAAACTTGTTTTTTTTTTTTTTCGTTGCAGCTGGCAACCATGACCAAACCTTTGGTTTTAGTGTTGGTATTCTTCGCTACATCAACATTTGTCGCTACTAAACCAACCCGTCTTATAAGTGAAATTATTTTTGCTGCCAAAGACTTAAAATACCGAGCCGTGCGAGAAGTAGACAACCCGACAACGGTGAATGACAATTTGAAACGCGTGAAACGAACGAATTTCAGTACCTGCTTAAATAAATCGAGTTGCTGTCCTGTTGATAAAGTGTACAACGAAGCTACGGGACACTGTGAAGCAGATGCTTTTGATGAAATAATTTTTTTTAACAATGTTCCTTTCCGATATTAAGATGGCTTCGATATTATTATTAATTCTCTCAATTTACCTATTATAAATCTACTAGCTTTCCGCCCGCGGTTTCACCCGCGTTTAATGAGTTTTCCCGTAGGAATGAAGTGTTTTCCCGCGGTAAAAAGTAGCTGATGTCCTATTCCAGGACCTAACCTTAATGCGTGCCATGTTTCATCCTGATCCGTCCAGTGGTTCAAGCGTGATTCGGCAACAAACATCCAAACTTTCGCATTTATAATATTAGTAGGAAGTAGGATACTCCATATTTAAGAAAAAAAAATCAGTGTGCGTCCAGATCTGACGAATGCGCCACAAATGCGCCGCTTGCGAGCAGCTCGCTAGCCGCTCATGAAATGCACGCGTGCAGTTTCTGCAATAGGGGATCGGACTACTTTTTTTATTTTATAAATCCAAACTTCTTAGTTTCTGCTATCGAACACTAAAAGATTTTTTTCACTATATTCAAAATTGACCGAGCTATAAAGGTTTGAAATTCAAGATTAGACAGAAAGGCACATACCCACTTGTGACGTCATTTGTTAGTAACACCATAATTATAATCTCCATACAAAAAATTATTTTTGAAAGAGACAGACATATTGAAACTTTAAAAAATAACTGTAAATTTGTTTTTCAACCGATTCTGTTTTTTACTTCGCGAATCGTCTGCTACTAATCTATATTTTAAAAATAATTCATAAAATATGGTAAATTTAGGAACAGTCCGATACCCTATTGTTTAGCGCGCCTCTTTAGCGCAACTCATGTAAGGAGTGTATAGTGAACGCGCGCAGCCCGCGCGCATGCTGTTCCGTTGTTTTCGTACTGCGCCATTAGAATTATTATTGCAGCATCTGAAACGAACTGAGCGGGTAAATTGGTGCGGGCCTAGAGGCGCGGGCGGGAAGAAGTATAGCTGCACATGCGGGCGAGAGGCACGCGGGCGTCGCAAGAGCTCAAAAAAAAGAAAAAGAGCGCAAGAGCATGCGAACTCAAAATGCACGCGCGCAATAGCGG
This sequence comes from Carpatolechia fugitivella, assembly GCA_951230895.1. Lineage (NCBI taxonomy): Eukaryota > Metazoa > Arthropoda > Insecta > Lepidoptera > Gelechiidae > Carpatolechia > Carpatolechia fugitivella. The sequence continues at coordinate 15,325,873 of OX579657.1, forward strand.
ACGGCTCACGAACGAACGGCGCATTCGTCAGATGTGGACGCACCCTTAGGGTTCTTTCCCTTAACTTCTAAAACAAAACTTGTTCACTGTTTTTAATACTGGTTCCGATTCGGCGAGACGTCTGCTAAATAGAATTTTTTTTTTAACTGAACAATCTGTTTGCGAGCTATAGCATTCAGGCTCATGAGTTTATGACCTTATGTGTTTTTTTAAAGGAGGTATGGGTGTTCTTGCGCCTGAAATAAATTGATTTTATTTTATTTTTTATTTTATTTTATGTTCTGATACCTACACATGTGGAGACTTGTAAATGGCTTTTTGGTTCTACTGTATTTACTATTAAGTTAACTTTAGCTGTTGGTCTTCCTATTATTAATAAATAAATAAATATCACGGAGGAGTGTCACTTCTTCATCATCAACAGCTCACATACATCCTCACCGAGGGGATCGAGCCCACCCTAGAATAGGGCAATCAGGCCATAGTCGACCACGCTGGCCCAGTGCGGTGTGGTTGACTTCACACTCAAGCTTTGAATTTCTTCGCAGAAGTGTGCAGGCTTCCTCACCAGTCACTTAAACATGTATTATTATTAAATTATACAAGAATTGCTAACGATTACGTTAGCTAATGTACTAATGTACAGGATAATTTATTGCATACAGTCAATATCCATATTAGGTAGGCAGTACTATATATAGTGCGGTGGTGACGTCTCTGCGTGGAATGATAAGACAGAAATTATAGTTTACTCTGATACTTAAATACTTAAATTAAAAGAGCATTTTTTCTCTCATCTCTCTTGATATTATGTTATGTATTTATCTTAGGGATAACAACAGCCATACAATTACATAGTTTTAGTATACATAAGTGAAAGGCCAATAAAAGTTATCCACGATCTAATAATATATGTGTTTTATTAGGTATGTAAGTAAAGTATGATATGTATTATTAAGTGATTTCTTAATTATGTATTTATGTACCTATTTATTAGGTATATGTAGATATTTTGTTGTATTTATGTTTTATTTTAAATTCTTTTTTTATTTAGGCTAATTTATTTAGTGCACATCCTTGTGCCCGCTCCTGTTTTTCACCTTTTCCAACACCTTGTAGGTTGGCTGGAAAAGATCTCTTATAGAGATAAGCTCGCCTTTGTAACTAATTTTAATATTATCTTGTAAATTTAAGTGTGCAATAAAGAATATATACTTTATTGGGGCTTTGAACAATTAAAAATCTAGCTAGTGGTAGAGAACCGATGCCCGTGGCAGCCTCACGTCCAACTCTGTCAAATCTCTGCCAAAATTGGTTCATAAAGGTGTGACAAAAATATTTTGTTTGTATAAAATTGGCGCTAATTTAGTATTTGCATTGAAATTTTTGGTTAGTTGTGTTCAAGCATGTATTTTAAAACTGCGCCTGATATAATAATGGCCAGTAACACCTCCGAGACTAACACCGTACAGGAAAGCAGCACGCGGGCCGCAGAGGCCGCCGCACGCGCACACTACTTTACTTTATTTAATCAAATCAAAATCAACGGCCCGTTACAGTCCACTGCACTGCTGGACTATGAGCCTCCTCCACTTAAGTGTTTGGTTTTGCCATAATCTTCATGCTTGGCAGGCGGGTTGGAGTTCGCAGATTAAAAGGTGGCTGTATCAGAGAGCGCTGCTGCCCGTTCCCTGTTCAATGTGTAGTCCCTAAGTCGCCTCTTACGACACCCATGGGAAGAGTAGGGGTTGGTGACAAATGTATACTACTCTGCCGTCACCACACGGCGGACACACAGCGGCGGTTACGCTTATAGTCGTACAATTCACTACTATTATTAAATTGGATATATATAATTTTCAATGTCACGTTTTAATCAGTAATAGACTTAATTCTTATTTTTATTTTGTTGTTTTTACATATTTCTTGTAACACATTTCATTCTCATCTTTTTATTTGGTATAATAAAAAAAATCTACTTACTTTTAGTATTCTATTTAACACCTTTACCTCAACCTACCTACATAATTAATGTCCACATAGAATAGAATAGAATAGAATAGAAAACTCGAACGAACATAACATATTATCATTTATTAACTAGCCAATTTATTGTTGAAGAGTTAAGTTGAGTAGGATATACTATATTTATATATCATTACATATCAAGGAACTAATTTCTGCCCCGATAACTGGAAGTATCGAAAAAAAAAATGATAGAGTCGCTAGAGTCGCTAAAGAAAAAATGATAAAGTCGCTAAAGAAAAAAATATAGAGTCGCTAAAGAAAAAATGATAGAGTCACTAAATAATAAATTATAGAGTCGCCAAAGACCACTGACATGAAACCACAAATCTGTAGACATGGCCCATAAAAAACCCCGAAAGATGTTCTTTGGACATATCTAAATAGGTAACCGGATATTAAAATTTCAATCATTCATATTTGAGTATCCGGCAGAGGACCAAGGTAGTTGATATCGTCCAGAAGTGTAGCAAGCTGAAGTGGCAGTGGGCTGGCCACGTCTGTCGTCGTAGAACCGATGAGCGTTGGAGCAGACGGGTTCTCGAATGAAGACCACGTCTCGGGAACCGTAGTGTAGGACGCCCCCCTGCCAGGTGGACTGATGACCTGAGGAAGGTCACTGGTGGTGGCTGGATGAGGAAAGTGGGTGATCGTGCGCTTTGGCGTGCCCTTGGGGAGGCCACGTCCAGCAGTGTACTGCAATAGGCTGATCGATATTTGAGTATTTTAATCTTCAAAAACTTTGTATCATCATTTTCAATTAATATAGAACTAACACTTAAAATGTTTATTTTTTCCTCCTCTTCTACAGATCATATCATAAGCTTAGGGGTTACGTCCCAGTAGGAGCTCGTTTGCTCGTTACCGTCTGCGCCAGGCGGCCATTTGCTTTTTCTTTTCTTTTTTAATTTCCATTTTGTTCAGCAATAAGTACTGGCTGGTGAAGACGGTGAGGTTTGTTTCTTTTTTGAGGTAGGTAAGCGCGCCGTTCGAATTAGAAGGTACATAGCTATTTTTGGTCGAAAATTACTTTCTAATTTCACCAAAGAAAGAACTTTTAACTCCATTTATTAGTTAGATATCTACTCGTACTTATATCATCATATCACACTAATAACTATAAGTAAATGGGAAAGTATGTTTAGATATTTGGATGTTTAGATGTTTGTTCCGCTTTCACGCCTAAACTATTGGACGGACTTTAATGAAATTTGGAATGGAAATAGTTTGAAATCAAATCAAATTAAATCAAAAATTATTTATTTCCATAGGATGTTATTACATCACTTGGCCCCGTAATTAAATTTTTTTGGGTGAGTTCACTAACACAATGGCGGAATCTGTTGGTACCCTGGATTAATACTTAGGATAGTATGAGTCTGATGTCACCTTTACGGTGGTGATTATAATCATTACTCGACGTGTGGGAGGGAATGACGCAAGGAAGCAAGTAATAATAATAATAATTCCCCTTAAAGGTGAACTGAAGAAGTTCCCCCATAATAATTTATTTAGTTCTCCACAGACTTGTGGAGTGGACTTTAATTGTATTGAATTGCATTCTTTGACGCCCCTTTAGCAACACCCTCGGTCCTAACGAAACTGAGAACATTCAAACAAAGTGATTTTGATTCAACAGCGGCTTAAACGGGATTCGAACCTAAAAACAACGACAGTCGAACGCTATAATAATAATATTAATAATAAAAGGCGATGAGTGTTTTTGATAAAGTTAAATTCTCAATTCTAGCTGAAATCAATGTTCCAAACACGCTTAATAAAAAGTTAGACGTACTGGTCTGAGAAAATTAGAAATTAAACATAAATTTGTACTACCTAAAACTATTAATAAGTATGGCATGCGAACTGATGAATATCTAATACCTACATATGTAAATGAACTACCTATAGAACTACAAGAATTGTACCTTAGTAATGGCAAGTGTTGGAGTAGCTTAAAAAAATACTACCTAAGCCTACAGTACATACCTACTTACATTACTATTGTACTGAAACACGGTATGTAGCGACTCTCCTGCACCCAGATAAACCTTGTTGGTTTGCGTGGTACAGGACTTAAGAATAAACATGTTTGTATCCATCTTTACTGTTCAAAAAAATGTCCCGCGCTAATTCTACAGTGTGTTCTGTAAAAGTATAAAATTATATACGACGACGACGCATCTGTCTTGTGATGCCGCTTCCCGGGGTGTTTAGATATTTCCATTTAAAAATATCGGTTTATTACTTACTGACAAAAGACCTCTGGCAGTTTTAATTTTTATTATTGCCAAATGTGCATTTCTCGAAGCAATACTACTATTTATTACTTGTCTTTCTCACGCTTATCTTAATGGCGCGTTCGCACAGTGTGTCGTCTAGAACAATATTATTTGTCGATGTTTTTGACTTTGAAGGTGTTTATTATGAATGTTTATATAGATTTATACTATTTTTAGTTCATGGTTTACTTAGAATGAAATAAAAAAATGTTTTAAAACATTATATTATACGTTTCTTGACATACTGCTTACACAAATCAAATAAAAACAATGCTAATAGATTGTATGAAATAGTTTGGCAAATTAATTTAATATGTACAGTCACCAGCACATCAAGCTATACACTTTTGTTGCAAACTATAAGATATAGATAGTAAATAACTAAATATTGCCTTATTATAATATGTAGATGGACAAATTAATTTTCTGCCAAATCCAAACAACATCCATCATTTTGATTACCGCCAGTTAGTTTTAAAAAGGCATACTAATAAATTATGTATGTTTAATTACTAGCATAATATACAATATCGAAACACAAAGAAAACAAAATGTCGTAATTTTTAATGATATGCTTTAGTGTGCTAAGTGATAACAAACAAAAGTAACGTACTTTCCAAAAAATTTAAAATAAAAACAAAATTGAAAATTTTAAAAAAACCCACGCCGTATATTAAAATATATTAGAATAAAAAAGATTAAATAACATTTTTGGAAATCCCCCGACCAGAGTCAAATAAGATAAGAAATATAAAATAAAGAAATCTATAAAAAGAGTGATTTCTCACGAAATCCGCCACACAAACAACTAATTATGACCTTTCTTAGTCCTTACGTTTACGTACCTACTTACCTTTTGCTTTCTCGTAGAGATAGACACAGCAATAATATTTATTAATTTAGGTACTATTACATACTCATCTGTCTAATAATATGATACAAATCCAATAAAACACGTCGGGGGCTGCCATCATCGCTCTCTTTGTTCCGGAAATAGGAAGACTCCATACTGCAGACTCCTTTAAAACAACTAGATCAACTGCTGAGATGTTTGGAATATCGTTGGACACAGCGCGAAGACATTTGCATGCTGCAGGGATTCATAATTATAGACCAGCTAAAAAAATTTAGTTAACCGCAGCCCACCGTCAAGCCAGAGTGAGATTTGCCACTGAATATTTAAACTTTGATTGAGAGGGCAAAATTGTTATTTTCACCGACGAGAAATGTTTTAGATCGGATAAAGACGGTCGAAAGATATTATGGAGAAGACGAGGAGAACGGTATAATCCGGAAAATGTTATACCACTGAGAACAAGTGGAAGAATTTCGTTAGGTAAGTTTAATAATAAAAACAGATTAATATAATTATTTTATATATAGAAAATTGAAAAAATGGTAATAGCATTATCCAGTGTAATTTATTTTTAACATATTTAGTTACCTGTTAATAATTTTGTGTTTTTTTTTTTACAGGTTATTGGGGATGGATGTCCTTGGTTCCAGGAGAATTAGTTCAAGTAGGAGGCCGAATGAACAGTGAAAAATATCTTGAAATATTGAGAGACGTTATGGTGCCGTCAGTGCGTGTTATGTTTCCCGAAGGACAAATTTATTTTGTGCAAGATAATTGTTCGATTCATTTTCAGACTTGTCACCGATTGGCTCACATCACAAGCAGATATATCTGTCATTAATTGGCCTTCTAAAAGCCCAGATCTAAACCCAATAGAGAATCTGTGGGGTCAAATGGTGTTAAACTGGGACTCAAGTGAATCGAGATCCGCACATACTTTGGACCAAGAAGTTAAAAGAACTTGGGAATTATTGCGGCAAAGTAACATTTGTTCGAATATGATATCTAACATGAAAAGTCGACTAGAACAAGTCATTGCAAATGAAGGTTATCCGTTACGATATTGAGCAAGTTTACAATTATGTCCTCACATTCTTTTGTTTATCATTATTTGCTTGATGATCATGTTATATATTATGGGGATAGTATTTCCGGCCATTTTTTACGATAACAAACAACTACTTCGACTCCTAATCTGTTTATTGTTAAATTAACTATTATACAGTAACCAATAGTCTGGTTTAAAAAATTACTTGAGACGTAAATTTTTATCCATGGTCAATAACATGTTTGTTCTCTCGTAATACGTATATATAAAACCTTTATGTATGATAAAACTAAATTAACAAAGGCCACAATATATGTTTCATAATGGTAACATCATCATCCTCTGCCCTTAAACCAATTTATAATTAGTATTGTTTAAAGAATAAAAAAATTAAACTTTTCCTTTTTTAAATTTTTTGTTTATTTCATTCTTACAACCTAACCTGTAATTTCGCAAAAGCACTACTTGTATCAAATAATAACTAAAATTACAAAACAATTAATAAAATGTTTACCGAAACTTCGGCCGAGATTTGAACCCATTGCTAATTATTATAAAATCTACACACATTGCCACTGAGCTGTCATGTCTTCCAGAAACGTTGCGAAATTAGTAAGCACTACCTTTTTACTGATTCATTGATGGGTAGTGTTTCAATCACACACTTATTGTATAACACGCGAGATGGAACGGTGCGTGCGCTTCGTTACTCGCACGACTTCATTGCTTGTTTGCTTTGTAACGAAAACAAGGTTAACCAACAACGCAAGCAATGAACTAAAAAAACGAAATTTGTCGTCGATTACATTGGTGGGGGGTCCGTTTTCTCTGCAGGCCAATGTACTTTCATTGCAAATTATTTGACTCATATACAGCATGAAATTTACATCGTTTTGTTCCCGCCGTGTAGTGATAGTACCCGTCAAACTGAACAACTTTTCACGAAATAAAAAATTCCTGTGACAAAAAAATTTTTGGTCTCTACAAAATGGGTCGGTCGGGAGGTCTCACTTTGTATGGAGAGGCAAAAAATTTTTTTGTCGCAGGTAATTTTTCTTTCGTGAAAAGTTATTCAGTTTGACGGGTACTATCACTACACGGCGGGAACAAAACGATGTAAATTTCACGGTGTATGTGTCACTTATTATAAAAGTGGTGTAACTACATTATGTTTGTCATAATTATGTAGTTACACCACTTTTATAATAAGCGACTCATATATCAAAATAATACCTGTTACCTATTGTGATAAGCAAATAATGCTCTAATTACCCTCATTAGAAATTATCGGAATTGTTAATATTGTTTTTGTCCAGCTAGCATGTTCTAGCCGACACACAGTGCGACGATAGTAAAATAGTCATTCTCATCAGTAAGATTACATAACGTGACGTCACAGATTGTTTCCAACTTTCTCTCGCTGGCCACCAAAGCCAGTAGGTCAGATTTACCGCCAAAATCACACGCAGATCGCTCATGCGATTTAAAATAAAAGAACAAAAAACATTTAGTTTAAAATATAGCTTTAAAAAATACTGGCTGTTATTAAACGCGAATGGTGTACTTTATTTTCTAAGTCGAAATCAAATTGTTCGCGTATTTGAAATTCGAATTCGTTTTTGTTTTTTACTGACAACATGTTGTGGTTGATAGTGGTTTTAGTGATGTGCCTGTGTTATTATTCTCGTAAAAAGTTGCAATATTTTTCGTTGCGAGGAGTAAAGACTCTACCTCCAGTCCCACTGTTGGGCAATTTGAAAGATGTGACATTCGGGCGAGAAAACTTTGTCGAGGCGATTGCAAATGGATATAACGCTTTTAAAGAGGAAAGGTGAGTAAACCGCCAGACATTCAATCATAATTAAAAGTTTAAAAACAAGAGAATCATTTTATTTATACTTTCTTAGCATCAGTACCACCTTACAAGTACCGCGAAAATAACCCGAACATAGGTTTAAATATATAGGTATAATTTTTACTTTTCACAAACACTTAATAGGTGTATGTAATTTGCTTTTTGTGTATGAATTTGCACGTTTGAAAACTCGTAGATCAAACTAATAAACTTTGGGCTGATCTATCAGCCAAGTACTACTTACTTGGTTGCCAACTAGTAAATCAGATTCTGATTTGATGATTTTGATAATTTGAGCCGTGTACTCGTTGTTTCTGGCATAAGAAATTTGAGCAACCCATAATATTTTTATTTATGGCGCCTGGAAAATCCGATGAACTATAAAAGCAAGCATTAATAATAGATAATTCGTTGATTAAGACAAAATTAGATTTGTTACACATCATTATCTGTACCAACTATGTTCCCCAAATAACAATAACAACTACAAAACAATAAGATTTTCTGAAGAAGAAGATATTCTGTTTTTTGATAGATTGTTATTTTGTTCTAGTTTTTAAAGTCAGGTCAATCAATGGTATAATAAATCATTACTATTAACTGTCTCTTCAAATTATTTAACACTTATGACCAATTATTATTTAACTCCGCTTTATTTCCAACGCTTTTCCCCTAACACAAACTCATTAATACATTTCTAGGAAATATAAAATGAATTTATTTTAAATATGAATTAACACCAATGGGAAATTTTAAACCACATCATCATGCAATTTTTAATAACCTACATTCGAAAAACAATCGATTTCTGATTACGTTGAAAAAAAATTGCCTGTGAGTCACACAGGATACAGGTAAATATATTTATTCATTTATTGGACCCAGGATAACACAAGCTTAGGTCACAGAATAAATAAGACTGTACGGTATTATGTGTCTCGCTTAAAATACTTCAGTATTTGAAGACTAAGGTCTTTGTATATTGCCAGTAATGACCTACTGGCACAGAAAGGTGATCGCTAATTATTGGTCTCATGAAAAAAGCTTGAGTCGATCAGCGTGCGATGGAGAGAACAATGCTCGGAGTCTCACTAAGTAATCGAATAAGAAATGAGGAGATAAGAAAGACAAATGTCATCGACATAGCTTTCAGGATTAGCATGTAGAAGTGGCAATGGGCACGCCGAATATAGCTCGACGCACCGCGATAACCGATGGGGAAGTTTTTCTTCCCCATACTGGGGTTTTTTTAACCCCAGTATATTATCGCACATTTTTTTTTTATATTGTATGGGTTTGCTCTTGACCCAGATCCAGCCCGAGAGCAGGGATGGGATCTACGATGTAGCGAGCTTACCCAGAAGGAGCCTATTCACTCTGGCTTTAAAGAGAGTCGGATTATATATTCCCTGCGTTCCGAAACGCGCGAATTACTGTCAGCTGTCAAAACTCATACGTTTTTTTGCTTTTCTGATCGCTGACAGCGCTGAAAGTCTGAATCGGAATACGCTCATGATCGGAAATACAGACGCCGCGCCGTCGCATAAATCGAGTAGTAGGCAAGAAGTCCATGCTCTAGGAAGAACATTAACATTAACATTTACATTAACATTACATTACATTACAATATTATTACATTTTGTTTTGGATAATCCAAATTTTCTCTTATTAACTTTTTCCCGTTTGTGAATGGAATTATTATACTGCCATCTAGGAAAACCTCTTCGAATTATACACTATACCAATATAGTTTTACATGCCCTACTACGGGTGTGAGTCGTGTTGCTAACTAACGTGTCGTCATCGAAGATAGTACACTTTGTGGTCGTCACCAACACGCACTGCTAGTCACCAATAAGACTTGGCTTGCAGGTTCGTGTAACCAGGCCATAAAATATAAAAAAATAAAGTAGGTAAAGCGGCTTTGATTTTGTGGTCTTATATATTGAGAAAAAACCCATTAAATTGCTTATACAGGGTGTAACAAAACAGAGGTACCAACCCGAAACACAGTGTACTCATGAAACTGAACAACTTTTGCCAAGGAACATGGGTTGCAAAATGAAGTCTCCATACTAAGAGTGTCAGCTGGGGGCCGTTTCACGAAGCTACAAGATACAAATTACAAGTACAATTCGACGTACATTGCGTAGACAATGAGATAAAACGGTAAGAGCTAACAGTTTAAGCGAATTGGCTACGCAATGAATATCAAATTGTAACTTGTTACTTGTAAATTGTTGCTTCGTGAAACGGGACCCTGATTGAATAATTTGTATGGAAAATCTAAAAACTTTTTCATATTTCGTCTTTTTGCAGTGAAGACGGTCTTGGTGATGCATTTGCTTTTTTCTCTTTGTAATCATGATTAAATGTGTCAACGCGAATTCATATAAGTTGAAATACTAACCAACCTAAAAATCTAACCTAACTTGAAACCTAACCTAATGATCCATTTCATTGGAGTACAATTTTCATCATGACTATTACAATGTTAAGTCTTTTTATTATACCAATAAATTTATACTACTGCTGGGCTGTATTATTATTATTCAAAACAAAGTTTCTTCATCAAAAGCTGATCCCCTATCTGAAGAAACTCCCCAGGACTCGAGCCTGCTTCCTGGGCCGTGATGGAGTATCAGAACACCAAATCATAAATGTCATTAAAAAAAACAATTATTGAATGGGCTTGCATGGACCTAAAATTGTGATAATTTACCAACCTTTGAACCTTCTGCTGTTCAGTAATATTATTGTTCTTTTTTTTTTATTGTATTTTTTTGTCAAATCTTAAAACATATTATATTGCATGGAACTTGCGGCGCGCATATGTTGTACATTGCGTATAATCATCTAAAAATAAAAACACGACTGCTGTGCCAAAAACCAAAAGCCCTGCCTGGCTGATGGCATTTAGAAGTTCAACATCATCATCAAAAGCCCGTTACAGTCCACTGCTGGACTATGAGCCTCCTGCACTTAAGTGTTTGGTTTTGCCATAATCTCCACGCTTGACAGGCAGGTTGGAGATCGCAGATTAAAAGGTTACTGTATCAGAAAGCGCTGCTGCCCGTTCCCTGTTCAATGTGTAGTCCCTAAGTCGCCTCTTGCGACACCCGCGGGAAGTAATTCAATGAATAGAGGGGGGTTACCTTACAAAGTTTTAAATTTTTTACTTGTTTAGAATGGTTATTAAGTGTTTAAAATACAAAATTCCCGCAATTCGGGACCCGCCGCCATTTGAAAAATCGGCTCTTTCTTCTCTTCGATTTGGTGCATTTTAGCTAGAACTCCAAATTTAAGCCAAAACTGGAAAATAATTAGTGATTTTTTTTAGATACAATGTGAAGTCACAATAACAAAAAAAAAAACAATAGAGGTCAATGTTGTAGAGAATTAAATTTCCTATAATTTACGTTTTAAATTTTATTTCTAGGACTGATAGTTACGGAGACGTACAAAAAAAAAAAAGTCTCATTTTTCGGAAATTTGACAAATTTATAACTTTAGAACGCTGTATTTCAGTTATGGCCTGTTCTAGGAAATTTTATTATTTTATTTGGGTGATTTACAACCAGTATAAAAAACTAAACTAAACAATGCCAATTATAAATCTCCACCGAAAACAAGTATCTGCTGCTGAAATTTTTTGGGGACTGGCATCAGGGTCCATGATGGGTCTTTCTTAAAAAGTTGGCAGAATTTATTCTTTCCAAACCCAAAAATGTTTGAATTGGTGGCGCACCCCGATATTGCATGCAGGAGCAAGATACAACCTTTGGAGTTGTACTTGTAGGAGCCCGCGGAGATGTTCGAGGATCCTGATGCCCCAGTCCCCAAGAAATTTCAGCAGCAGGGGAGAATATTTTGGTATCGCTGTATGGCGGTAGTAGAGAACAGTCGTCGAGCTCCCTTCGCTATGACAAATTGAAGACAAGTACCACGAAGCTCAATCTGGCTAAACTACCTCCGACTACTGACGTACCACATTTCCACTTCCTGAGGACATACTACCAGGTCATGGAGTGGAAGGGGGTTGTCAAAGTGGGGCTGGTGTAGAAAAGCTGGAAGACTGGAACCCATCACTATGAGTAGAGACGCTGCTCCCCCAAACCTGCTCAAGGCCATTTCATGCAGATGCACAACTGGCTGTGGCTGTGAGGCTGTAGAAAGGCGGTCCTAAATTGTTCCGCCCTTTGCAAATTCTGTGCTGGCCAAGAAAGTGATAACAGAATAGAAGTCATCGTCGACGATGAAGACGAGACGCGTTCTAGTAACTTCACTGTTTGACGAAAATGAAGACCCTGACTTAATTAACTCACCCCCTTCGAAACGAGCGAAGGGCATGTATTTGTTTTCTTTTTAGTTCTAAGCTCAATTCCTACCCATTCTTGTATGATCATAACTGTCTTTTATTCGTACTTTGATCATTCCCTCTCACCAGTAGGTATTCAACTGAAATTGTACCTGCCTCATGAGCATTGCGCTGTAACATATAACAAACTCAAGTAGAATTGGTATAAACTCCAAATTCAAGCCAAAACTGGAAAATAATTAATGATTTTTTTTTTATATAATGTGGAGTCGCAATAACAAAAAAAAACAATATGCCGTTGTATTAAATTTTATTTTTACCCCCCATTCCGTAGGGTTGATAAAAGCAAGTACATTAATCTTGTAGGTAATTAAATTCCCTACAAATTTTATTCATACTTCAATCAATACTTGTTTTCCTAGAATAGGCCATAACTGAATTACAGCGTTCTAAAGTTAGAAATTTGTCAAATTTCCGAAAAATGCGACGTTTTTATTGTTTTTAAAAGTGTATGTCTCCGTAATTATCAGTCCTAGAAATAAAATTTAAAACGTAAATTATAGGAAATTTAATTCTCTACAACATTGACCAAACTCTTTTCTAGCTAAAATGCACCAAAACGAAAATATAAGCAAAAATCTAAAGAAAGAGCCGATTTTTTCAAAATGGCGGCGGGCCCGGAGTGGGTGGGGGGGGGAATTGTGCATTTTGCATTTTAAGCACTTAATAACCATTCCAGACAACATATCAAAAATTTAGAACTACCAGACCGTTTGTAAGGTAACCCCCCTCTATTTGACTCTATTCATTGGATTAAGAGTAGGGGTTGTTGGTGACAAATGTATTCTTCTCTGCCGTCACCATACGGCATTTAGTTTTCGGCACGGAGTTTAGAAGTTATGGTGGAATAAAAAAACTTACACATACATACATGTACCCTGAATACATTACACTCCTTTTTTGGGCAGTAGTGTAAAAAGAAACCCGATTTCTCTAGTTTTTGTACTTTTTTCAAGTTTTTTATATGATCATTTGTGCACTCTATCAGTTAGTGGAGATTTAACAGTTTTTTTCTCAAGAAAACGCACACTCTTTTAGTGACCGTGCCAATTTAGAGATTTATGAGATATCTGTAATTAATTAAACCAAAAATTAATCACACCATGAAAATAATATATTTGGATATTTGGATGTTTGTTCCGCCTTCACGCTTAGGGCCCTTTCACACGAGCGATTTTATTCGGCGATTTCTCGGCGGAGCGAGATCGCCGCGAGCCGCTGCGATCCACCGCCGCGTGCTCGCTGCGATCTCGCTCCGCCGAGAAATCACTGAATAAAATCGCTCGTGTGAAAGGGCTCTTAAACTCAACGGATTTGGATGAAATTTTGAATGGAGATAGTTTGTAACCTGGATTAACACATATGATACATTTTACGGGAAAAAGCCCTATTCCCACGGGAAAATCTTACACAACGCGGGCGGACCGTTAGTAAATTATAATTATGGGCTTTATATAGGAGTATCCGAAAAGGATAACATTTAATAGGTTAAACCTGCGGTTATATATTATATACGTCACATTTATAAATTATGTCAGCTTCACTCTATATATAATAAACAATTCTGAGCGTAATTCATAATCTAAATTGCTTGTGGCAGAGCAAGTACTTATTACGTTCGAATTTTTTTTATTTATAAAAATCCTCTCTAGGTAAGTACCAAAGTTTTTTAGTTTTAAGTAGACTTGAATTTTATAATTTGTAATATGTATTATTATATATTTTGTGACATTAAAATAAAATATTTGTCGTTTGGAACATCAAACCATTATAACGATACAATACAGCAATACTTAAAGCAAAAAAAATCATCATTCTAATGATTTTTGTAGGTCAGTGACCGACCACACAAACCCTTGGTGTCAATATTCATCATCGACAGCTCATATACCTCCCCACCGAGGGGCTAGACCTTATGTACCTGTTTTATTTTTATTTTTGTTTCTTATTGTATACTGTGTGCTGTAAATAAATGTATTCTTATTCTTATTCTAGAGTCTACCCTGAATTAGGGCGATTAGGCCTTAGTCGACCACGCTGGCCCAGTGCGGGTTGGTCGACCTCACACACAAACTTTGAATTTCTTCGCAGGAGTGTTCAGGTTTTACCACGCTGTTTTCCTTCACCGTAAGAGCGTCGAATATACGTACATATGAATTCGAAATTCGAAAACACATTGGATCGTGGTGGGGATCGAACCCGCAACTCCCGGACGGAAGACAGCGGCCTTAGCCTCTAGACCACCGACGCTCTCGTGTCAGTATCTGCAAACCGTCTACTTCTGTAAATAAAAACTGGGACCAAGGGCTTGACGTGCCTTCTGAAGCACGAGACAAATCTTACTGTTTCGACAATCAGGCCTGAGCTATCATTATTACGGTAAATGCAAAATGTATTTATTTCATGTTTGTACAAAGATATTCCTACCGTGTTTATCCTAAATGAGAATTTTCCTGTATTTATCACTAAACTTGAGCGTCGGTGGTCTAGTGGGTAGGGCTGCTACCACCCATCCGGGAGACGCGGGTTCGATCCCCACCACGTACCAATGTGTTTTCTAATTTCGAATTCATATGTACGTCTATTCGACGCTCTTACGGTGAAGGAGAACATCGTGACACTCCCGCGAAGAAATTCAAAGGTTGTGTGTGAAGTCGACCAACCCGCACTGGGCCAGCGTGGTCGACTAAGGCCTAATCGTACCTAATTCAGGGTAGGCTCGAGCCCTCCGGTGGGACATAGCTGTGATGATGATGAAATACTTGAAAAGTAAAAAAGAGTATTTTGAAACCACTTTTTTATAGTAGGTATTAATCACGGACCAAGTGTATTAATACTACCAAAATTTTATTTGAGAAGTTAGTATAAACTCAGAAATGAAAAAGCCTATCTGAACAGAAAATTTCATCCTATTTTCCTTTGTCTATTATTAAAGTAGATAAAGATATTATTTTAAGGAAAAAACAATTGACTAACTATTAGCTTGAAAACAAAACGGGAAATTCATTTGGTATCATTAAGTAGCGACTACAAATACAAAATATATTTATTTGCAAGAATACTACTGTTCACCCGCGGCTGTTTCCGCGTTCTTTGCTATTTTTCTATACAAAAAAAATATTTTTCTTGGTTAGCTTGGGTGTCAAAATACCCTAGCACTCACTTTTATCAAAATCGGTATAGTTTAGTAGTTAGGAGTGAATTTCGACGTACATTGCGTAGACGATTAGAGAAAACGATAAGGGTTTACAGTTTAGGCGAATTAGCTACGCAATGTATATGAAATTGTAACTTGTTGCTTCGTGAAACGGGGCCCTGGGATGGGACAAACTTCTAGAAAATTTATTTCGTTAAATCATACTACTTCGAATAAAACATTCTTATTTTTTATCTTTTAATTGTAAAAGCCAAACGGACAGACAATTAGACTTTTTCATTCGTAAAAATAATTTTATAAATTTATTACCAAAAGGATAATTTATAGGATAATTTAATTTTAAATTATTATTGTTCATGACCCG
This sequence comes from Carpatolechia fugitivella, assembly GCA_951230895.1. Taxonomy (NCBI): domain Eukaryota; kingdom Metazoa; phylum Arthropoda; class Insecta; order Lepidoptera; family Gelechiidae; genus Carpatolechia; species Carpatolechia fugitivella. The sequence continues at coordinate 15,341,838 of OX579657.1, forward strand.
TGGTGATTGCTAACTTTTTTTTATTACATCAGTAATAACAGATACTACGTCCAGGTCTTGCTTGATTTAAAATTTTCCGTGCTTCGGAGAGTAGGATAATCAAAGGGTGTTAGGAGTTCTTGCTGCGCTCTGAGCGACGGGCGAGTTTAAAGTTTGATGTCCTAGTTTTTAGTCTGAGGTCCCAGTTTTTAGTCCGATTTCTCAGATCTAGTCTGAGGTCCTAGTTGCCGGGTATTATTTGGCGTCACTATAAGTGATTCATAATGCTGGTCACCATAACAGTTCATAATCGTGTAGAGCGATTGACAGCTGAATTATTTCCAGATCTACATACAAGTTAACTATACCTAAAATATATTTTAAACCTAAGTAAGTAACACTACGTAAAAACACACAGAAAAAGTATTCTTCTTCGTCCTAGCGTTTTTCCGGCTTAGTGCTGGGGTCCGCTTTCCTACTTAATCTTCTCCAGATTGTTCTCTTCCATATCCGCTTTCACGACGTCCAGCCAGCGCTTTTTAGGCCTACCACACAGTGAGGTCGAGGCACCTTTTTCCTACATAGTCTGACGGTCTGCGGCTTATATGGCCATACCATCGGAGGCGACTTTCCTGAAGCTTATCCGCTATGTCACGGACTCCGAGACTGCCACGGATGTGTTCATTACGAATTCGATCTAATCGCGTAACGCCGAAATCGCGTATCGCGTAACACAGGAAAAGTACGATGAAAAAAATATAACTTTATAAAATCTTGTTTGCCAAGTCACTAATATTGTACCTTTGGGCTCGATTCATTTGAATGAAAATTTTAGTAAAGAAAGATTTAGTTTTCTGTTTCACAGTCTGGCAATATTAAGCTGTCATTGCTCTACATGATTTTGAATCTCACTATAGTCTGACAATAACTACACGAAGTTTATTTGTCTATAGTTTGTCCCAGTTGGCAACCTTTCACATCACCCTGAATAGCAAGGCACATATTTTTTAATGTAGGACTCATACTTAAAAACTATAACTTTCTTTTCAGCTTGCAGCCATGTCAAAAACTTTGATACTATCTTTGGTACTCGCTATATCAACACTTGTCGGCAGTAAAACAACCCATCATGGAAGTGAAACGGTTTTAGTTGCCAAAGGTTATAACCGCCAAGCCAGACATGCCGATATAGACAACCTGTCAACGAATAATGACAGTTCCACTCGCGTCAAAAATGAATCTAAAAATGACGCTCTAAGTAATAATGATCTCAGTGTTGAGGTACAGGAACTGTTATTTTTATATGATTTGATCTTGAGCTCCTTTGTGAACCCCGAAGCAAACAAATATGGAAATCCCGCATGCATGAATGACCCAAGTTGCTGTACTGCAGATGAAATTTACAACTATGGCACGGGGAATTGTGAAATAAAAGATTTTCCTGATCGGTAAAATGTTTTCGGTCTCTAGGTACAGAATCTGAAAATTTCCTGTATTTTTAAAGATTAATCTGTAGTTGTAACATTGTGATAATAACTTACAAAACTAGTAAAAAGAATAATCTTACGACCTAATTATTTACAACAAAAATGAATTTACTATATTTTATTCTTTTTACTAGTTTTGTAAAGTATGATCACAATGTTACAGTAGATACGAAAAATAATAAAATATAGTAAATTCATTTTCGTAGTAAATAATTAGGTCGTAAGATTATTCTTTTTACTAGTTTTGTAAGTTATTATCACAATGTTACATAGTTTTGACATTTAGTCTAGGAAGGTGTAAATAATTTATTAAATATACTGATGCTGTTGTTATTATGTTATTTTATTAATATTTTTCTTAACTTTGTTTAAATAAGGATTATAATGGATAGTATAATAGATTTTTTTTAAATTACTAGATAACATAACTGTAAACAATGATGAATTATAATAGATTGGTCCTTTGAAAAGACATAAGATAAGATCAGTGTCATCCAATTGAATCATTATTCTATCGTTATTTCGATTTTTTTCTTTCATTGATTGTTTTATCTTATATTACTATGGGAAAAATATGGTTTACTGGCGGTCCGCCGACTGCTTCGCTTGCGTTTTGCAAGATATTCCCGTGGGAATGAGACTTTTTCCCGTAAAAAATATTCTATGTAACAAAAGAAACAAACTATCCAGATAACAAACTATCTTCATTCCAAATTTCATCCAAATCCAGTGCTTGAAGCGTGAAAGCGGAACAAACATCCAAACATCCAAATTATAGTCTGATTTGATTCCTTATTATTTCTGATGGTACTTATACTTAATGCACTGCTTGCTACCGTTTTTGATAGGGCCGGTTCAGACAGAAAGGAAAAATGCTTCCATTGAAAGTAGGACTCTGTAACGAGGAATTCGTCCTCTTTCCTGTTTTGTGACTGGCAACCTTTCTTGCTGGCAGTTTTATCTTTCATTTTAAATTCATTTTCGAATTTAGATTCCTTACGTTTCGATTTTGTGTTTTTTCTGCTAAATTCTTCACTTCATGTCCTGATCTCTAGTAAACTCCTAAAGATTATCAGAATTTTTCCGTGTTAGTTATATAATTTAAGGGCATCACACACGGCAGCTATAATATATATTATAGCACGAGGCAGCCAGCTCTCTCGTCGCCATTCACTTTCACGCAAAGCGGGGGTCAAACAAAATGGCGAATTAATCAGTGACCGGCCATTCTGCTTGACCCCCGCTTTGCACACAAAGTGAATGGTGATGAGAGAGCTGGCTGCCTCGTGGTATAATATATATTATAGCTCCGTCCGTGACGGGCTATTTCCTGCCAGATTTGTACAAAAAAAAGTTCTAACCATGACGATAGTGCGAGAAATCGTGGCTCTTTTTTTTAAGCTGAGATAACCTCAAATACGGATGAGGGATTTTCTGGCAGCTAATAAAAAAATAGTTCGTAAAAATGCGGTAGATGGCGCTGACTTAATTATGGCATTACATCTTCAGATCCATAATTTTTCCAACGCCATCTACCACATTTTTATGAACTATACCCTACAATTTTTTCTTAACCGTCAGAAAACTTCTCCTGGATGTAAGAGGAGAAGAGATCATGTCTCCACAAACTGCTAAAATAATCAACACTTGATTGAGTTCATTTGACCTTCCAGCCACATGATGATGATAATGGTGACTGGTCATTTCTCTCCACAACAGGTACTTTGGACTCTACCAATATTTAGTGCCGACGCTAATACCACGTGATCCTGAACTGATCAGGCAGATTATGGTGAGGGATTTCAACGCGTTCTCCGACCGAGGAGTGCACATTGGAACAGACTGCGACCCGCTGTTTGGACGAAATCTTATTATGTTGAGAGGTGAGTAGCTTTTGCCAGAAATGTAAGAGATCCAAAGGTTCATTTCAAAATTTAAATTTCATCCGAAAGTTAAATTGTTTGTTTCATCTTTCTCTCTATTATTTATTCCGAAGAGCTTTCAGGCCGTGAGCTTTATTTAGTTTTACCATGTTTTACCTATTCCAGCGTGTCTCTGTAATCAATCTTGCAAATTTTTGACCCACTTCCCGGGTATTCTAACTGAGCTGAAATGTATACAATATATCCAAATCGGATGACAAAATTATTATCTCATGGAGCTGATCTGAACATAAAACCAAAGTGGCCATGAGAACTCCTTAACGGTTAGTAGCACCACGGAGACAAACCAAAACTTTGCACATTCAATTTAGATATTTTAACACGATCTTTATCACAAACTGATACTGTAGCCAGAATTTGCTACTCATAAAGGGACTCCTCAACGGTTAATAGCACGAAGTTGAAACTTTGCATTCAGGGAAGTCAGCAATACAAGGGTACTCTTCAGTGGTCTTGTGTTTAAAGAGGATTTTTAATTCATCAACGGCCCGTTACAGTCCACTGCTGGACTATGAGCCTCCTCTACTTAAGTGTTTGGTTTTGCCATAATCTCCACGCTTGGCAGGCGGGTTGGAGATCGCAGATTAAAAGGTTACTGTATCAGAGAGCGCTGCTGCCCGTTCCTTGTTCAATGTGTAGTCCCTAAGTCGCCTCTTACGACACCCACGGGGTTGGTGACAAATGTATTCTACTCTGCCGTCACCACATGGTTTAAAGAGGATTTTTAATTAGAACTTATTTATTTCAGGGTCAAAATGGCGATCGATGCGAGCAGCGCTGTCACCAGCTTTTTCAGCTTCACGGTGTCGAAGCATGGCGCCATTGATGGCTGAAAGTGCAAAGGGGGTGTCTGAATATCTTCGTGATCAGATTTCGAAGGAAACCCTTATGGATGTCAATGATGTAAGTGAATGATAGTTTGGTCTGGTATTGGATGCTCTAGGCACTTAAATGTTATGAAATTATTCTTATGATAATGATAATTCTTGTAATGACAATCTTAAGTCGTGCCTTATCACGCTATACTTCTGCTCTTATCCTAATAAAGGTAAGCAAGACTAGTTTCTTGTGCCTGTTTTTTTTTAAATAACCGGCCAAGCACGTGTCGGGCAAAGTGTAGGGTTTCGTAGTTGTCCAATACTACTTAGATATCTGTTTTAGACAGTTAACATTCAAATTTTTCTATGATATTTGTAGTGCCAAATTTCTTACTTGTAAAAGTACATTTTATAAGTTAGTGTATTATTCGATAACCTGTAAAGCCTACTTGCTGTTGATACTTTTCTTTTTAAATTCATACACTACAACCGTAAACATTTTTACATTTCCAAATACAACGGTTTCACTGGTATGAGGGGGAAACTTGACTCTAACAAAAATGAGCACTTTAAGATAAGATAAGATAAAGTTGTCTTTATTCGAAGTAAGATTGAACAAAATCATTTTTCGACATCAAAGCAAGAACAACAAGGTACTGCAAGTTAGTGTATACGCTCACTGTGGAGAAGAAACGAAATATTTCTAAAACATACACTAGCATCGAAAAATGGTTTTAGCAAACCCCCATTATTTTATTAAGCCCTATCCAACAATACCTCACACAATGAGTTAGTCGTGAATAAAAAAATAACCCCCACTTCACGTTCCAGAGGGACCCTCAAAAATTTTATTTTTTAAGATTTTATTCTTTGGCTTTGTCGGCATGGCACGGCTTCTAGTACTGAGAGTCTCTGAGACGGACAGACAGACAGACAGACGGACATGGCGAAACTATTAGAGTTACTTTTTGACTACGGAACTCTAAAAAAGATAAATAATGCATGGGCACTGATGCATGGAAAAAATATCCGCACTGTGTCCTTCATAGTATTTGGGGTCAATGAGAGATGAAAAGTATAATGTTCACCCACCAGTGGGTGGGAAAGTCAAGTGGGTCAAGTGGATGGACGGGTACCTACTCACACAAAGAAGGTTTCTTTACCTCATTGCTACTCATAGAGACCATAGACCAAAACGCGCCAACAGAAACTAAAATTCTATTTCTCTTCTACTTTTCCGAGCTTCTTGCCAACATAACAGATGACATGATGCGTCATTCCAGCAATAAACGTCGTATTTTAGGTTTTAATATGTAACGCTGATTATATCAATAATGTTTTAAAAAATGTAAAAAAATATATTACAAGGATGTGAAATATAATACCTAAGAAATTTTCTTACTTAAAGACAATTGGCAACAAAAATGGCCAAATCCAAAAGTTTTTTCAATCTTAAAGATCCTGTATTCCAAACTTGGCTGATACTTGCCATTCTGGTTATCGTGGCAATAGGACTTTGGTTAGGATACAGTAGCTGTTGCATGCGTCGGCGCACCTCGCGACGACGAGTATGTTAACTTGTTCCCAGGTAAAGTTTTGAGAGCTTCTTATGTTATGATTCAATGTACGTTGTGATTGTGATTTGGTTCTTTGTGCAGTGTTGTAGGTATCTAATATGCATCATATCACAATACACTTAACATTTATATTGAAAGTGTATTTGGATGTTTAGATGTTTGTTTGGTGACGGCAGAGTAGAATACATTTGTCACCAACCCCTACTCTTCCCGTGGGTGTCGTAAGAGGTGACTTAGGGACTACACATTGAACAGGGAACGGGCAGCAGCGCTCTCTGATACAGTAACCTTTTAATCTGCGATCTCCAACCCGCCTGCCAGGCGTGGAGATTATGGGGGCTCATAGTCCAGCAGTGGACTGTAACGAGCCGTTGATGTGTTGATGACATGTTTGTTTCGCTTTCACGCCTAAACTACTAAACGGATTTGGATTTTTTACTGGAAATCATACACAATACTAAGGTAGCCTTGGGCGGACCTAGTTATAGTAGGATACCTACTGTGTGGCTATAGTAAGTAGTTGCATACCTATATCAGAGCTATCGGTGAGAGCGGAAGAGCGTCGTCGGTGGTCTAGTAGCTAGGGCCGCTGCCTCCCGTCCGGGAGACGCGGGTTCGATCCCCATCACGTACAATCGTGTTTTCAAATTTTGAATTCATGTGTACGTTTATTGGATGCTCTTACGGTGAAGAAGAACATCGTGATGAAACCTGCACACTCCTGCGAAAAAAGGTTGTGTGTGAAGTCGACCAACCCGCACTGGGCCAGCGTGGTCTACTCTAAATCAGGTAGGCTCGAGCCCCTCGGTGGGGACGTATATGAGCTGTTGATGATGAGATGAGAGCTATTACGGGTCCGTGGGTTAGGCCCCCAGTGTGTGACGCCCCCTGGTGGAGGCACCCGATTTCGTTTTAGTGCGATAGAATCGATAAAATTCGTAAAAAATATTATAAAATCGATTAAAATTATTAGTTGAATATTTTTATCCAAAGTACAGTCAGATAGCAAATACAAATTTACAAATACAAATATATTTATTTCCTCTTACAACTATATTTATTTATTTATTTAAATAGGTAAACCAACAGCACAAATATTACACACTAATTACATACATTATATATAAGCTAAGTATCCAATATGTGTGCCTATTACAGGTATACACAGCATTCACAATTTTATTTGACTATCATAGGATGTAGATTGACAAAGTGTTTACAGATTATCCAAAGTAATAATACTAATTAAAAGAAAATTAAAAACAGCAAAATAATATAACTTTGAAACAAGGTTAACTAATCCTAAAAACTTATTGGCTAGACGGGGCGACGGACGGTGGACCAAAGCAGTCACAGAGTGGTGGCCTAGAGGGGCGACAAGGCCAGTGGGCAGACCACCAGCCCGATGGTCAGACGATATCGTCAAGATGACGGGATCTCACTGGATGAGGCTGGCACAGGACCGTGAGAATTGGCGCTATAGAGAAGAGGCCTATACCCAGCAGTGGGTTGATGTGGGCTGAGTATGATGATGATGATGAAAAACTTATCCCCTCCTTAAGTAACCGACCCTTAAAAGTATGATTGGTGTCCAAAAATATATCCAGCCCGAGCTCAGCATATTGAACATAAAATATAAAACAACTTGTAGAGCAAAGTGTAACCTATTATAAAAAGTGTCTACATGAAATGATTCGGATGTATCTTTATTAATAATGTCGGTGAATCAACAATTTGCTTATCTAATAGTATCACATTAGTCAAATTACAATTTAAAAATAACCGACCAAGCACGTGTTGGGCCACGCAAAGTGTAGGGTTCCGTAGTTGTCCTATACTACTTATGTAGCTGTTAAAGACAGTTAACATTCATCAAAATATTTTTCTATGATATTTGTATACTCTTAGGTAGTACCAAATTTCTTACTTGTATTTTAATATATTTTTTATATTTTATTCTTCAGCTTTGTCGGCATGATTAATATTATGTATATCCATGCCAAATTACAGCCTTCTAGTACTAAGTCTCTGAGCTAAGCCGCGGACGGACAGACAGACGGACATGGCGTAACTATGAGGGTTCCTTTTTGACTGCGTAACCCTAAAAAGCACCCCTTGAAGTGAAGTGAATGTGCCAATAATGGACTAGCTTTTTGTTCTCTGTATTAACAAATAACACCTCTCTAGTATTGAAAACGAAAAATGTTTAACAAGTTTATTTCCCCTAAAAAAAGCTAATTAGGATCGGAATCCTTGACATCGGAATCGGGGATTTTAGTCATAATATAACAAAGATTAATTACATGCTTGAAGAAATCGGCATTGAAAATGCACCGTTAAGTTCCCTTTCAACAGACAAGTAGACGCAGGATGAATACTATCACTGTCCAACACAGAACATCTTTCGCCAACTATAAGAAACTAAATAAAATTCTTACTTCGGCATCACTTTCCAGATATGAAATTAAAAAATCACAATGGCTTCTTAGACAAAACTACAATAAGACAGAGGATTTGATCTCCTTTCCTTCATAATCATACCTACTAAAAGTGTCCGCATACACTCACTTTTACACCTTAAACACCTAACAATCCTACATACACAACATAATACACTCAACTCACTCACCTATTTTCGGGAAACCTTCATGACCGCCCCTGGTTTTGTACGCCACGTTTTTGGTGTACATGGTTTACAACGAATACGCATTCATTCACTATGAGGATACCTAAAAAGTTGCATCCAAAAACAGGTCTGTACAAAAAGTCCTCGTGCAGTTTTGAACGCAACTGTTTTGGTACGCCGCGTTTTTCTAAGCCAATGATTACAAAGGTCAAAGTAATGGCTCGACATTAGGAAACTGTATTTTTTCGCTGTTTTTTACTGGGCACCACCTGAAGGGGGGGTTTGGGGGGCGCAGCCCCCTTCTATAAAAAGTAATCCACCCAGAAAGAATACACTTCGGTTAGGTTAGGTTAGACTGTTGTCAACAACAGGCGGAGGGAGACGAGCGAGCGCAGCGAGCGTGCCGCGGCAGCGGCCGGCGACCGCAGGAGATTACTTCTCAAAAAGGCTAATGGTTGGAAAATTCGAGTGCGCAAAACGTGGACGGAAAAAATGCCTGCAGATAGCGGGTCGGTCATAATCTGCTCGCACAGTTTTTCCCGTCCAAGGCAAGCATGTAGTACACAAAAAACTGTCTGTACAAAACGGAAACAAGCATGAACCCCAATGAACCCCACTCCTATTTTCATTACCTCCACACGCACACACCCTTTCACTATTTATTTATTTATTATAATTTTATTATATCTATAATACTTACCTAAGTATCCAATAACGACTATCCTTTAGTCGCCAATTCCACGATGGAAGCACTGTCTCCCAAGACACAGGTTTTTGCCTAGTTTGGGAGTCAGGGATTTTATTTTATTTTGAGTTTCTCTGTATGTAAAATTAGACTTTCACCTTCATATCATTATCTTTACGATTCTCAAGGTCAAAACAGGCCAGAGGGTAAGCTTGACGTGCGGTCGACCGTATGCTGTAGACGCATTGTTGTCCTCTCGGGAAATATCCATAAAAGCCACACTTGACTTTTTATTTAGTAGTTGGAACAAAAAACATCTTCCAACTTTGTCATGTACTTAGTTCTTATCCAATTTACTCAAGTGCCACTTTTTTCAGTTGTTCAGTAAAATAGTTGTCTGAAATAGTATTGAAGCGTTTTTATTTTTAATTTAAAAAAATCATTCTTGTGATTCACCAACTAATAAAATAAAGAAAAGCTGGTAAGTTTGTAAGTTTGTCTGAAGAAACATCATAGCTCAGGGTATTAAACTTATTAAAATAAAAGTTAAGCTAAAAACTATCAAACGATATGGATGGTTTCTAGCTATGTTTATTTTTTATGAAAATCGGTCTGTTCTAGGGAATTATAGTTGGTGCTACAAAGTTAAATCGGTCTGTTCTAGGGACTTATTGTTGGTGCTACAAAGTTCAATCGGTCTGTTCTAGGGACTTATTGTTGGTGCTACAAAGTTAAATCGGTCTGTTCTAGGGACTTATTGTTGGTGCTACAATCGATCTGTTCTTGGGACTTATTATTGGTGTTACAAAGTTAAATCGATCTGTTCTAGGGACTTATTGTTGGTGCTACAAAGTTAAATCGATCTACTCTAGGGACTTATTGTTGGTGCTACAAAGTTAAATCGGTCTGTTCTAGGGACTTATTGTTGGTGCTACAATCGATCTGTTCTTGGGACTTATTATTGGTGTTACAAAGTTAAATCGATCTGTTCTAGAGACTTATTGTTGGTGCTATAAAGTTAAATCGATCTACTCTAGGGACTTATTGTTGGTGCTACAAAGTTAAATCGGTCTGTTCTAGGGACTTATTGTTGGTGCTACAAAGTTAAATCGGTCTGTTCTAGGGACTTATTGTTGGTGCTACAAAGTTAAATCGGTCTGTTCTGGGGACTTATTGTTGGTGCCTAAATTGACCTGTTCTAGGGACTTATTATTGGTGCTATAAAGTTAAATCGATCTGTTCTAGGGACTTATTGTTGGTGCTACAAAGTTAAATCGATCTGTTCTAGGGACTTATTGTTGGCGCTACAAAGTTAAGCGCAGACTTGATTTTTATGTTAATTGATGCTTTATTTCCTAGGTAGGTAGTGAAAAATAGTTTATGTTGAATGCAGGCAAATACCTTAATTTATTTAATTACTTATTCTGTTCTGTACTAATCGATCCGATGATTTGACTAAGTTAGCTTATAACACAACGACGTACATAAACGTGTCGACTAATGATTATTCGAACAAACATACCGATAAATTGTATTAACTACCTTTCGACCTAATATAACCTATCGACCATTTAACTATTTATAAAACGACAAGTCGACTGATTGGAGCATCGACATTTACTAGAAATACCAATTGGAATATCGCCATTTTGAGCTTGCGATATATCGATGTCGACCTTTTGGCATTCGACAATTTAACTTTCAGTGTTATGTACTAAGCCCTAAGGGTCGAGCCACACTTATCGACGGCAATCGACGGTTTGCCCATAAAAAACGCGCACTTAGTATAGAAATCCTTTCGCCGCGTCGTTGCGAAGGGATGGCCATACTAAACGCGCATTTTGTTTAGGCAAACCGTCGATCGCCGTCGATAAGTGTGGCCCGACCCTAAACCCTACTAAACCGTATGCAACCAGTCCTACGACGACGAAAGCATTGAGCGATCCGATCCGCGTATGTATACAACGTGTTACAAAAAATACCAAAAAAAAATATTCTTCATCACAGGCATTTAATTAAAATTTTCCCATCACTAGTTTCAATTGACACCTAAAATATAGACTATCGATTATCAGAACAGAAAAGTATTTGTACACCATTTGTGCCTACATTTTTAAAAGAGATGTACTTAAATCAATTTATGTTAGAAAACATTTTCTTTTTTGCCTTAATTATCTTGTTTGTACGTATTTACATACATAAATATTATTTTAAATATTTAGTTCATAATTTCATTAATTTATTATTTCATAACAATAACTTAATAAAGCTTTTTTTATTTATTTGTAGTTTTTTCATTTTGAAATTAGCTGTTCTAATGTGAATGTTATGGTACAAGTAGTACGTAAACATTTTTAACCATAGCGGTAAAAATAGGCACATTGACCTAAAATTACATATCTAGTCCGAATATTCTTTGACACAGATGATCACTAGAGATGGGAAAATTTCAATTGAATGCCTTTCATAAAAATATTCTTTTTTTTTGGTATTTTTGTAACACGTTATATTGGATTTTTAATTGTTTTCAGTTGTCAGCCATTTTAAATTTACCATCATTTCGCGGTGGAATAAAAAAAACTAGGGTTAGTGAGGTTATTCATCGATCTTATATTATAACTCACACAAAATGATAAAGCATTATAATTTCAGATAACAACAGCATACGTTAATGACGTGATAGCGTCATGCGCGTTTGGATTCGCGGTAGACTCCCTGAAAGAGCCTGAAAATTGCATATTCAGACTCGGCAAGAAGGCCATAGTGCAAGATACGACACAAGTCATGAAGTTCTTCGGCTATGAGAACATGAAGTCTGTTATGAAGGTTAGTTTGTCTGCTAGAAGATTCTTCTTTGGAGATACTCTTAGTATTATTAGGTACCTAACTATTTTATTGTTGATTTATGTACGTGGTCAAATAGATTTCGACGCACATGAGCAAGAACGCAAAACCATAAATTAATGGCCAATAGGGGATCGGACTATTTTTTTTATTATTTTATAAATCCAAACTTCTTAGTGTCTGCTATCGAACACTAAAAGAATTTTTGCTCTATCTTTAAAATTGACCGAGTTATAAAGGTTTCAAATTCAAGATTAGACAGAGAGGCACATACCCACTTGTGACGTCACTTGTTAATAACGCCATATAATCTCCATACAAAAAACCGTTTTTGAAAGAGACAGACATATTGAAACTTTAAAAAATCACTGTAAATTCGTTTTTCAACCGATTCTGTTTTTTACTTCGCGAATCGTCTGCTACTAATCTATATTTTAAAAATAATTTATAAAATATGGTAAATTTAGCAACAGTCCGATCCCCTATTGCGTATTTATATCCTTCGATACGTGAATGGCCAAGAATGTAAATTACCAAAAACGCAAAAGGCCAAACCATAAATATCCTTCGAATCGTGAATGTCCAAGTACTATGTCACCAAAAACTTGCTAAAGTGGATGAATATTTTGGAGAAATTTTCAGTAGGAGATTAAGGGCCGTAGTCAACAACTAGTGTTCTAAAACTTGAAAAAAAAAAAAAAAACAACGAAAAACCATCCGTCTCCTCCAAAATCTACAACTGTTTTTGTTCAGAAAATTGTCATCATCATCGTTTTCAGCTGAAAGACATTAAATGCTGGACAAGGATCTCCCCAAAGATCTCTACAACGACCGATCAATCTTCACCAAATTGTCGATCCACTTTTCTGCTGAAGCGATCATTCGCAGAAAACATTAAAATTTAATTATTTTATGTATAACATGGTCATTTATTCACTTATTTCAGTTGTTAAACGTGAAGATCATCAAAACCGCTCATGCGCAGCAATTTTCGCAGTTGTTCAAATCTGCTCTCAATGCCAGAAGAGAGAAGCAGGCGCAGCCTCGACCCGACTTCATACAAACTTTAGTTGACGCCACGCAAGGTGAGGAACCAATTTTGGAAGAAAAATAGCAAAGAGTACAGCCACCGTGGCCGAGTGGTCGAGATTTCGATGCTCATTACAGAGGTTTTAGGTTCGATTCCCGGTGGGACGCTGTCAAGCAAAAATATCTTTGTGATACTTTCCCCAGTTTGGTTAGGACATTGCAGGCTAAATTACCTGATTGTCCGAAAAAAAAGATGATTCCGTGCTTCGAAAGGCACGTAAAGCCGTTGGTCCTGGCTACTATGGGCGCATTTCAAATCATACTTTCAGTGCCGTCAGCGATCAGAAAAGCAAAAAAGTTTTTGAGTTTTACGCGATTACGGGTGCTTCAATCGATTTCAGCGCGTTTCGGAACGCAGGGTATCTAGTCGTTACCTAAGCCAAGTCAAGCCTTTGGTGGTTTATAACACTGACACCAGGGGGCCATTTCACGAAGCCACAAGTTACAAATTACAAGTACAATTCGATATACATTGCGTGGACAAAAAGATAAAACGATAAGGGTATACAGTTTAGGCGAATTGGTTACGCAATGAATATCAAATTGTAACTTGTTACTAGTAACTTGTTGCTTCGTGAAACGGGGCCCAGGGTGACACGATGATGATGACTACGGAGGTTCCGGGTTCGAATCCAGGTGGTGTCCCGTTCCTCAAGCAAAAATCTTAAAAATTCTTAATACTTTTTTAGTTTGGTTACGACACTGCAGGCTGAGTCACCTGATTGTTCGAAAAGAAAGATGATTCAGGGTCGCGGGTTCGAATCCCGCCCAGGGCAAACATTTGTGTGATGAGCACATGTGTTTGTCTTGTGTCTGGTTGTTGTTTATCTATATAAGTATCTATTTAAGCAATGTACGAGTATATCAGCTGTCTGATAACCATAGTACAAGCTCTGCTTAGTTTGGTATCAGATGGCCGTGTGTGAAGATGTCTCTCCACTTGTTTATTTATTATTTATTTGGAAGGAGGAACGTCATGTTGGTGTCACACAGTAACACGGAGACAGATGCGTATATCCTTACAACCCGCACGATGAAGGAGGTTTTTTTTTTTAAATCGATTGAAAATGAGATTGATATTATGTCTTTAGGCACCTACTTATAGGCTGTTGTCGTAAAAAAGTAGGTAGAACCAAGCCATCTAAGATGTTTTTGCTTGATTTTGTATTTTTTTAGTGAATATGCACATTTTTTTTAATTCTTCTTCTTCTTATCTTATTTAGCCTAGATTGTCCCACTGCTGGGCAAAGGCCTCCCTCTTCTTCTCCCATCCTTCCCTATCTTGGGCTTCCTCATCCCAACTCCTTAAAAAAGATTGACTCTTTTTAATTCATTAATCGAAATATTTAAAGTTCAAGATAAACACATAAAAAATATTTTTTCAAATATCTTGCTCAGAAACAAAGTTATAAGGCTTCAAAGTTGATGGTTAGACAGAGAAGTCCGACATGACCCATGACGTCTTTGGTCACGCGGGCCATACATCCGCCATAGAAAATGTTGTTTTCGTTGATGATGAAAAGAGGGACAGATATATTTGTTTAATAATGTTGTATCTAGTTAGTTTTTCGATCAATTTCGATTCTGTTTTGACTGTCAGCAATCTATTTTTGTGTACTTTCAGATAAACTATGAGAAAAACTAATATTTTTTATGCATATTCCCTATTGTACTTTTACAGGAAAACTGAAAAATGAAACACAGGAAACAGACGGGAATAACGATGAAGCAGGAAGCTGTGAAAGTAAGTCGTTCGTTTTGTTGTTCTTTCTTTGTTTTCGAACTTTCTCTTTAATTAATAATTTATAAGCGAAATTTTTTTGTCCATATTTTTAAATATTTGGGCAAATATTTGGGTATATGAGCCCGCCTATAACGTTGCAAACAAAATGTAAAATATTTAAAGAAATTAAATTAAAAGTTCATTATCTTTTGGATGTTACATGAGAGAGAGAGAGAGAGAGAGAGAGAAAACATTACATCACATCTCATAGTTTCGTCATTAATTTTTTTTTTATTGCAGCATTTTAAAATTTTAAAATGTACTCTGTCTCTATTTTCACCTAAAACCATAAAAAAACATCATACCGGCTGATTCCAATACACTGCAAGTTACAATTTATGTATGCATTGACTTGCAAACAAGCAATACGTTGATAATCATTAACAACTCATATCACGTCCCCACCGAGGGGCTTACGTAAGAGGCCTACGTAAGGTGACAATGCCTTAATCGACAACGCTGGCCCAGTGCGGGTTGGTCGGCTTTACACAATCTTTGAATCGCAGAATTCTGCAGGTTTACTCGCCATGTTCTCCTTCAACGTTAAGCCCGTCACAGACGGAGCTATAATATATATTATAGCGCGAGGCAGCCAGCTCTCTCATCACCATTCACTTTGTGTGCAAAGCGGGGGTCAAGCAGAATGGCCGGTCACTGATTGATTCGCCATTTTGTTTGACCCCCGCTTTGCGTGAAAGCGAATGGCGACGAGAGAGCTGGCTGCCTCGTGCTATAATATATATTATAGCTACAGTGTGTGATGCCAAAGTCAAAGTCAAAATAATTTATTTCCATAGGATGTTATAACATCACTTAGATCCGTCATTACATTTTTTTGGGTGAGTTCACTAACACCCCTTTAAAGCGTCGAATAAACGTAACAAAAATTAGAAATTTGAAAACAAATTCATACGTGGTGGGGATTGAACCCGCGTCTACCGAACAGGAGGCAGCGGTCCTAGCCAATGCACTACAATGCGACGCTTCCTAATAATGTTTGTAAACAGATAAAGCGTTGATCATTTATTTAGAACATATTTATATTTTACTCACCGGCACATCTAACCGCTCACCCTTGTATTTCGGGTTAATTTTAAACTAATAAATATAAGTTATTTTCAGAAGCACAGTGACATACACAATTTTAATACTAGAAATAAAGACAAGTTGGTTGCTTTTGTCAGCCGACTACGTAAAATTTGTAATTCTTTTAAAGGCAATTGTCTTAGATAAATGAAAGTCTCGCGCGGCGCTCGCCTAGATACCGCGCTATCTAATAAAAACAGCTCCGTAAATGCGGCAACTCAACAATGACAATTTGACAATTTGGAAGGATGCAAGCTCGGAGGAAATACGACGTGTTTATAACGAGACTGCGTCGTCGGTGCGAGCTCGGGTACGCCGAAATCGGCGTAGTATTTGTTGCCGCATTTTACAATTACGCCAGCGGTATCTAGGCGAGCGCCGCGCGAGCCTTTCATTTATCTAAGGCAATTGTATACGCTATTACAATAAGGTCCCTACTGATATTAAAAACTTGCCTTTAGACAAGTTTAAAATAATTATAAAACAGAAATTGTATAAAAAAGGTTACTATAGGATATCTGATTACTTAGAGGACAGATGTCCATGGGAATAGATTGCTTGAGTGGCAGGCTTTTACGATATATAATTAGCATTAATTTTGTAATATTTTATTTTTTTATTTAAAAAAGGAAACGCAAAAGATGCAATGACTGTGGAGTTTCTTCGGTGAGCTCTTCTCCACCGATTCCGCCATTGTGTTAATGAACTCACCCAAAAAATGTAATGACGGATCTAAGTGATGTAATAACATCCTATGGAAATAAATAATTTTGACTTTGACTTTGACTACGCTTATTGTTGTACATTACAATTGGTTTATTGATTATTTTACGATAAATAAAATACACTTAAAGAAACGTTAAATTAACAACTTTTTAACTAACATCAGCTGTAACTAATAGAATTATAAAGAATCACGAGTATTCCCTGAAATGAAGGGTCGGCGGTTAGATGTGCCGGTGAGTGTATATGTACACTTTTTTTAATTAAGTAGATATCAAAATAAAACACAACGAATGTACTTAAACAATTAATTCCTAGAGAATTCACAAAGGATCTCATTAAGTGAAGAATTTCTTCAAACGACTGAAACTTCCTCAACTTTGTGAATACGTTTAGAAAAGCGATAATTACAAAACTTTCTAATATAGGTATGTAAAAGACCGTTTGTGTACTTCATGTTCTCAACTTTCCACTTTTGCAGCAAATATTTAAATTAAGAACTTCAATTAAGTAGGTGTCTTTGTAAAAATAATACGGAAACAAAATTAACGAAGCTTCTTTTGTTTTTATTCGATTACTTATATGTAAATAATATAAATTCAAACACAAGTCATTATTTTGATTAATAGCCAAACTTATAAAACCAACCTGCACTGGGCCAGCGTGGTCGACTAAGGCCTAATCGCCCTACTGTTTATTTGTCTGTTTATTTATTTACGGAAAACATACAGCTTAAATGACACATAAGACAATAACATTTGAAACACTATATTAGCCAATTATGTTTTCACTAATTATTGATACTAGACATTGGGTAAAAAACAATGGAGGTTACAAGATGAAATTATAAAAATTTAGGAGAATTTTAAGCCTGATAATTTTAAAATTTTAAAATAAAGATGCTACCTATCTGTAATCAATATACTACTTGATTTGTTTGATGGTGGAAACAAATTTAGAAAACTTAAGATGGAAGATATCAACATCTTTGAATTTAGTGTTATAAGAATTGCATGCTCGTCGGATGAAGCGGTTTTTAGCGTAGTTGGTACGCGAACGCGGCAATGCGAAGGTTGCTCGAGTTGATAGACGAAGGTTGGCTCTTGGACAGTTAAGAGAGACCATGCTGAGGAGGTACTTTCTCTATTTTTACTAAAAATTAAACCTAGTTAGATCGATTTATCACTCCCGAAACCCCATATAATGCTAAATTTCATCGAAATTATCCACGCAACCTCAATAAATGCAAATTTATATTACTACTAGCGCTGCCTTTACCACTGTATCTGTGAAGTGGCCAAAATTGGAACTACTGCTAATAAGTTGGTAGTTTAGTTGGTATGGGAATAATTTATTTTCCTAATAATCCTTTCTGAATCCTATCAAAAGTCCCATCGTATTATTTTATTATACATAATATATTCTTTTCCTCGTTTTACTCGGGCCATCTCATCGAAAACTTTCAGACCACCAAAAAATTTATCAGAAATTTTCTTTCATTTTTGTATTTAAATAACTAAATGAAAGAATAAAAAAAATATAAAAAAAGAAACAAACGAAAAAAGAACAAAGAAATAAAAAATATGTATTTGTCGAGATTCAAACTGCAAACTCTCCGACTGAGCCAAAATTATTTTTCTTTTTCAATGATATCGCGTATCAATTCTTTTAAGCCTGAAAATACGGGAAAATCTATTTATAAGCTAGATCGATGTATTGCCCCCGAAACTAAATTGCGAAATCGTTGCAGCCGTACGTTTCCGAGATCCTTATTATTCTTATCTTGCTCGTTTAAAGTATACGAGTGGTGCTACTATGTCTAGCCACGTGTACTTTCTTCTGAACGTATGAAGTAAGTAGAGTTTATCGAAATGCGTAGGTGTCTTACAAAAAAATAAACGAGCTAAGCTCGGTCAACCAGGTACTTAGGGTTCTTCTTCTTCTTTCGTGTCGGCAAGAACACGGGCTAAATCTTACTTGCCCAGCTACCGTGGTAGCCCTCTGGTTACAAACAAGTAAGTCCTCACGCGAGCAGGTGGTCGGGCACGCGGGACAGTTAGTGAGGTGTACCATGGTTTGCAAGGGTTCTCCACATTCACAGCTGGCGTCTGCGCTACTTGAGTACCCCCACCGACACAGGTTATCTTTGCTTCGGCCAACCTGGGTCCTCAGCCTATTTAGCCTTCTCCAGGTTGGCCGAGGTTCCTTATAGCCTGGAGGCAGATTTTCGTTGGGGGGGTACAGTGAATGTGGATACTCGCTTGCCCAAAGCCTGCACCTCACGTTAGTAGGGTTTTCGTCGGTAGGCTGAGTAGATCGCAGGAATTTTTTGCGGCTTCGCAACCGACCTGCGGCGGGGGAGAGCCCGTAGAGTGGGTGTCTCGGGTCACTTTCCTGTTTTTGTTTTTCAAGCAAACATGTCACCTCTCTACGGACTCTGGGTGGAGCTATTAGGGTTAACAAACAGTTACACATTAAAGATACATGATTAAAATATATAATATTAAATGTAAACTAAATGTGCAACCAGCACCGCTAACCACAGATTACTTAAAATATCGTATCCAAGGTGGTATACGCACGAAATCCTTGTCAAATAAGAGAGTGAGAAAAGATTACTCGTCGACACTGCCTCTATAAAAATAATGTCCTCTTAATTTGGGCAACGAATAATTCTAGACGGAAAAGTCGGAAGCAGGAATTTTGACTTCGGAACTTTGTTTGGACTAGTTAGGATGTATACACACTAAAACGAGGGGGGGGGGACAAAGAAGGTCCCGTTTTTTGGTTGTTTGCTTATATCTTGAAAACAGTGAGTCGTACGAAGTTTTGTTGTACTACAGATTGAAGCCTGATGAAATTATCTATATTTTTGGTATTTACACTTTTTGTCTATCTCCAATCGTTGTCTAGATGTGAGCTCAAAAAAAGGTGGATTTCGAAAAATGTGTTAATTCGGTGTAGCACATTGTAACAATATGAATTTGCCAAAAATCATTTCATATTACTCACCCACACTATTAAAAATACCCACACCCTATTAAAAAATAACATAAGCTGGGAGTACCTCCACAAAAAGTCAGCCCTTTACACCCTCTTTGATGCAACCAGCAAGCCTTGTGACCTACCAAACATGGAAATTGTAATTGATGGAGAATTCCTCATTCATAAAGTGATTTGGTCAAGAGGAGGCACAGTGGCAACTATATGTAAAACCTACATAAAATTTATAAAGCGTAACTACCCAGGGAAAACGTGTACTGTTGTATTCGATGCATACACAAACTCTGCCAATAGCACAAAGACAGCTGAACAAGAGCGTAGATATCAGCTGATGCAGTCAGCCGACGTAAATCTCAATTCAGACACAATGATCAATGTCAAGCAAGAACATTTTCTCGCAAACAGTCACAATAAAAGCAACTTTATTGCCATTTTCCGATCTCAACTTAACAGCAACGGGATTGAGACGAAACAAGCTCTAGATGATGCTGACTTGATGGTGGTTTCTACTGCCGTTGAAAAATCAAAGGATTCTCAAGTTGCAGTCATAGGAGAAGATGTTGATTTGGTAGTTCTGCTTATAGGAAGGGCCCCACCCGATCAGGATATTATCTTTGTCAAACCTGGCAGAGGTAAAATACCTTCCACCTATTATTCAAGTCAGGAATTGCAACAGCTAGGCCTGAAGGACATATTATTTCTACACGCCTTCACGGGATGCGTACAACTTCTGCTGCAGTTCGGAGAAGCAAAGTTGGCTTCTGTAAACTATACTTAAAAAATCCTGAGATCCGTCAAGCCGCAGAGGTGTTTTCGAACCCTTCTTCATCTCATGTTGACATAAGAGAAAATGGAAACTTATGCTTTTTAATAAAAAAAGAATTGAAAAATTTAAGATAAAAAGTGTGAAAGACAAAATTGTAGATAATTTTATCAAGTTTCATTATGTTGTACAACAAAAATACGCACGACGCACCGTTTTCGAGATATAAGCAAATAATAAAAAACCTTCTTTGTCCCCCCCCTCGGTCGGACCTCGGAGGGGTCAGGACTTTTAGTAACTTCAGACTTTTCCGTCTAGATTCCCATATGATATGAGCATATGAGATATGAGCATTCATTTACAATATTATCTCTACGGTGAGGTTTATGCAGAAGAGACGTGACGAGGACATAATAATATGGTGGCGGATAGTCAAAGATCTAAGTGATGTAATAACATCCTATGGAAATAAATAATATTGACTTGGACTTCAAAGTGTCACAATATAGCGTCGTTTTTGTCGTATTAACACATAGGATACTTTTTACGGGAAAAAGTCTGATTCCCACGGGAAAATCTTACACAACGCGAGCGTAGCCTCGGGCGGACCGCTAGTGTTCTCATAATTTTTTATGAGCGGTTAGGTCCATTTAAAAAATTATACTTTTATTTTTTATACTTTTGTTTGACTTGTAAAGAATATTTTCTTCCATAAGCCCAAAATATGGGGTGTAAAGACCTAAAGACCTAAATGTCCAATTCGACCCTGTTCTAACTGTGTTCATTATCTTTCTTCACAGAATTCACCGATGATGACCTGGTAGCCCAAGCAGTATTATTTTACGTAGCTGGCTACGATACTACTGCTAACCTCATCAACTACTTCCTTTACGAGCTGGCTGCTAACCCTCACATCCAGGAGCGTCTCCAGGAGGAACTGGATAACATGACCGAAGAAGGGGATCTGTATGAACATGTCCAAGGGTTGGAGTATCTGGATATGTGTGTCAGTGGTAAGTTGAATAGGTATATGGAGCATTGCAAAATGGAAAACAAAATAAAAAAGAAGCTGTGGTAACTTTTTATTTATAGGTATAATTTAAAACTAGAATTTAAGATAAGAATAGTGGAATTATTCAAAAATAGACAGAATTTTAAACGCACCGGAAGACGCAGCGTGGGTAGGCCCCCCACAAGGTGGACCGACGATCTGGTGAAGGCCGCGGGAAGCCGCTGGATGCGAGCAGAGCAGGACCGGTCATTGTGGAGATCCTTGGGGGAGGCCGCCGTCCAGCAGTGGACGTCTTTCGGCTGAGATGTTGATGATGATGATGAGCCAGAATTCTAGTTCAAATAAATCCCAACTACATCTTAAAAAACATTGTGCCTTGTAGTGGCCACTGAAAATCCAAGTTATGTAGGTACTGTGGTGAGCGTCCTTCTTTATACATGCTGGCTGGCTGTTCGTCCGTTTCATTCGACATAGCTTATAATATTTGAATATCGAATGGTTTCTTTTTTGTTATTGAGTCTGATCGCCGTCGTGCCACGGTCCAGACGTTTTCGTGTACCATGTTTCCTCATGATATAGAAAAGCGATAATTAAATAAGTAATACTATATTGCACTAGTGTTCATATTCATAGCACAGGCTTGTGGGGGGCGGAGGATGATTGGGTGTTGCTATGTGCAGTCCCGTCCACATAATAATAACTCCACTTGTTGCTAATCAGACAGTTTATTGTTATCAAAGTTCTAACACACGGAAACAATAACAAAGCAGCGCTTGAGTGTATCTCGAACAAATCTCTCTCAATCTCTATCTCTCTCTGACAGCACGACAGTATTGCCATACTAGGGGTGCGTTCCAAAACTGAACGTCACCACAGGCTCTTAGAGCAACGCCCCCACGCTCTTTATTGTACCTACCAATCAAAAACATTTATGAAATTATACCTTGATGTGCTCTATGTTTTTATTTAAAGTAATTGTACTATTTTCTTCTTTTATTTCAGAGGTTTTGAGGCTCTGGCCGTTGGTCGGTTCAGCAGATCGCCGCTCAGTCCAAGCTTATGACTTTGGACCCACTTACCCAGGCAGCAAACATCACCTTATCGTAAGAAACTACTTAATTTAGGTGTTATTTATAACCTATTTTCATAATCATCAGCCTCCGTGGCCGACTGGTCGAGGTGTCGACGCCATTACAAAGGTTCCGGGTTCGATTCCCGGTGGGGACACAGTCAAGCAAAAGTCTCTTTTTGAGACTTTTTCCAGTTTGGTTAGGACATTGCAGGCTGAATCACCTGAAAGGAAAGATGATTCCGTGCTTCAGAAGGCACGTTAAGCCGTTGGTCCCGGCTACCGGTTATCTAGTCGTTACACGAGTCAAGTCTCTGCCTTTGGCGGCTCTATAACACTCATCATCATCATTTTAGCTGAAAGACTTCGAGAGCTGAACAGAAACTTCCCAGAGATATCCACAATGACTGTCTTGCACTGCCCACAAGAACCAGTTTCCCGAAAACTTCCAAGTCATTCACTTAGGGCCTACCACGCTACGTCTTCTGCGGGTCTTCTCTCTCAACCTTTGTTGTTAATGTGGCTGTCAGTTTTCCGTGCAATACCACCCGCTCATCAACAGCCCCCACCGAGGGGCTCGAGCCTACCCTGAATTACGGCGATTAAGCCTTAGTCGACCACGCTGCCCCAGTGCGGGTTGGTCGACTTCACACACAACCTTCGAATTTCTTCGCAGGAGTGTGCAGGTTTCATCACGATGTTTTCCTTCACCGTAAGAGCGTCGAATAAACGTACATATGAATTCAAAATTCAAAAACACATTGGTACGTGGTAGGGATCGAACCCGCGACCCGCGCGGCCCTAGCCACTAGATCACCCGCTCATATCACTTAAATTCTCTAATACGGCTATGTTTATTACATTAGTTTGCTTGCGAATATCCCACACCAATAAAAATTTCAATAAAAAATATGTTATAGGTACTTTTTAGTGCGTAAAAACGTGTTGTTAAAAAATATTTTTTACTTTATAATTATTTTAAACTTATGTACATTACTTGACCTAATGGTCGAGAAGCAGAAATTCTTTACGAACGTTATAATATCTAGTCAACAGTCCACTTGCGCGTGCGCACGTTACAAATCCGGTAAGTAAACTTACCGTCGACTGTTGAGTGGCATTTTAGCTTATAATTTGATCTTATCCAGGCTCCAGCAGGCATCCACGTCTGGTTACCGATCTACTCCATCCACCGAGACGAGAATTACTGGCCTCGACCTGATGAGTGTGACCCTGAAAGGTTCTCGCCAGTAAACAAGGCCAAGATTGTCCCCTATACTTACATTCCATTTGGCACAGGGCCCCGACACTGCATAGGTAAGATCTATTTTTTTCTTTTTACGAGGCCAGTTTAAAGGGCCCCGGAGACGGTCAAACGGTTTGATTCAAACACGTAAAGTTTGGTTTGACTCAAACCATTTTGATCGTTTACAAAGGTGGTTTGAACGGTTAGTCAAACATTTACGTGTTTGAAGCATGTTCGATGCAATTTCATATTTTTTTTGTGTTTGACGCGTCAGACGTGTAATTACGACAGCGTACAGAATCAGACTGCGCAGAGCCGTTTGACAAACATGTAAGGTACACGTGATATTAAAATTAAAAGTACGTATAAATGTGATATTAAAAGTTAATATCACATTTATACCATAATTATATGTAAATTCAGATCAAAACTCAAACATAATATATTTTTAGTACAATAAATTTATTAATCCATTAGCAATGAAATCGGACCAAGATGTCAATAAGGAAAAACTTTCGTTCTACTGATAAATTATTGGTGATAACAAAACTTTTCTTCCCTAGGGTCTCGATTCGCCGTGCTGGCAGCTAAAGTATTCCTGTCCAAATTCTTAAAGGAGTATTGCACAAAGGCTCCTCAGGCATCCCGCAGACTATGTCCTCGTGCATTCATATTACGTCCCAAAGAAGGATTCAGCGTTATTGTTCAACGAAGGCAATAAATGTGTTTTTAAGTATCTTTGCGTTTCTGTTCTCCTGGTACCTATTTAGATTTTAAATATTTTCTAAAATCACAGACAGATGATATTAACTTTTTTCAGTTTTTTTTTTTTCTAATGGTTGTGTCGACTATCATTTGAGAAGTTACGATATTATTCCATATTGTGTTCTTGAGAATAAAACTTTGCAGAATGCTTCTACGAGTATATGTATCAACAGCTCATATACGTCCCCACTGAAGGGCTCGAGCCTACCCTGAATTAGGGCGATTAGGCCTTAGTCGACCACGCTGGCCCGGTGCGGGTTGGTAGACTTCACACACAACCTTTGAATTTCTTCGCAGGAGTGTGCAGGTATAGTCTTTACTGAACATAATTATATCTTACAAACACTTATTACGATAGTTATTTGTGATTGTGACTTAATTTCAACAATTTAGTCACTTTAAGAAAGAAAGAAAGAAAGAAAAAACGTATATTTGCTAACGCTGGTCTTCCGCGGAACCTTTACTAAAATAAAAATAATTTACGCTTCAAAAGATAAAAAGTAGAAAATATACAGCCCACTATTATGTTATTCAATATACCGCCGCCGTGTGGTGACGGCAGAGTAGAATACATTTGTCACCAACCCCTCCTCTTCCCGTGGATGTCGTAAAAGGCGACTTAGGGACTACACATTGAACAGGGAACGGGCAGCAGCGCTCTCTGATACAGTAACCTTTTAATCTGCGATCTCCAACCCGCCTGCCAAGCGTGGAGATTATGGCAAAACCCTCCACTTAAGTGGAGGAGGCTCATAGTCCAGCAGTGGACTGTAAAGGACCGTTGATTTTTTTTATTTGATTCAATATAACTAGTTTTGTTCACCCAGGAAAATGTGGGTTCGGTTATTGGTACAAAAATAAAGTCGTATCAAAGTTATTCGTGCAGCAAATCTCAGCTGCATTGCGCAAAACTGACCTGGACATATCACGATGTCAAGTTTTTCATGAAATATGAATATGCCAAGCTTGGCTCACGCTTCAATCCCGGTTTTGGGAGAGTAGATCGCTTCAGTTGGCCTGGACGATGGAAATGAGAATAGCGTTTGTGCTTACGATATCTAAGACATAGACAAGTGACACCAGTCGCAAAGTTAAAAGACATTTGAATTCATTGATTTACAGAATTAATATAGTATAGAGTGATTGAGTGCTTGTGAAAATATTTACAACTAGCTTTCCGTCCGCGGTTTCACCCGCGTTAATGAGTTTTTCCGTGGGAGTCCTTTTTCCCGCGGTAAAAAGTACCCTATGTCCTATTCCACTAACCTACATATGTGCCAAGTTTCATCCCGATCCGTCCAGTGGTTGATGCGTATTGCAGTCCACTGCTGGACGCAGGCCTCCCCAAGAGCACGCCAAAGCGCACGATCACCCGCTTTCCTCATTTATTTATTTATTTATTTATTTATTTATTATTATCAATGTAACTTGTTTGCTTACAGATCGAATCCAACACACAAACAAGCCAAGGAATTTGAGTATTAGTACAATAAAAACAGCATTATTAACAATAGATACATCAATACAGCGTGTAGATAAGTCAATATAAATAAGTTAGTAACATAAACATTAATTTAAATAAATTGTCAAAAACTTAATAATTAATCATTAATCGTTCAGCATTATGAAAAAGTAAATATAAAACATATATAAAGAATATACTAATCAACAACAATTTATTGATGGATTAGTAAATATAGGCAAAAGCATTTATTATAAACTATAGGACGGAGATAATTACACATAAACGCTTAAAAACACTTCGACCCTATTCAAAAGGCATATAAAACTATCAAAAAACAAGTCCAAGTCATCATATTGAGCGAGCATATCGCCTATAAGGGTGAGGGCGCGGGCAGTAGGAGCGTGCTTGCCGCGGAGCGTGCGCGCAGCGGACCGGCGTAACAGCCTAGGCCGGCGGCGCGGCGCTACCATCTCACCCGCGGCATTTTGGGGCAAACGGCTCGGCACCAAGAGAGCAAATTGTTCAAGCACTAAATAATTGTCAGTCCTGTTTCCTAAAATGGACAGATAGTGCGTAAACAATGAATATTTCCTCCGAATGGCCAAGGTGTTCAGATCGACCATACCATAAACGAAAAGTGAGGGGTAAAGGAAAGGATAATAGCCTCATCCAGCCACCACCAGCGACCTTCCTCAGGTCATCAGTCCACATGGCAGGGGGGCGTCCCACACTACTTTTCCTGAGACGCGGTCTCCATTCGAGAACCCGTCTGCTCCAACGCTCATCGGTTCTGCGACAGACGTGGCCAGCCCACTGCCACTTCGGATTGCTACACTTCTGGACGATATCAACTACCTTGGTCCTCTGCCGGATGATTTCATATAAGTCATATCGTAATCATAATAATAAATTTTGTTCTAAGTCATTGAGCTATTATTACTA
Source organism: Carpatolechia fugitivella (assembly GCA_951230895.1). Taxonomy (NCBI): domain Eukaryota; kingdom Metazoa; phylum Arthropoda; class Insecta; order Lepidoptera; family Gelechiidae; genus Carpatolechia; species Carpatolechia fugitivella. Next base: position 15,368,743 of record OX579657.1, read on the forward strand.
CGTATAGAGAAGACACCGCCCCATCTCAAGCGTTCCGTTCAACTGTGGCCAGCTGGCCACAGTTCACTCAGTTGCTTACTAGCACTTGAGCGCTTCAGTCTTGTTTGTTTTAAAGCGAAAAAACGTGAAAAATCATCAAATATGCCCTCGTGTGTGTTATGATGTTGCACTAATAATTCTAGTAATACGGCAAAGTGCAAAGGAACAACTTTCCATCGGTGAAAAACTAGATAATCATTTTTAAACTTAATTCGAGCAAAATATTTAGCGGACGCCATGTTGCGTCATTTGTCATAGATGAAACAATTAAGATGTGACATTTGGGTGTGTAACAAGAGTAGATCATAATAATATCTTTTACAGTGGAAAATGATAATCTTACACATTATTTAGTAATAAAATTAGTAGTAAATCAAGAAAAATGGAAAACAATTGTTTTTTTTAATGGTCATTTTCATTGATAGATTGTTTGTACAAGTAGATATTATTTATTTAAATACGAGATATTTTATAACATTGTATTACTTCAAGGTTTCCACGTCTGGGCCGTAAAGATAGGGAAAAATTTATAAAGTTCATCGAATATTGTTTGTTTCGCAGAGTAAATTCAGTACTTATAACTAAAATAAATATTATAATAAAATTTATTTGTCAGACATCTTTAAATGTTCCCACCCAATTGAATAGGCAGAATATAAACAAAGTGTCGCGTCTATGACGGTGACCTCGCATCTATGACTTATTAGCCGGCCCCCGCGCGCCCCGCACTGCCGCGCTAGTACGTAGTACATTATACTTCAATGTTCTAAGTTACACAATCTGGACAATCTGTTTATCTTCACAATTTAGACCAACTGATGTAATGTACATCCATGCCGTCCGAAATGAAACAAACAGTTTGAGCAAACAAGAAAATCGTTTTCACACATACACTGTGCCTTCACAATGGTGTGTCAACAGCTATTCAAGCGAAACTAGGCATTGTATGAGAAATTCTGAACACGTGAAACTCTTTTTTGAGAATTAGTTGAATTTGGTAGTGTCTTGTGGTTCCCAGTTACGAATAAGGCCTAAGATCCCGTGGGAATAAAACTTTTTCCCGTAAAAAGATCCTATGTGTTAATCAATGGTACAAACTATCTCCATTCTAAATATCATCCAAATCTGTTGAGTACTTTAGTGTGAAAGCAGAAGAAACATGATAACAACCAGAGATATTTTCATATGTATACGTATAGCGTACCTACCTGGGCCCCGTTTCACGAAGCAACAATTTACTAGTAACAAGTTACAATTTGATATTCATTTCGTAGCCAATTCGCCTAAACTGTACGCCCTTATCGTTTTATCTCATTGTCTGCGCAATGTATATCGAAATGTACTTAATAATTTGTAACTTGTAGCTTCGTGAAACGGCCCCCTGATAACAATTTTGACATACTCGTATTACAAAAATTGATCCAGTGGCGGTCTTACTAGTAGAATAAGAATTTCTTCCAAGTTACCAACCTATGCAACGGTTACTGAACCACTATCACTTTATTTCCACACTTATAGACCCCAAAACCACTCAAGCGTCCGCAAGCTCATAATGCAGCACAGTATGAAAATAACGGAGACAATGGCCGTAGCGGAAGCTTGCAGCGCTGCAACCGCTGAGCTGATGCACCACAATACCCTCATTATTCTATTACTCAACGAAAGCGCTTTCAAATTTTAATAAAGCGCTAAATGTGTCGCCGGAGCGCTGAATGTAGCTCAGCAGCGCTGGAAGTTTGTGGTGCAGCATAAAAAGAGGAAGTAGATTACTCTGTCGTGTAGATTTTCGAGATTTGGTGCAGTGTAACTTACTCTTTGCAGTTTGCTTAGAAGTGTACTAAAACTAAAAAGCTTTGTTTGAACTTTTGCACATTATATTCTCATGTTTCTATCAAAAAAAGAAACGAAAGGCTAAAATTCTGTTATTATTTTTCTACAAAGTAAGCGTAAACCAGCGCTCTTTAAATTATTCTGTATAATAAATACATCTTTGAATATCTCACAGTTTATTACCTTATTATCTAGCTCTAATGTTCGCACGAACTCCTATCTCGTCAAAAGATACAACTCAGAAAAAGAACAAAGTAGTACAGTCGGCTGACGAATTAGCTGAACCCCCCCACTCGAAACCGATGATATTGTCTCATTTTATATTTTTACCGGACAGTTTATTATACGAAATTTCATGATAAAGCAAAAACAATTACCCAAGAAAACTTCAGCGGTTTCGAGCGGGGGGGGGGTCAGCTAATTCGTCAGCTGACTGTACATTATTACAAAACTTGGATATTTCAAAACAATTAAAAGAGGAAACATAATCTCACTACCCAAATTATTTCGTTAGTCCCTTTAGAGGAAACCGTGTTTTAGTCAATTTGTCTGATGCTGAGCTCAGATAGTCTACTCCCATTTTTTTACTGTGCGGTTTATGCAGTTTCGTAAATAGTAGGTGGTATTGTTCCAATCTTTTTATTTTAAAACTACAATGGAAAGTTTAATTAAAAACCTGAATTACGGCGACAACAATACATGAAGTGAGGTGAAAATTGGAATGGAACTAAAATATATATCGGAGCTGTGGGAAATGGGCTCCGCAGTTTTTAAATACATGAATACGAGTTGGTAAAAAGAAAAATTAGGAGCACGACGACTGGCCTAGTGCGGGTTGGCGTACTCACACACAACACAAGTGTTTAATGTATACAGGTGTCCCATTTAGATGGGTACGGGTAGGTACTGAAACTGAAAGATCTGTTCTAAGGTACCATGTAATCGATTTTGTCTCAACTCATTCATAGTAATAAAAACTAATAATTATGAGTATAACTCGGGAACTGAACTCAGTCGTATATGCGGTTGTTGGTTGGTTGGTTGTATGGCCTATCACCTTAGCCAATCACAAAGATAAATTATTATTTTTTCAATTTTCTTTTGTTATGCATCTGCAATAAATTATTTATTTATATGAAAATATAATTAAACTTATAATTAAACACAAAGGGTGCAACAAAAACTTAATCAAGTTTGTCTGTACTCCCAAAAATTAGTTAATTATGAAATCAAAACCAAGCAGCAATGTCAACCAAACAGCCAATCAGCAAGTTCCTTTATTTATCCAGTTGGATTCAGATTATAAAGTTCCGTTTGTTTATTTCGTGAAGCGTAGTAGTTAGCGATCAGACCGACATATGTCGGTGGGAACTGACAGTTTCATTTAAAATTGAAGACTGCAGCCGCTGCTGTTTGCTATATCCGCGCAGGATTGATGGCTGGATTGGATACTGGCTGTATAAACTAACGGTCCGCCCGCGGCTACGGGTAAGATTTTCCCGCGGGAAGAGTGAATAGGCATCTTTTGGGTGAGCGTGTATCATCCTCGACCTCGTCATCACTTTCCATCAGGTGAGACTGCAATAAGACTTTTTCTCCGTAAAATGTATTCTATGTGTTATTCCAGGTTACAAACTATCTCCATTCTAAATTTCATTGAAATCCATTTTGTAGTTAAGGCGAGAAAGCGGAATAAACATCCAAACATCCAAATATATTTTCACATTTATAATAATATTAATACTATGAGTGTGATGTGACGTCTATTGATATGTCCGTCCGTGTGTGTTTTTGATTCAATAAACTTGTTATCTATCTATCTATCCCATATTAATTATTATTGGTTGCCGTAATGCTATTCCTAAGCTTATTAGAACTACAAGATCATTAAAAGTCTGTCATAATTTGCCCGATCCCTCACGCATATTTGTCCCGAAAAAGGGTCTCAAACATAACACTAACTGGAACCATCATACCTTAGTTCCAATAAATTGGTCAACTTCATATACAGCCTTTGAATATTTTAGTAGACTAGAGCTCAGCAGGTATTAAATGTTTTTCTTCAAAACTAACAGATAACTAATTCTCTTTGGTTTCAATATACGGGGTTATTTTTTATTCAGTGCACAAAATTTAATAATGTTGTTCAGACCATGAAACTAACAACTTACAACTGGTTTCCGAGACCCAGGCTCGGCCTGGTTCGGATACCAGTGGCTTCGAAAATTTTTATGTCAAAATACCTTTGTTCGGAATAAAAATCTTATCTTATCTTATCTTTCCTTAGAAACATGGGTCCGGAAATGAAAGAAATGTTTTGTACCTCCCATACTAATTGCAGAGTTGGTTGCGGCAGTTTGTATGGGAGATCGAATATTTTCTTTCATTACCGGACCCATATTTCTCGGGGAAAGTAGTTAAGTTTCATGGTCTGAACAACATATTAAAGTTTGTGCACTGAATAAAAAATAACCCCGTATAGGTAACATCTAACAGTACATAAAGTAAGGTCTATCTACTTATCTTTAACTATTCTGTTTTCCTAGTCCCAATAGAGACTAAAAACTGAACTAACTTAACTTTTTGACATAAATACCCTTTCCCCGCGATGTTGACACTAACTTGCCCCCGAGGGTCAAACTAAACATTGCGTCGCCCACCACGAAATGTCAAGAGCATAGAGTAGTTTAGAAATCCTATCACTATAATAATCTATATATAATATTATACATATCATCAACAGCTCATGTACGTCTCTACCGAGGGGCTCGAGCCTACCCTGAATTAGGGCGATCAGGCCTTAGTCAACCACGCTGGCCCAGTGCGGGTTTGTGAATTCGAAATTCAAAAACACATTGGTACGTGGTGGGGATCGAACCCGCGTCTCCCGTACAGAAGACAGCAGCCCTAGCCACTACACCACCGATGCTCTGGATTATATTTAAATGCTTAGTTATAAAATCTCATCACTGAAATTAGGAAAAAATACTTTTCGTTAAAGTGTTATTAAACTCCGTCATTTTAATAAAAAATAAACTTCATCAACAGCTCATATACCTCCCCAGCGAGAGCGTTATTATTATTTTTCATTACTCATACTCTAGAAGTAGTTCGGAAGTTGCCTAAGGAGCGGATTGAAGGTAATACTTTTCAGCCCGGAGGGAGAATCACTTTCAACTGACAGCTGTCATTCATTTTCATTCATTCTGGCAAATTATAAAAAAAACTGGTTCTAATTTCACGGCCGGAATGGCCACAGCAAAAAATAAAAAATAGGCGGGAAAGCAACAACCCGATTATCATTTGTTTCTCGAGTTGTAGGGTTTTGTTTACAATGAGTTCATCTGATTCAGATATGGAAGTCACTCATTTTTTCTTTAGCTAATTCGTGTTTTTATTTTTACTTTCCTTGTATTCGTAATGAAAAGCACAGTGTTTACCTCTGGTTAAAGACTTAGTTAATGCCTCGAACTATTAGAGCCCTCGCTACGCTCAGGCCCCAAACCCCGTCTCGGCGCTAAATAAGTTACTTTCATCCCTCGTTTAACAATGTACTATTCAAAACAAAGTACTAAGGGGTATCATAAATGCTCCTTGGTACATAAGAAATGACGTCCTTCATCGAGATTTAAAAGTGAATAAAGCTGACAGTGTTATCAAAAAACATGCCGAAGCTCACGAACAAAGACTTCATCATCACGTGAACGTTGAGGCTATCCAGCTCCTCGACACCACGGACATAGTGAGAAGACTGCAAGGACAAAACCCTTTGAGTTAGTTTAGTAAACATTAGTGTAATATAGTGCAGTCAGTGCTTCCCGTAAAGAACACACGAACAATAAGAAAAGTGTTGATGGACACATTCTCAGCTAACATTTACTTAGCAATTTAAAAATTACTCATTAGTCTTTAGGCTAGATTGTAATATTTTTTGGATGTCTTAAAGGCAAACCAAATATATATTATATAAAAAAATATGTTTGTTTTACATGTATACATACATGTAATTTCATGACAAAGCATAAATAATTACCAGAGAAAACTTAGTCCGTTCCTAGCAGCCTGGCCCCTTTGTCCTCTGTACTAACCTAGCGATTTATTCCAAGCAACCAATAAGCACAGAAAACTTTTTAAAGAATAAGCCCGTGGAAAGAAAAAAAAAAGTTTGTTTTCTATTCTAACTCAAGAAAGAGTAGCGTCCGTGCTTACCAAAGACTTCCAGGAGTCTCTAACTTAAACATTATTCTGTAAGGTTATCCCAGAAGTTTGTTCCTCTTCAAACGGAGTAGGCAAACTGAGAAGTGTCACTCTTTTATATTAGTGGCTGAATAAAAAAACCTTATTAAGTCAGATCAGGGGAGACTGCCGCGTAACTTGGAACGATTCACTCGATAAAATTTATTTACACCACGGTGTTTGCTAAAGCAAAAGTGATAGTCGTGAAGTCAAAGACAAAAACAAATCGATGATCTTCGGTCCCTTTTGAAATGATAGAAAGTGACAGGACTAATTTTAAGTTTAGTTTAGTTTGGTGTCGATTCGGCATACGCCCAACAATAACAACAATAATGGTTACGCCGTGTGGTGACGGCAGAGTAGAATACATTTGTCACCAACCCCTACTCTTCCCGTGGGTGTCGTAAGAGGTGACTTAGGGACTACACATTGAACAGGGAACGGGCAGTAGCGCTCTCTGATACAGTAACCTTTTAAATCTGCGATCTCCAACCCGCCTGCCAAGCGTGGAGATTATGGCAAAACCCTCCACTGAAGTGGAGGAGGCTCATAGTCCAGCAGTGGACTGTAACGGGCCGTTGATTTTGATTGATTTTGAATGGTTAAGTATCTGTTTATATATTCATTTCAACCATGTTACGCGTTAAGGGAGTAGATCCCTTTGAAAAGTTGGTTTAATTTGGAACCCCATCGTGTGTTCCGCCCGATATGGTAATGTCTGGGCCTCCGGGCTTGGGACAAGCTTGAACACGCGGAGAGGATTGGTTAAAAATAAAAATAAATACAAATAATAAATATTGATTTTAGGGATCCGTATCACAAAAGGAAAAAAATAAAAACAGGAAAACGTAAAGGTATCAAATTGAATATCAAACACTTACGTCTAACTTTAAAAATTCAAGCCTTTAAATCAATGCAAACACTTAGGAAACCTACAAAGTACTTTACGTTGACCTAGAATCTTAAAATTTGACAAGAAGCAAGTTAAAACATATAAGAAGCAAATTATTATAACACAAGCAAAGAAACAAACCGAAAAGTCGACAATTTGATTTTTTTTTTTTGCTTTGCGATCCTTAGTGCAAAATACTCGTAGATGGCGCACTCGCCTATTGAAATTAGAAATTGCCACATTTAGAAACAACTTTACATGATTTCTTAGTAATGTACGAAACCCTGCGCGCGTCGGACGCACACGTGGCCGTTTTTATTTTTTTTTAATTGCTGACTGGTTTTATTTTACTGTTCAGATTTTAAAGTCGTCATTATTATCAACCACTGTCGAATAAAGCACTCTCATGGAAATTGTAGACAGCTAATAAAGCTTGCTACGTCGTAGTGCGTTTTAGCTACGTCGTAGCACATCGTAGCAAATCGTAGCTACAAGTTTATGTACCTGTTGTGGTCGCAGCTCCAGTGGTGAACTACGACCACATTTTGAGATACTACCCTTGGCAAAAATAATCTTATGTTTGTGTGTTAGCTTTCAATAGGCAAAAACTAATAATTTTAGTAAGATTAACGGACTAGCACCCTTTAAGATTAAACATCAGCTGCAGTAGCGCCACCAATTGAAATAAATCATTTACTTATTGTCAGTGACTTCGATCGAAATTATTATGTGCTTAATGACAATTGAAGGGTTATAAATAAATTTTAATTTCGGGGGCGATAAATCAATCTAGCTAGGTTTTATTTCTAGTAAAACAAGATTTCCCCGTGTTTTCAGGCTTAAAAGAATTGGTACGCCATATCAATAAATAAAAGAGAGGTACTTTCGTCTGAATATCTATTTGGGGTTTTGAGCCTGGAGTTCAAATCTCGACAGATATATTTTTTTGTTCATGTTCCTTTTTTTACTTGTTTTTTACTTTTTTATTCTTTAGTTTAGTTATTTTAATACGTTTTCCAACAGATGGCACGAGCAAAACTCGGTCGCCCAGGTATTTCACATTATTTCGTATTATTTTTGTATTTTTTTTACTTTGTGGCGTGAATCTTATGTAGTTTCATAATAAATAAGGTAATTTGACTGACAAATCGAGTAAAAAGACACTGAATTAAATATATAGCAACAGAGCTCAGATGGCATGTGCGGTTTCATGCTTTCACGAACTTCATGAGTCAACAAAACAAGATGGCGGCCAATTTTGGAGCTGACTAACTACGCTTATTTAGAAATAAATATGTACCTATTCTAAGCTCTAACCTCCGAAGTACCTGTTCGTTTTTTTTACCGCTTAGTTACAATGTCAAAAGTTACACTAGAGCTAGTCTAAATGTTTTAATTTTTTATCTTACGTACTTACTTAAGATTACTAATCAGGTGATACACTGCCACCCGTTAACCTAGTAAAATCATACTTGAATCCGTTTTTTTTTTTCATATTGTTTTTTCCTATGTGGGTATAATAATGTCATTAAAAAAGCTATAACCAAAAATGTATAAATTTTTGAAAGCACTGTTTTTTTCTAACTACAATTGTTTTGTCCGGTATACTTGTATTTCTGCATTGTTATAGGAGTGGACACTCTGTACGTATGTATACTTTTGTTAGTCTGTGAATTTGGCTACTGTGGCTCGGAAGGTATTGCCAGCTTACAAACTACGACAAAATAGCAGCGCCCGCACTTTGTGTTCCGGTAGAGGCAACATGTCTGTTTCCCTAGCCATTTTGACTTATCTTGCATTTTGAGTGCAATTCTATTGAATTAGTTAGCGGACTATACACCGTGAAATAGGTTCGACCAACCCGCACTGGGCCAGAGCTTGGTCGACTAAGGCCTAATCGCCCTAATTCAGAGTGGGATGTGTATAAGCTGTTGATGATACACTGTGAAATATCATTTGTTTTAAACCCTTTACGGAGTATTAAGTGCATGATAAACAACTGACGGAACATAGCCTGGCAGATGACAGAAAAATTGGTCCATTTTCCCGGTCAACCCAAAGCCTTAAGCCTTTTGCAAAGAGTTTAAAAATAATGTTTCACGGCATATAAATTAATTCATAAAAAGGAATTGTCAAGAATCAGTGCAGATATCCATCCAGCACCCCTTTAATAGATTATTGTTTTTGGTGTAAGCTTTAAAATAATGTAAATAAAATAAATAAATAAAACAAATAAAAATTTTATTTCCAAAAAAAAGACATGTTCTTATTATAAAAAATCTGCCAAACTGCATGGCGGTTTGTAGGCAGAAAAATACTCCTTTCTACACGTGAAAAAGTCAACGGCATGTTATGTTAAGTGACACGTCCCTCAGGCAGAAAATCATTACATTTTACATTTAATGAACACACACACACAACCAATAACGCCCTTAATTCTGGCAGATTCTCAAAATAAATATACTTCAGTGAATTCTAACGAGACGGATTTACAAAAAAACACTCCATTGTTATAGCTTGGCTTGATTTAGTACATCTCATTAAAATGGTTTTGGAGTATTAAATAACACACAGTATAGGCCAATAATGGTAATTATCCGTTTCGATAAAATTTATATTTTGTTGTATTGAGCTTATTTTGATTTTCAAAAAGTGAGTTTGTCTTCCTGCGGTTCTTTTACCATTTTCCACTGCTAAAATTGCAGATAAATGTTTATTACATCAAGTCAGAGCCCAGAGGTCAATTACCAGCTTTAAAATGCACTTGTCATGCGGCCGGGTTATGGCAAAAATTAACACCTCAACGGGCTTTAGTTGAAAGTTCAACCGATGCACTACTGAAGTAAGGTTCATATTAGCGTGCGATGCTTCACGGTGGTTACGTCCGACACCGCGCAGGAATCGTGCGAAAAACTCGTTTTTCTTGAACTCTTTTGCTTATTAACAGAAAACGCCAGAGTTTGTGAAAAATGTAATCGATTAAAATCTAAGTCAATAATAGGCAAGTTATATTAACGAAAAAAAAAAACTATGGTTATCGCTTTAAGTTACGAGATCAAGGACGCCAAAAAATATTTTTGCTGCTTTTTTTTTTAAATCTTGTGCTTCTTATTTCTAAATTATTATAATGTATTTTAAAATTCTACTCGATTAAAAATTTAATTAAGGATAATTACCAAAATTCAAGATGGCGGCCAACTTTTTGTTGATGGACTGATTTCAAACTTGGTTGGACATACTGTTTTGGCATAAAAAGAACAAATATTCTGTTAGCACATTTATAGCATCAGTAGAATAGAAGTGCTAGTATTTGATCGTCAAAGTAGCGACTACGGGCGGTATTTCCACATAACCGGGGCTATATTTTTTGTCTGACGCGCATGCTTTTCTTTTTTATCGCCCGCAGCTGCGCTTGCTTTAAATTTTTCCCGCTGGAATCATATTTTTTCCCGTAAAATGTATCCCATGTGTTATCCACGGTACAAACTATCTCCATTCCAAATCCAAATCAATTTAGTATTTTAGGCGTAAAGGGGAACAAATATCCAATCATCATCACCACAGCTCGACCTGCCAGAATCACCGGCAAATAAGGGATGATACAATATACAGTGTGTGGCGTTAAAATTACCCGCTTGTCAATTTCACGGAGCCACGCGCACACGACAGCTGTGTTGGCTACACCATGTGTTGCGGCCTACATGCAAATAGGTGTATTGTCTCCGGAACAGTTTATAAGCGCTCGTTTAAAATGGTAGGGGGATATTTGGCCAAAATCTGACCCATCAAAACATACATACATGGGCGCAAATTCAAGAAAGAGCTTCGTCAATAAAAGGTTTGAGAACTACACCAAGGGTACTTACAGAAGTTCCGTAAATCATTGCTACAGGGAAGCACATCAACATCATCATCAGCCCGTTACAGTCCACTGCTGGACTATGAGCCTCCTCCACTTAAGTGTTTGGTTTTGCCATAATCTCCACGCTTAGCAGGCGGGTTGGAGATCGCAGATTAAAAGGTAACTGTATCAGAGAGCGCTGCTGCCCGTAATTTGATCTTCTTACTGTATCTTCAAAGAATTGCCAGTAACACGCGCACTCCAACGTCGATTTTCATTTATTTATTAAGTATTATAGGATCACCAACAGAACACATATTCTCGTATAACATAAGACAAATATTCACTCGGACACAATGTGATACGTGAACCAATGACATGACAGGCGAACACAACATTTATACATAAATACATCAACATTAACGGCCCGTTACAGTCCACTGCTAGACTATGAGCCTCCTCCACTTAAGTTTTGCCATAATCTCCACGCTTGGCAGGCGGGTTGGAGATCGCAGATTAAAAGGTTACTGTATCAGAGAGCGCTGCTGCTCGTTCCCTCTCTAAGTTTAAAAAATGCACTTAATTTACAGTGTCAAAGTCAATCAATCAGCCTATTGCAGTCCACTGCTGGACGAAGGCCTCCCTTAGGGCACGCCAAAGCGCACGATCACAATACAAAAAATAAAAGAGAAGTGACATGCAAAAAAAAATATGTAAATTGGCAAGATTTTAAAACAACATTTGCTTTTATAAAATAACTAAATCATCGATTATGCGTTGAATTTAACAAAACAGCGGTACAATGGTATAATAGGGTAACTGTTTCTTTAAGAAAATTCGCAGGTGGAGGCAGTGTCTGTCTAATTAAATTCCGAATTTCCAGTGAATTTAAAATTTATTGAGAATGTTTATTCTACAAAATTTTGTAACTTTCTTTATTCTTGTTGTTTTTGTATGAGTGGTCCAAATTATTATTTTTAAGAAAGAACTAAATATGGAGAATGAATGGGAAAGATGTTGAACTAAGAACCCTTTATTATAGAATTTTCATCAGCAGTCACGTTTCTATCTCATCAGTACTTTAGTTGGCACAAAACCACATTTGGCAACATTGTTCGATTAAGTATAAGCTTTAAATTAAAATTTGTATAGTAAGCTAAAATTGTTATGTTGTGTGATGTGTATTATAATTGTTAAAAAATCTTGTAGAAACTCACACTAATATTATAAATGTGAAAATATATTTGGATGTTTAGATGTTTGGATGTTTGTTCCGCCTTCACGCTTAAAGTACTCAACGGATTTACACGAAACTTGGAATGGGGATAGTTCGTAACATCGATTTACACAAAGGATACTTTTTACGGGAAAAAGTCTTTTTCTCAAGGGAAAATCTTACACAACGCGAGCGTAGCCGCGGGCAGACCGCTAGTATCAAATAAAAACCTTTCAAATAATTAAATCCTGAACAGACAATTGTTTACAAGAAAAAATATGATCCAAACAAGAATGTCAGTCCGAAATGCAGCTGATATTTGCACTGAACTGTTTGCGATGCATTAAAATGTGAAACCAAAGGGAATTGTATTCATGGATAGTTAACATTAATAATTCAGAACTGCTGCATAGGTAGGACGCTGTACTAGCGAGTAGGGTAACCAAATTAATCAGGAATAAGAAGAAATATTTAAATATCACAAACTAGAAAGTCTTTGGAGAAAACCTCGGAAATAAGAGGTCACCTCGCTCCATTTACAAACTTCAGAAGTCTTTGGAGAAAACCTCAGAATAAAACAGATCGCCGCACTCCCTCGACACACTGGAGAAGTCTTTGGAAAAAACCTCAGAGGAATAAGAGTTCGCCTCGCTCCCTCAACACACTTCAGAAATTTTTGGAGAAACTTCAAAGGAATACTAGGTCGCCTCGTTCCCCAGACGCGTTTCAGAACTCTTTGGAGAAAGCCTCTGAGGAATAAAAGGTCGCCTTGCTCTTTAGAAGCATTTCAGAACTCTTTAGAGAAAACTTTCTAATTAACAACCAATGCATATTATATGCTAGGATAGTTGTTTGGCTGTACTAAACTCACGCAATTTATCCACCATTTCTAGAAAATCTATCCACAGTATGGTTCACGTCGGTCTAAGCGCCGTTCGCTTGTATTTTCATATTCATACCACCCCGAGCTTGTTCTAACCAAAACATGTTTTGCAATTCTTTTGCTTTGAAAATATGCAGTTTTAGCTCTCATATCCATTCCTTGATCTTATTGTTTTGATAACATATAAAAAGGTACATAGGTACTTATTTCAAAACTAGCTATACATATATACTATGATTTAAAAAATATAATTTAAAATGATGCGGTGAATGGACCACTTACTACAATTTTATTTCGTGTGTCTTGCTAGTGACGATATTCAGAAATTAATAATAAAAATAATTTATTTCAGGCAATATTTACATAAAGGTCTTAAATATGTAAACAGAGGCCCATATAATAAATACCTTAAAACTAACATGTATACATATTTATAAAAACTATAACTAGGTAACACGTGATGTCAGCGACGTGTTTAATTGCAGTATAATTCATGCAAAAAAAGTGTTATTTTATGTACTTTAGTAGATATTCAAAAAATGTAGCAGTTAATGGTAACGTGTTGAAAGATTTCTTAAATTTTATATTCTTGAAAGATCTGCATTAAATTTTTGCGATGGAAAAAATTCTAACTAATTCTCCATGACGAAATTAATTTCGTTATACGACAGTACAATATACGAAATGAATTTTCTAGAGATAATTTCTATGTCCTTTTGTGTATGTCCTTTACAAAGTACAAATGTACGATATACCCGTCGCATGTGCTCGTGTCTAAAGGGCTTTCTAAGTAATGAACAGCAACTTCGTTAGCGAATGGTATTGTGTCTGAGACTGGAGACCTTTTACTATTCCCACTGCGCCTGCGTAGACTAGTAGGTAGGGTGTGCCATAATGCCTACATTCTTTGTCATGGGTGTAAGACAGCCATTGTTGTACTCTCTCGTTTGTGACCAAAGACGTGTCTTGACAAAAAAACCTGCATTTTTGTCTGACACACTTCTGAGTGTTTTTTTAGGGTTAAGATAGAGTGGTTTTTGGAAAATACTTACCATTTAGAGACAAAAAATGTATGTGAATGGCTAAAGAAAAAAGTGAAAGGTATTCCACATAATTTAAAAACTTAGGCCGAAAATAGTCAAATAATAAAAAAATAAAAACACGATATTTATTATACTTATTATTTATGTAAAAATTTGCCATAGTTCTTAGCGGTAAAACGTTCCATTACAAATTCTTGTTTTAAAGTGGTAATAGTTATAGCACGACTTTCGCAAAACAATACTGGCTACTAAGAGCTTTAGATCTCGATAAGCCTTATAATAAAAAAAACTGACTAGATATAATAGGATTATTATTGGAGTATAGCCACTCCATTTTAAAAACTCGCCAGATTGAGTAGACTATATAAAGCAAGTGACACACACGCGATTCTCCCGTCGCGAGGATAAAAATCCCGGCCGCTCCCAGATGGCCGCTGGTTTGACCGTGGTCCGGACGAGCGTAATAGACAAACCCGGTTACAGATTTCCCAGGACGACATTTTCCAATGATCACAGACTACCAACGGCTCTCGAACGTAAGTCGTTATCTAACTTATTCTTAGTTGAGAGCTCCTTTAGTCTTATGGTTTAAATTAGCTGTTCGCCTGCGGCTATTTCCGTTTTGTAATTATTTTGTTGTAGGAATAAGGTCTTTTGTCGCAAAATTGTTTTAATCCAAGTTATAATCTAATCTAACCTAACCACTACAAACCCGACGCCCATTATTGCCTGGTTTTTCAGTAAAAATAAAAATGGCGGCGGCGTTCGGCAAAATTCTGTAAAATCAGTAATCGTTGGCCGCGATAACATTTTTTTTGTGCAGGCAGACAGACATCGTGCGCTTTGGCGTGCCCTTGGGGAGACCTACGTCCAGCAGCGGACTGCAATAGGCTGATTGATTGAGAGCAAGACAGCCTAGAGAAAGCTCCGTCACTCACGTGTTATTTGCCTACCGGCTAGCGTACTCTCGGGTAAAAGTATCAATAAGATGCATGCTTATATGAGCATTCGCGTTGCCACGCGTATTCTGCGTAAAAGACGCTATAACGTGTGTGGCGGAGTATTTACTATATAAATGTTTTTTATATAGCATCAATTTCATAAAGGTCCCCCTTTTGTATCGATTCAAAAAAACTTTCTCCCTACCCTTGATAAAATGTAATAATTATGTGATCTTCGTTATTGGCTATGTATAATTTTAATGTCACTTATTTAAGATAATTATGTTTATGTGCTGTGAAGTGTCACTAATAATAAATAAATAAAAAATGTATTAAAAATAAAAAAGCATGGCTGCATTGATTTTGATGCTCAGTTACGGGAGAAGTTCCACCTACCTTCCTTCCTAGTTCTTATTTGATACCTTAAGGCTTTTTTAAACGAATTACAATAGTCGTGGTGTGGTTTTAAAACCCGCACGAACTATGACGATGATGACAGGCGAAGTTAAAAAAAACCTTGCGAAAACCATGGTAAAGGGCGATAGTTGCTTATTTGAAAGTAGGGATTTACCAGCGGTTTCCTTTTGTGTCAGAAATAATAAAAAGGGGCGGATAATCCCCAGCCTCGCGTCGGGATGGCTGCCGATCCTTCGTTGTGTTTTCATAATATTTTCACAAATATGTCTTCGTTTCTTTTGCCTGATATCTGATTTAAGCCACGACAGATGGAGTTGTGATTGTGTAATCCGAGTCAAAGAAAGCTTTATTTTCCTTCTGTAACTTGTTTAGAGGTTCTATTTATGTGACAGCGCGAATATTTATATTTTTATATCATACGGTTTCTGACAGAAATACCCCAATTGTACTTAATGTTTATGAGGTTGACGTTATGATTTATTGAATTTCATTATTTTTTTAAGACATAATCACATTGGTTATTTTATTACAAGGATTGTGGGCTGAGTTACATGGGCTGTGGGCTGAGTTACATGGATTGTGGGCTGAGGTGACCCCGGTACGATTCGTACTCGTACAAACATATTATGTCAAAAATGCGTTCAAAAACCGTCAGCCACCTTACTTCTGTAGTTATATTTGAAAGGAAAAAAAACTGCGGCATTTTTTATATATTTCTTCTTGTTATTTAATACCAACAAACTGAAACTATTGTAGCGACACATGTTTTGTATCAGTTTTGCATAGTAAGCATTCATTAATGCTTACTATGCAAAACTGATTTCCAGTAGCACACAGCACGAGCACGCCAGTCGTCTCGCGCCCGCCTCATAGTACAGACATTCAAAATGTAATCTTGCAAATATTTTTGATTTAAATAGAAGGCCTACAGTTTCTATCCGTTTTCATTTCATCATCATCCTCATAGTATCTACCCCCTAAAGTGGTGACCCTCCGACAGAAGAACACGCAACTTTCGAAGTAAAAACAAGACACGTGGAGTCAGGAATGCGATGACGCAACGGCAGCGGCGCGGCGTGGTTCGTGAGACGGCTCCCCCATTGAGGCCATGGGGTAACAGGATAACAGAAACAGAACTTTACTGGAAGTGCAGCAGACAAACACTTTTTTGGACATAAAGAAGACAACAGCAAAAAGACATCCTTGACGACGTCAGGACCTGGAAGAGAGACGCAGGTTAGCACGATTACGCGTTCATGATGACAGTTAGCGGACGGTAATCGCACGTCTCTGGAATTCAGCAAGCTCTGATGGACAGCTTCGCTGCAAGGATCTCGACTTGAAGCATAGAGTGGACTGGTGACCCATCTCCGAAAACTCATTCGAGTAGCCTTATGGAAATTCCTGCCAGGATAGACGCGAGGAGCAGCTATTTTTAGAACGGAAATTGTCACGAGGATTATCGCACGGAGGCTGAATTCAATTCAACGTATCGAGGTAGCAGTGTACTCATCTGGCACGGTCAGCGAAATATGAGTAGCGCGTCGCATTGTGAGTGAATGTTTAGGCTACATACCGTTGTTGTACCTATAGCGAGTGTTATCCGTGGTTTATTCGTTTTGATAAGTGTTGTTGTGTTTGTAAGATAAAATTTTTAAGATGTTTTGTAAATATTTTTAAGTTTGTGTCATGTATTAATTTTAATTATTGTTAGCTCCAAAAGAGAAGCTTTTATAGGACTTTAAAATGTATTTCAAAATTTTAGCAAATTTTAAAAATAGGGGGAAGTACTGTAGCGACACTCATGTTTTTTATCAGTTTTGCATAGTAAGCATTAATGCCACTTCCAGTAGCACACAGCACGAGCACGCCAGTCGTCTCGCGCCCGCCTCATAGTACAGACATTCAAAATGTAATCTTGCAAATATTTTTGGTTTAAATAGAAGGCCTACAGTTTCTATCCGTTTTCATTTCATCATCATCCTCCTAGTATCATACCCCCTAAACTATAAAGCGAAAAATTAAAAATTTTATCGATCTTGGACAGGACTCGAACCTGCATCTCTTTGGCTATCCGGGCCAGAAACAGGCGTATTACCAATTATGCCACCAAGCTTTGTGAAAGATCGATGTTTGACACTGCTTTTTACGAGCAATATTTATAAATTATTAGATATTTCGTTAGAAGACGTAATCAGTAACATAAATAATCAATAAACTGCAATAGTATAGCAGTATGCAATATTTAAAGCTTAGAGAGAAAGAAGGCACTTAATAAATATAAAATATACTTTTGAGAGAGATCGTAAGAAAATTGGTTGCTAGCTTGACGAATCAGAAAATTAATCTCTTGGTTTATTCAAAACTCTATGACTCAATTTTCTTTTCCAAAAACAACATTTTTTCTGTTGAAAATCAACATGGCTGCAAAAGCTAACAAACTCATCAACAACGACACTCATTGTGATTGGTAAATCCGAAATTCCTCCAACAAGGCGTCACACCCAGTCAATGAAATTCATTAAGAGCATAACAAATTTACAAATTAACTTGTTCTAGGTATTGATTTTTGGGCTAATTCAGGAAATTACGCTTTAATCCTAAATTTTAGTTCATTCGTTCTTTTCGCCCTTTAAAGATAGAAAGGGATAGAAGATGGACATTTTAATTTTAGAAGTGTGAAGCTTGACAGCTGTCAACTCGTCGATTGCACAATTTTAGAGCAGACTTTACGTCCACTCTTACAAATTCGTTATTTGTCAGCTAAGCCCTTATTTTAGGTTTCATTAATTCCAAATAATATCATTCGTTCATTTCCTCTCATTCGCTATTCATAGCTGAATTTTAAAATTAGAATTGGAGCACGACTTCCCGAATTAGGGCCGTTGTTTAAGCTTTGTCAAGGTACTGGACCTCTAAGTTCTGTTATTTGATTGTTCAAAATGACCTCTACGTCTTTTACAACTTTTAAAAACTTTGCTCTGACCCATTTGGACCTCATACAATTTTGAAAACAGCAAAAAAAAAAGAAAATGTTGATGAACTTGAACCTAAACCTAACCGAACCTTGTAGGTATATTCTATTCTATTCTAAGGTATCCAATTCCAAGTAGTAAGGTAGTAATAAATTATAGTGAAATATTTCTGATAACAGCTTTTTTAAAGTTCTTTTTACTTTATCGAACTTCAGCGCAGAATCGCAAAATAAACTGCAGCTGTAGCCTGCAAAAACTCAATCAATTTGATAGATGTATAGACAGATCTTGAAAATGATGAAACAATAAATATAATGTCAAGCAACGTCTCATCAAACAATTTTATCCTGGAATAGCACAGTGCCAAAAAAAAAACATCATAAAAACGCGAAGAATCCATCTTTGTATTAAAATTAAAAAGAAACGACGAGGGTATGCGGTGCTAATGAAATTTGTCGGCAAACGGGGGGAGGGGGGTACATTACATGGGCACTTAAGCAAAGTGAGAAATGTTAGCGTTCCTTTAAGAAAAAGTCATCTTTTGTACTTGGAATGAAACGGAAACGGATTTGGAGGAGGCAACATTGTCATCCAGACTTGGCTATAGGTTTCATGAGTCACATTCAAGCACATGAGCGCCAAAATTGGAGCTGAAGCAGTCGCCGAGGCCGGAAACTGTGAGGAGCTCATCATCATCTAGATTCTAGACCAACTGGCCTTGTTATCAGAACCCATCCTTAAATTGGCCAGACTTGCGGTAGTTATTTCGACTCCGATTGATTTTTGAGTTCGCAGTTTGACTAGTTAACATAAAATTAAATATCTAGAGGTTTGAGTTTTCTTTTCGTAGAGCTATGTTACCACTTTTGTTATACATAATGTAAGTATCATCAGTGTTCTAAATGACGTACCTATTTCAGTTGCTTTGATTTAAATCTAATAAAAAGTAGGTGCTTACTGCAAATGCAGTAGGTACAGATATTTTAACACATTTTGAAGTTCATAAAGGTGTTTTTGAGTAACATTGTTATATTTGTTGGATTGGAACGAACTATTAGAAAATGGGCTATCGGCGCAACCAATATTCGTAAATTTATCAATGGCTGAACAAATACTCGGAAGTTTCCATCATCGACAGTAAATTCAGAATAAATAATAATAAATATGTGGGGACACAAATGACACTATTGATTAATCTGTAGCAAGTCTATTGTTTAGGACGTGCGGCGAATAAAGAAACCTGCATGACCTTGCGCCAATATTTCTTTCACAAATGTAAAGAAGCGCTAGGCAAGTACCTTCGTAATCCATCGCGCAGCCTGTACCACATCGTGATCTTATTAGCTCTTGGAAAGGAGAATGAAGTCAAACCGGCGGCGGCGCGTGCCGGATCGTTAGCCGCCACCATTACCCCGCTCATCAAGTTCCCACTCTATTTGCTACCGTGGGGTTACCCTACATTTACTTTCAATGCTAAGCGTTATGGGCGCACTTTTTCACTATGAGATTCCAGGATTTTTCATTTTTTATGGGTAGAAAATGTTTTTTTTTGTAATGGATTTATCTTTATCTTTTTTATTTGTGGCTTTGACCTCTAACACTGTCCTTGACACTTACTTTAGACCATAATATAGCTTAACACAGAGACTGTTCAGTTAATGTGTGCATCAGAGTGGCGGGTGTATGTCCACAAATCGGCATGGTTTATGCGTGAGGGGAATATATAAGCAATGTACGGAATAAGGGCAATTTGCACTTTTTTTATTTTGAAAACTAAAATTGGTCATGTTTATCGAAAGCTGCAGCCACCCGAGACGACTTATATTATTAAAAATCACCTTGAAAGTTTATTTTGAATAAGTAAATAACCTTACCATAAAATTTGGAAAATAGTAAACTAACTAGGCTTTGTGGCTGATTCGTTGGAAATTCTAGCGTCAATAGCACGAACGCCTGCTCAATTTGAAACGCAATCAACAAGCCCAGAAATGTTGCTATTCACATTTCAACAGGCAAATGGTGCCGAATTTGCCAGACGAATTTGCAACTGTATGAAGTAGTAATGAAAATTGATACCTAGAACCACTAGAACAACCATTGAAGCCTGAAAATTTCATGGAATATAGAGAATTTCTTGCGTTAAATTGTTATGAACAAACAAAACATTTGCTGTTGCATTGATTTAGTAGAATTTAGAGAAATTCTTGTATTAATCTTTTTACAAACAAAACATTTGTGCGCAGACTCCTACCACAGGCATCGCAATGCTTAAAAGGAGACTCCAGTTATTTGATGATTATGCAACCTTTTACGAAATAAAGACTTTTTTATCATTATTATTTGTTATTGCATTGTTTTGGCGTTTTTGTTTTGGCTGTTTACTTTCGCACTTTGTGCACAGTTGTGCATTTGTTTCTCGTACAGTGTAAACTGTTTTTTAAATAAATAAATGAAAAAATGAAACAGATCAACGCAATTCAGTGTCACCGCACCACTTGCATATTGCAAGTAAAGTAGGTACCTACTCTCACGATTTTTATACAATACCTACTCGTATGAGGTGAATAATGTAGTTTACCTACTGAATTATCGAAAACAAATTAAATAATATAACAATCGGTGTGCTCTTCTCCACAGATTCTGCCATTGTAAACTCACCCAAAAAAATGTACTTAATGACAAAATTAAATGTAAGTGGTGTGTAACAACATCATAATGGAAAAATAAAGTTTCATAATCCAGGTTCCTTTTTGTAACATCTAAAGAAAGAAGCCGCAAGATGCATTTAAATTAGAGATAACTATTGTGCAGAATATTATCCTTTATAGGGATTCCCATCTCGTAATATAACATGGCTCATGGTTTGTTTACATCATCTCAGTTAACTTGGAAAGTGTAGTAGGTCAATTTAAAAAAGGGCAATGACTATGTTAAACATTAGGGTGCTAAAAACTGCCCTCAAAAATATTCATCATCAATTAAATCAAATATTGCAATTCTAGTGATTAGAAGTCAAGGTCAATCAACCTGATATTAACACTTAAAACATAAGACACTTGCACACTTGCACGGAATCCTCTTTCTTTTCAGAAAATCAGGTGATTCAGGCAACAATGTCCTAACTAAACTGGAGAAAGTCTCACAGAGACATTTTCGTTTAACAGTGTCTCCACCGGGATTCGAACCGAGAACCTCCGTAAAGAGAATAAAACACTCGACCACTCGGCCATAGAAGCTAAATTATTTGTGATTTCCAATACAATATCGGTATCGCGATTTATGTTGTTATCACTAATTGAGGAGTTTCCGCTTTTATCTCTTATTCCATCATCAGATTTTATCAAAATTTATATGGATCTATCCCTAAGGCACATTATATCGAATGAACAAAGAGTCATTAAAATCCGTAAAAATCTGACTGAGATATGACTAAAAAAATAATTCGAATATGACTAAACGAATAACGATGCAAATGCTACATTCCATTGAGGAATTTCTAAGTTTTACCTCATGTTCCGAAACGTTACGAAATTTATATGGGACCAACTTGAAAGTAAATCCTATCGAATAAAAAAAGAATCATCAAAATCGGTTAAAAAATCACTGTAAATTCGTTTTTCAACCGATTCTGTTTTTTTCTTCGCGAATCGTCTGCTACTAATCTATATTTTAAAAATAATTCATAAAATATGGTAAATACATAAAATATGGTGAACAGTCCGATCCCCTATTGACGGAGATATCTAATAACATAAATTTAAAAAAAAAAAAACCTTTTGACTACAAAAAAATAAAATCTAGATTGAATGTCTAGATTCTAACCTTTATTTGACAGTGCCCTCACTAAGATCCCAAACCTCCTACCCATGGATTTACTATTAGACTTCTGTGAAGTGCGCTGTTGGAGTTCTGACTGGCATAGTGTAAACGAGCCTCCAGTAAGAACGCAGCCAAGGAAACGGCTTAATAACAACTCCGCCTGGCAGTAATCTAGTTCGCTGAGCGTAATCCTTGTAAGCCAGCACTGTATCAGTGAGTATAAATTATTATGGATTCTATGCCTTTCCTTAATGATACCAAAAACAGGAAGCGTGAGGCTCGACGCTCGGTTACCGCTTAATGTGGAGATTGAATTTGTAAGGTGTACAGTTTACCAATCATACGAAATTTCATGACAAAATATACCTAAATATTTCCCTGAGAAAACGAAACGTATTTTCAAGCGGCTCGTGAAGCAGTGACCCTAGCTCCTACACCTCCGACGCTCTTAGTAATTTCTTGAACTTATTCAAGAATTCTGCATATCATTCAGAAACTAGCAGTCAGTGCTGCAGCAGAGAGCTTTGGATTGATGGGGGTAATATCTCAGCTAGATCGTTGGAATGTGGACCACTTTATCTCCCGGATGGTGTTCGGATAGATCATACATTATCTACAGACAAGCGAATCGGTCACTGAAAATTCTAGCGCTTTTTAAAATGCTATGTCACTTGCGTCTGGTGACTGGGGTTGCTGCTTTAGTTCGGGAAGTGGAGGTTAGATCCTCACTACGTACCTATCATTTTCAAATTTTGAATTTTTGACCGAGAGACCGTCTTCGTTTTAGCTTGGCAAAAATTGCTCTTGTATGTCTATCTGTCCATCTGTCTGGTTGTTCTCTTCTACGGGCTGCGTTCATCAACCGATTCTCGTGAAATTTTGTGAGCAGGTTCGGTAAATTGTCTATGTCTATAAATATGTAGATGTCTGAGGAGGCAGCGGCCCTAGCCACTTGACCACCGACGACACTCTATGGAATACACCATGTTAACAAATGTGTTAGTGAACTCACCCAAAAAATGTAATGACGGATCTAAGTGATGTAATAACATCCTATGGAAATAAATTATTTTGACTTTGACAAAAATATAATTTTTTTTTGTAGAAGTTCATAGGTATTTTTTTCCTCTTCGTTAAATCTCAAAAAACCTTTAACAAAGGCCGTGCGCTGACAGATATTGCCCTTTTTGGGTTGTTTACCTTTCCGACTTATTATAATAAACGAGCTTGAGGCGAATCTTTTTTTTAAATTATTTTCACCTTAATAATGGAAAGATATGTCTTTAAAAATGTTGGCTGGAAAAGCCTCAGGGAAAACATAGCCTGTTGGTTACAAATTAGGCATAAATAAATATTTGAGTGTTGGAGCAGACGGGTTCTCGAATGGAGACCGCGTCTCGGGAAACGTAGTGTGGGACCTGGCAGGGGTGCCAGGTGGACTGATGACCTGAGGAAGGTCGCTGGTGGTGGCTGGATGAGGAAAGCGGGTGATCGTGCACTTTGGCGTGCCCTTGGGGAGGCCTACGTCCAGCAGTGGATTGCAATAGGCTGATTGATTGATTGATGTGAGTTATAGAAGGTTATGAACAATAATTATTATTTTGCTTTTGCATTTTAAAAGCTAGCTGAAAGATAATAATTAAATTTTTTATAGCGAATTTAATTTTTAACTTTTTCCTGGCAGGTTTTAATATCTCATCTCACGCTTTTGTTAATAAATTAGAAAATAATAGACTCACAGAATACCTTTTACGAAAAAGGAAATTATGATTAAAAATGCGTGTCGACAGTAATAAGCGAGAAAAAAAAATTATCGTACAACGATCAAAGAAGTTTTTATAACAAAAAAATTTCATTATGTTTTATTTATTTAATCATTTTTAACTTGGAAGCTGTATAACATTATTAGAATAAAAAACATCTTATTTCTTATGCAAAATCTTTCGGTGCAAAATATTTTAACTTCTATGACTCGGTCAGTTCATCAGATACGTTGTATTATTATTTAAAAAACAATAGCCCTCGCTATTTCTTTAAAAAAAAAATATCAATAGTTTTTAGACCTTTTTTTAAGATCTTGAAAACGAATACGAAACTCGAAAGTGGGATTCTTTGACAAGGCGTGTCGAGTTTAAGCATTTGTGCGTTTGCAATAATCCCATATTGTGCTCCTACGCAATTATTGACAACCGACTGAAGACAAAATTCGATCAAATATCAGAGGGGAATATCAGAGGGATTCTTTCCTTTGCACTTTAGGTGTCACGTTGAAACAGAAACTGTACGAACAAGAAGTGGCAACTTCCTTTACATTTTATTCGTTTTGGCGAAAGCGGAGTTATGAGTAGGATAAAATTTTAAAAAAATACAATATTCTATGTCATAAAATTAATAATACTAGGTCATAAAATTTATGAATACGAGGGTATTAGTGAGGACTAACCTCATAATGTACCTATATTTTAAGTATTTCTATATGAATGTGGTTTTTTATATAAAATCTACTTCCATCCCGCCTAACACTTTTTTTCATGGTTCTCGTACCCCAAGGTTGCCTGGAAGAGATTGCTACTTTATCAATAATGCTGCCTGGTGTCAATTTAGAAAAAAAAATCTTTTTCTCTTGTCCAATGGTTTCAATAAGAAATATTTGTATTTATAAGTCAATGATTGTATTGTTTCAAAACACGCTACCAAAAATCTGACCCACCTCTTCCGAGGATGATAATAGCCAAGAGCATTGACTAAACTTACTTCGAAGTGCCCATAATTCCTTAATTTTCGCAAATTAAGGAATTAATTTTCACAAAATATTATTATTAAAACCCAGAACCCCCGGAATGAAAGTCAAACACTCTACCACTAGTCCACGGAAGAAATATAAAAATAGTGTCTTCGTGCTTATAGCGCGTCTACGTCGTAGACCAAATCGTAGCGTAGCCTCGCTACGCCGTAGTAGATCCGCTACGCCGTAGTAAAACATCGTGATAGAGATGATTTTGGACAGTAAATGAGTAATACAAGGACTGTTTAAACGTCCTTGGAGTAATACTTATTTTTAACCGACTTCACAAAAAGGAGGTTCTGAATTCTGTTATATTTTATATGGTTATTTTGTGAGGTCGGTCGTAAGAAAAAACAATGGTTAAATGCTTTATATTTAGTTATTGTAATTTTTCGTATAAATAGTATCATGATTATGTACACGAAAAGGTACAGTTTTTGTTTCAATCAATATTTCCTAAAATAAAAGTCCATAGAACAGAAAAATATTTAGGTGACTTTATTGCAACATCGCAATATCTTCCCAGCAACCTTATTGTTCTTCGTATTCTAATCTTTTTGATATTTTCTATTGTCTGTGGCGTCTACGGTATATTGGCAGATTCCACAGCTGTGGATTTGTCAAGGGCGCCGAAGCAAATCCTCGCAATAAGGCAAATCGCGGGCTACACTGCGAATTCCACTTTTATTTTGATCAGAGCCTCAAGAAGCCAGGCTAAGCCCTTTCGATAGGGAATTAGGTACCGACTTGAAGGCTCAGTGTTAGCAAGCTGATATTGCTAGTAAAACATGTAATACTAAGCTACCCTTTGGAAATATTCTTTCGAAAAATCTATCATGATATAGGTACATAAATAAATATTAAAGTATAAATAGGAAGTAAAGTACAGTAAAAAGAAATATAAATATTTTTTAAATGAACAGCGACAAACACAATTTTGATACTGGAAATAAATACAAGTTGGCTGCTTATGCCAGCCGATTGCATAAAATTATAAATTAAATGGTTCGTACTGATATTATAAAAAAATACCTTTAGACAAGTTCAAAATTATTAAAAATCAGAAATTGTAAAAAAATGTTACTATAGGATATTCGATTACTTAGAGGACTTATATCCATGGGATTACATTGCTTGAGTAAATGACAATATTTTATTTTATAAAATGAAACGCAAAAGATGCGACGGCTGTAGTAGAGTTACTTCGGTGAGCACCTCTCCACAGATTTGTTCGTTTAAAAGAAATTAGAGTTTAATCCCGGAATATACACAGTGTAACAAAAGTCACTCACTGTCCACTGCTGGACTATGAGCCTCCTCCATTTAAGTGTTTGGTTCTGCCATAATCTCCACGCTTGGCAGGCGGGTTGGAGATCGCAGATTAAAAAGCTAGAGATGTGTGTGCTGCGAACATAAGAAATCCAAATAAACTAGTTACTGGTACAATTTGTAGATCATCCCGATTTAAGAAGAATTGTTATTTTATGTGTGTAGAAATTTATAATAGGATTCCGCAATGTATTAAGGACCTAGATACGAAAATGTTTAAGCGAAGGTTATACGAGTGGTTACAGAAATTTAATTTTTATTCTATAGGGGACAAGTTGTATTATAAGTAATTTAAGTCTACCTGGAATGTGATCTGTGTTTGCATGTCATGATGTTGTAATGACTGAGTGGGAGAAACTATTTTTTAATTCTGCATTATTTGTCAGCTATGTATAACCCCATTCTTAGCAAATAAATTTATTTGATTTGATTTGATTTGAAAAGGTTACAGTATCAGAGAGCGCTGCTGCCCGTTCTCTGTTCAATGTGTAGTCCCTAAGTCGCCTCTTACGACACCCACGGGAAGAGTAGGGGTTGGTGTCGCTTATTATAAAAGTGGTGTAACTACATTATGTTTGTCATATGTAGTTACACCACTTTTATAATAAGCGACTCAAATTTATTCTACTCTGCCGTCACCACACGTCATATTATAATAATAATTATTATTATTTAGCAAAACAGACATTCAGTTCAGTTTACAATTTAACTTTAGTGCTTAAAAAAAAAAAAAAAACAATCCCTGTCTCCCAAACTAAGACTAAACTTTTATCTTGGGAAGCAGTGAGTCGGAGTCGAATATCAAGTAAGCAATAACTTGATTTAGTTAATATTAAGTGTAAGGTAAACATAAAACATAAACACACGAACCAATTCTACTAAATAACTGCAACTGCACGTTTACGCTTGTCATTTGAGTCGTGCAGGAGCAGTGCAGTTCAAACAGACGTATTCTACTAAAATTTCCTGCACTAAAACTACGAGTACACGACTACTGCACTGCTCCTGCACTGCAACTACACGAATCCTGCAATCAACCTGCAATATAACTAATACGAGTCATTTATCATACACATGAAATTGATTGCCTGGGTAGGTGATATTGAGGCGGAACAATGGATTGTTCCTCCTCATGTCCTACAAACCCCTCCTAAAATAGACCAAACATTTTTCACAATGCAAAACCGTATATTACTAATTAATCTGTGATGCAAAAGTTGCTCAAGTTTAACTTCAATAAAACTGCAACAAAACTGCTGCCAATGCCATTCAAATGTCAAAAAATTTTAACAGTATACGATTATTTTGCAGTGAACGTGCAGCTGCAGTAACGTTTTTTTAGTGGAATAGCTATTCATTTGCTGCTGCGCTACTGCAACATTACTGCACTAGGACTGCTTAACAGAATACCGAAACGTCAAAATTTGCTCATTTTGACACACGTCGCGTAGCAGTGCAGTTGCGGTTA
Source organism: Carpatolechia fugitivella (assembly GCA_951230895.1). NCBI lineage: Eukaryota > Metazoa > Arthropoda > Insecta > Lepidoptera > Gelechiidae > Carpatolechia > Carpatolechia fugitivella. Next base: position 15,396,457 of record OX579657.1, read on the forward strand.
TTTAGTAGAATTGGCCTTCAGGTGTGGGTGTGTAATAGTGTATTATATATAGTGAAGATATGTGAGAGTGCGAGTGAGTGAATAATCGTAACATGCTTGAAAAATCACGGTGAGGTCAACGACCGACCTTACAACCCTGTGTGATCAATTCTTCATCTTGTTCATGCTCCACAAATCACATTCCCCAATAGAAGTTCCTATGTCCAGATAAAATGTAAATTGGCCGGGCCCTCGTCGTCTACATCATGGTTCATAGCCTAGCTCGATCCGAGCGGCCGCGGAAAGTGTTGGTCGTGATCGTAACTCCTTCCTATTGCATGTTTTAACAGTCTCTATGGCTGAGTGGTCGACTCTCATACGGAGGCTCCGGGTTTGAATCCCGGACACAGGAAAACAAAAATCTTCTACCGAGACTTTCTCGCTTTGGCATGGATATAGTTTGTAACCTGAATTAACACATAGGATAATTATTACGGGAAAAAGCCTTATTCCCACGGGATAATCTTGTACAACGCGAGCGCAGCCGCTGGCGGACCGCTAATTTTTTGTGTAAGTATGTTTGGATGTTTAAATGTTTTAATGTTTATTCCGCTTTCACGCCTAAAAAAATAACTGTAGAAACTTAAGCGTTCTCACGATTTTCACTTTATCGTCGTTACAAAGTTTGCAAAATAGAGGAGAAAGAATTTCCATACGAGATATGAAAAAGATCCAGGGTGTTTTTTTTTTTTTTGTATGTAATAAAGTGATATTAATAAAGAGGACATATTGCATACCTTTGACGGAGAGAGAAGCTTGTAACTTCAGTTGCTAAGTACGAGATGCAAAACGTTTATGCAAACGGACTGCGGTTCAACTGCAAAACTGCTGTTAAGAAAGCCGCTAAAACTGCCCTCTGTTCTCAGTAGCTCAATGAACAGTTAAACTTTTTAGTATCAGTGGTTCAATAGGTTTTTATCATGAACACGAACGGCCCGTTACAGTCCACTACTGCTGGACTATGAGCCTCCTCTACTTAAGTGGAGGGTTTTGCCATAATTTCCACGCTTGGCAGGCGGGCTGGAGATCGCAGAATAAAAGGTTACTGTATCAGGGAGCACTGCTGCCCGTTCCCTGTTCAATGCGTAGTCCCTAAGTCGCCTCTTACAACACCCACGGGAAGAGTAGGGGTTGGTGACAAATGTATTCTACTCTGCCGTCACCACACGGCAAAGGTTTTTATCATTGAACTAATAATACTCAAAAGTCTCACTAGTACAACAGCTAGCAAGGAGTTTTACAGTCCATCTGCACAGACCCCATTAAGTGCAAACACATTTAATAATGTACTGATATAATATCGCGATGGAGCTGTATTACTTATTGAACACGTGTCGTCTTCCTGCCAGCGTTTACTGAGTTCTTATCAACTTATACAGGGTGTAACAAAACAGGGGTACCAACCTGAAATACAGCCGCAATCCTCATGAAACTTAACAATTTTTCTCAAGGAATATGACAAAAAAATGAAGTTTCCGTATTAAGAGAGTCAGCTGATTGAACAATTGGTATAAGAAGTCAACAAACCTTTTTCACTTTCGACCCTTGTCGCTGTGTTTCAGGTTGGTCAGCCCCAGTGCTACGCTTGCGTTGTGTAAGATTTTCCCGTGGGAATAAGACGTTTTACGTAAAATTTTATTTACCTATAGTTTTCCGTACAGTTAGTTAGCACTTACTTTGGCTCACAGTTGCTTGGTACTATAGATAAGAAGCATATTACCTTGATAATCAACAAATAAAAAAGCGCAGTAATACCTTCTATTAATCTGCACTTCTTTCATCAAAACTGGTTGAGTAGTTAAACCATAAAAAAACAGGCATAAGAGTTAAGCCGATATTAGACTGTTCACTTTTATTTATTTATTTTTTTACTCTTGCTTTCATTTTCGATTTTGTTTAGTGTTTCTTTTTATTTTAAAATGCAATGATATAGTTTTGAATAGGTGCAAATAATAGAATTATTTATATAATGTTTTTATATAACATTTATAACATTAAATTAGGAAGAGCGCGAATATTATAAATGTGAAAAAAATATAAATATGAAAATATATTTGAATGTTTGCATGTTTGTTCCTCTTTTACGTTTAAACTACACAACGGATTTGGATAAAATTTGGAATGGAGACAGTTTGTAACCTGGATTAACCACTTAGGATGCTTTTTACGGGAAAGCTTCTTATTCCCACGGGAAAATCTTACACAATGCGAGGGCAGCCGCGGACGGACCGCTAGTTGTCAATATATTGAGCTCCATTTTCAAAAAGGAACCAAACGCAACTCAGCCAACACACCGCGTCCAATGCGCTCCATTGGAACGAGAATCCAATTAATAAACATTTAACTTACAGGCGTTCGAAATCCAATCATTCTGATTAAATATTTTATTAATCTGACTTCCTCGTTTTAATTTAATTATCTTTGGTCACTGAAGAAAGTAATTTATTCGCATATTATATTACAGAATAGTATTATAATGAAATACTCGTACCTACAATTTTTAGGGTTCCGTAGTAAAAAAGGAACCCTTATAGTTTCGGTCTGTCCGTCTGTCTGTCCGTCCGTCTGTCTGCCTGTCTGTCCGCGGCTTAGCTCAGAGACTCTTAGTACCAGAAGGCTGTAATTTGGCATCGATATACATATGAATCATGCCGACAAAACTGAAGAATAAAATCTATAAAAAAAATTTTTTAGGGTTCGTCTGGTACACGTCAAGAGGGGGTTATTTATTTTTTTCACGAAAACCTTATAGTATGAAGTATCGTTGGATAGGTCTTTTAAAAATAATGGGGATTTGCTGAGACCATTTTTCGATGCTAGTGTAAGTTTTAAAAATATTCCGTTTTAAAGTGCTTATTTTTGTTAGAGTCAAGTTTCTCCCCCCTCTACCAGCAAAACTGTTGTATATGGAAACGTGAAAAAAATCATGGTAGTAGTGTATATGATGAATTTAAAAGGAAAACTATCAACATCAAGAAGGCTTTACAGGTTATCGAATAATAGACCAACTTATAAAAAGTACTAGTACAAGTAAGAAATTTGGTACTACAAATATCACAGAAAAATAGTTTGATGAATGTTAGAAGGCTGTAATTTGGCATGAACATACATATGAATCATGCCGACAAAGCTGAAGAATAAAATCTTAAAAACAAATTTTTTTAGGGTTCCTCTGGTACACGTTAAGTGGGGGTTATTTTTTAAATTCACGATTACCTTATGGTGTGAGGGATCGTTGGATAGGGTTTAAAAAAATAATGCTAAAACCATTTTTCGATGCTAGTTTACGGTTTCAGAAATCCTACCTATTAGATTGCAATTATTAGCACTTTGAATATTCAAATTTTTTGTTTTTTTTTGTTAGAATTAAGTATACTAACATATGAAAGACTTGAAATTACAATACTATTTCTTTTTCAATTCCAGTTAGATATTCCATAAACTATTATAATTTTATTTAGCAATTTAGCCTAGCCTACTCTTATTTCCAAAAACTTAGTTCTCAGCGGAACAATTTTCATTCGTAGTACTTACATAATATTGTAGATAAAATTAAATATAGGTATTAAATATAGGTTATAGGTACGTTTCTTTTTAAGTTTCTCTTTAGCTATTCTTTTGTTAGGCAACTACGGAACCCTACACTTTGCGTGGTCCGACACGTGTTTGGCCAGTTATTTTTTCTTTATTAACTATTAACTTTTTTATATAGTGTTTTCTGATTCGACTAGCTTTTCTGACCAACCAAAGTGGAGTTTCTTCGACGAGTTCTTTTCCGCGAGAACCGCACATTGTAACGAGTGAACTTGCCAATCATCAACGGCCCGTTACAGTCCACTGCTGGACTATGAGCCTTCTCCACTTAAGTGGAGGGTTTTGCCATAATCTCCACGATTGGCAGGCGGGTTGGAGATCGCAGATTAAAAGGTTACTGTATCAGAGAGCCCCGCTGCCCGTTCCCTGTTCAATGTGTAGTCCCTAAGTCGCCTCTTACGACACCCACGGGAAGAGTAGGGGTTGGTGACAAATGTATTCTACTCTGCCGTCACCACACGGCACTTGCCAAAATGATTTATAATTTTTGTTTGAGTACTAGCATTTCGCCCGCGACCTTTTTTTAAGCGGACTTTTTTTCGCTACCAAAAATAAAACAAGTGCGTATTAAGCTCATCACGCGTGGTTTTCGTTTAAAAACGACAAAGCTTCATATGATTTTCAACCCCCTCTTCCCCCCTTTCCCTCTCAAAAACCATTTCTTAGCGCTTGCCACGCCCTAAAAATAACTTACCGAAAAAGTAAGTATCCAGACCTGCTGTATCGTAGCTTTTGTACCTCTCTTAACCATTTCATTTTCATTATTTACTATCAGTTTTCTCACAAGTGTATTAAAAAGCGTCATACAATACACGGATCTTAGGTTTTATAACAAACTCGTGACATTATAAACCCTCGCCTGCGGCTCGGGCTTACAAAAGTCAGCTCGTTTGTAATTGTCCACCTACGATCCTCGTATCGTATTATATTTATTTTTGTATTACTTTGTTATTTTCCCCGGAGAGCCATTTATTTACAAAACACTGAAAGCTCCTTCAAACGTCGTGTTTACGACTTAGTCGGGTCTAGTTAGTAGAACTCAAATACTACGAACCCACAGAATTAACTCAAACCCCGGGGAGTTCCAAAATAATAACTAAATCAAATAGAGAAGTTTCTCCACAATTTCTTCTCCAATTCAAAACGCAAATTCGCGATTGTGAACTTAATTACAACGTTCGGCCTCCCCGACAAATGTTTGGGGTGGAATTACTTTCGCGTGCTCATATTTTGTAGACTCACATGTTCAGAGACGTACTCAAGGGCATGAATGGGGGCCTCAGTATATCAGCTAAATCTACTGCTGAATAAGGCTTTCTTAAGATTTTCCAGCGGTCTAGTTCTACAATTCTCACATCTAAATATATTATGTAACAGAGTTATTACAAATAGCAAACAGATTTATTTTTTTATAAACCCTTGAAATATATTCTTTGTAGTGTAGAATCTATTGGCTATATTTTCTTTAAAGTCTTACAGCACTAATACCAAGGTTTTCAATGTCGTTATTACCATGAGGGCTTTTCAAGTACCAATTTGATGTGGTTGACAGGTCAATAACATTAGAAATAAAAAATAACGAAATTAGACTGACGTTAGTCAACCGTCAAGGTGTCTACACAAAAATGCGTAAAGCCGATATTAGACGGTTCACTTTTGCTTTCATTTTCGATATCGTTTAGTGTTTCTTATTATTTTAAAATACAATGATATGGCTTTGAAATGGTGTAAAATAACAATTATATAAAAATATTGTATCAATAATTCTATTATTTACACCTATTCAAAACCATATCATTGTATTGCAAAAGTGAACCGTCTAATATCGGCTTAACAGAATGATAGATAGATTAATAATAATAATAATAAATCTTTATTTTTACTCATATATTCATTCAATCGTTTTAACGGTTCTCGTCATGACTGTTTTTTATAACAAAATTATTGAATGAACGTCTTGATTGCACACACAGGAATAATAACAGAGTGGAAGTAAGAACAGGAAGACTTTTTATATAATATTGTAACTGATCAGCTGTGTGTATTCTCAGTCGTGTACTTTACATATTTTTACATAACATAGCCCTTAGACTACCGGCCTTAGTACATCCCTGGCCTCTTTCAAAATTCTGATGGAAATTAATCAAGGAATGTTTTGTAAGAATAATGAGGAGTGCGAGATGAGATTTCATATCATAATTAAATTAAACTTTAGTAATTATTCGGCGATGACGGGTTACCAGAAGTTACTAACTGTGAAGGTAGAATAATAATCAAAGAATAATAATTCGGGTCTTTTGGAAATAAATAGTTTTGTAATTTGATATTTTGATTCTCAAATTTTAATCGAGTTATCGACTGTTTTTTCTTGCCAGAACGCTTGACTCTCGGAAGTTCTATTTTTGAGTCCCGGAGAAGACAACAAAATCTTTAATGAGACTTCTAGTTTAGTTAATGAACAGCTCATATACGTCTCCACCGAGGGGCTCAAGCCTACCCTATTACTACCTAGTTTCGTGATGAAACCTGCACACTCCTGTGAAGAAATTCGAAGGTTGTATGAGGCCTTATCGCCTTATTCCAGGGTAGGCTTCCCCTCGGTGGAGAGTTGTTGATGAACATAAATAAAGTCGAAAGATTTCGACTTCAGCCAGTAGTAAAACTTGCACAGGGAAGTTAATTAAAGAAGGTTGAAAAGCCTCAGGCCTTCGATAGATTCACGACAACGACAGATCGAATGCTAGGGCGGGTTCATATGAAACAGTTCTTGTCTGCATTTTTTTATGATCTATGTTATTACGAGCTAAAAAGCTTCTGAGTTCAAACGTAAATTTATAATAAACAAAAGAAAGGCTTTTACATGTCACGCTGCGTCTACTGATAAGTTATTTTTATTTGGAAAGAATATAAGACAAAACTCAAACTGCTTTGCAATGTGCTTGAATATTAGACAATCATAATAACAGCTTTCGTGGCCGAGTGGTCGAGATTTTGACGCCCATAACGGAGGTTCCGGGTTCGGTTCCCGGTGGGGACACTGTCAAGCAAATATCTTCCATATTTGCCTTCTCACTCGCATGTTGCCGGCGCTGTCAGTTTGATTTGAAACACATCCATAAAATGGCGCCATAGAAGCCGAGTCGGGTCGGCTTTCTTTCTCTTTCTAACGCATAACGCATACGCCGCCGGAGAGGAATTGATAAGATAGCAAAATTGAAATAGAAGAGTTGCAGTAAGAAAATACATCGCGTCGAAATTTTTATTTAATTTTGAAATGTGATGTTGTGTGATTAGTTAAATTTGGATTTATATGGGGAAGTAAAGTGATACAATACATTTAATTAGTACGTGCCCACCAATTTAGTGTGTGCTTGTTTGTAAACAGTGATTTTTTTGTTTTTACTGTGTTTTTCACTATCTGTTCAATACGGTAAGTTGTTGAGTGAGTGTTGTGAGTTCTGTATGCTATTATGGCATTAATTCATGTGGATTGCTGATCAACTGACTATTTGACTACTTGTGTAGCGATGAATTCCATTTTCCGAACTCACAGTTTTGAAAACAAAAAGCATGTCATTTAGTTAGGGTAGGCCGCGCTCTTCCGGCTTACCTTTGTCAAAATTTCACCTTTCGCCACTGGTATATATACAATTAGTGTTTCAAGCGTCTCTATTGCCAGAAAAGCGTTGGAATGTCTGGTAGCCTTCGTCCAGCTGTGGGCGTCCATCTAGTCTTTAAAAGAATTTATAAATAAAACTTTTTATCCGACACGCTCGAAAATGTGATAATTACTGCCAAAAAACAGTACACAAAGTAACTCATTTTTGGACGAAACATTTCCCCATACAAAACAGTGGCCACCAATGAGCCCTCAAATGGCCTAGGCCAGCAAAGTAACTTTCGTCTAGAAATTTCAATGTATTTGAGTTTTTTACAGCATACTTTTATGTTCTAAATTCAAATTTTATATGAATCGTAGGGATTGGATTGGCTGTATGCTCTGTATGACACTGGCATTGAACAAAAAAAAAGAAAAGCATGCAATATGGCGGTTTGTAATTTAAGACTAATTTTCGTCTCTTTTATTTTTATCGTACTATTTTCTTACTTATTTATCATGAAGAAGTTAACTAATCATTGAATTAGGAAAATATTATAACAATGAATGGTTCAAGAAGTTAAAGTAAAGGTTAAAGTGATAACGATTAGAACTCATAAGTTTAGTACGATACAAGAAGACATCTAAAGGTACCTACCACAATATTTTTAGTATTTTGTAATTTAACTATATAAGCCTCGACCGCAATAACTCTTCCTGAACTCGTACACAATAAAAGTGCTCGCCTGTGGCTCGGCCTTTAAACGTGCCCTCGTCCACCAATAGCTAATTTTGCGGCCGCGACAGTAATGTACTATTAAAGACTCTCCCGTATGAACTCACCTTTAGATCGACTGTCGTCTCAGATAAGATACCGCTTCTTTTTATTTCTGAAAAAGGATTTTAGAGCAAGTTCAGACGGTTGGAAAGGACCACTTTATTGTCCAACTGCTCTTTGGCGGGAATCCCAGTTTTCTTGAGTTACATTTTTATTGTTTACCTCCTTTTGAATTGAGGGTATTGAATGGATAAGTTCTTGGAATTGGATACTTACCTATCTTATTTAAAGATGAGGTTAAGTTAGTGTCTTCATAAATTAATTGATTTGATTAAGTTTTATACTAGATTCAGATCCATTTATTCTCAAAAGACAGACTTTAGTTTTTAAATATTAAGGTGATCCCGCAGAGTAGTTATACTTACTACGTTATGAAATATTGTATTGTATTGTTTACTATTTACGAGTAACAGAATTAATTACCGTAGCACTAATGCTGGAGTACGAGACGTATTATTACGAGCTAGAATGATAAATTCAATAATTTAGACCCTTAATTTATCAAAATATTTTATATTCATAGAAAACAACCAAAAACGTAAACCTTCCTGCGGGACTTGAACAGCTGGACATCCGCCTGACATCCTCCGGACAAAGGAAATCATTTTTACTCCAACTAAAACGGAGACGCGACAAATAAGAAAATAGCGTACAACGTTTCGTATTAAACACGGTCATCTTCTCTGCTTGAGAAAGTCATCAACGTTCAGTAGTCACGTGTAGCTAAACTCGAGTTTAGGGCCCTGGGGACGAATGCTGTTCTGACCGATCAAACTTCAGTCAATTGCTGTAATAGGATCTCGGTTAGGCCACATGGGAGTCCAAAGGATATTTGTGACCTACTCCACTAACTATTTTATCATTATGGTAACTTTACTTATGTAATAAATGAAAAATATTATGAATATATATTACGGAAAGGTGGTTTAATTCCATAGCATCAAAGAATAATGGTGCATTTCTCTAATAATGTGAACTTGTGTTGCAAATTTGTAATCCTTGTATAGTTGCTACTCCTGGAGCAGCAGTGTTTGTTGTCCAGGTGTTAAGCGGGCTCCACATTCTCGACAAAGCTACACGAGACATAGCGAATACGAGAGTGTGGAGGCCCTATTCGGCAAGTCTCGCCTATGTTCGTGCAGTCTCCGTTTCGTGTCGATATTTCGTGCCCGAATCAAAGGGCTCTCATGTAGTTTTGCCGAGACACAAAACACTCCCACCACATTCCCGTCGCTATTAAAATTATGTACATTTTAACTTGTTCTGTTGCGATGTATTTCTGTCATCCGTCATCTTCGTCAATTCCAACGTCTCTTAATAACTTTTTTTCTCGAATAAGAATATAATTGTAATAACATAATGCTGCAGCGACAGATGTTTCCATCTTGTTCGGGCACCGAGCGCACAAATGCGCGAGCAAGAATGTGGAGAGCTCGTCTCGTCCTAGTTTTTGGCGAGACCCGAGACGAAACGTCTCGTCGAAAATGTGGAGCCCGCTTTAAGCGAATATTATTCCTACCTTAGTCTTCTTCTCATGTAAGCGGCTTATTGTCTTTAATGAGATTCATCATCATCATCATCATATCCTGGACGATTTCGACTACAGCGACTGCATTGGTTGCGCGAACTAGGCTAATTCTCGCGCTCGTGTGCTCTTAAGTGACTGCAGTAGCCAACTTTGGTCCGCAGAGTGCGTGAGCTCACAGGGCATGTCAGGACTCCATTAACATAGTTCTATGTAATGGCTATGAGTGGTCTACCCTTTAAGAATAAAGTATCTTTAAACGTTTATTTACTTAAATAAGTAAGTAAGTTATAACAAACGAAATAAAACTTGAGATGGAACATGAAAAAAATATAGCGAATATCGCATTTAAGTAGTTAAGTAGGTATTGTATTAAGTATTTTCAATTTTGTACTTACTTTTAGAGTCGGTGCCAGTCAAAGAATCGCCAATAAGTCCTATGAATTTCTTAGCGAGAATGAGCAGGTTTCATCACGACGTTTTCCTGCGTCGAATAAACGTACATAATGAATTCGATATTAAATTTTAGAAACATAAATTGACACATTGAATTGTAATTGGATTCGTGGTGGGAATCGAACCCGCGCCTCCCGGATAGGAGACAGTGGCCCTAAACACTACACTACCGACGCTCAGTATGTTTATACAATACAAAACTTACCTATGCGTGAAAAGCATCAAAAAGGTTATCAAACGCGTGTACTGGGTTTTTTATTACACCTTTACCCACAAGTCATCTTTGGAGTACCTCAAGGGAAATTAAATGCCGGAATTGCCAACAAGGCACTGAAAATAAAAACAATGGGGGATTTCTGTGTTTACCGTTCAGCTCGGAACCACTCCTGTCCTGGCCTGTTCCAAACGAGCCATCAGTCCCACAGTGAACGCGAACGTGTAGCCAGCACATGTGATTGGACACTCGCGTTACAAATATAGACGCTACTCTTTTATATGTTCTGCGACCTTACTGCTATTGAATGCTCGCTCCCAGTATAACACACGATTGGCCTACTTATACAATAAAGTGAACAAAGAACTATATATATATATATATGATAAAAGCTACCGGGAATGTAAACAACTTTTAATTAAATGGATACAGAATAAAACCTACTTTGACACAGAGTTTCTACTGGAACACATAACTTAAACTAATGTAATATGTAAGTACTATAATATATAATTACTAAATATATATAATATTTATATATATATATATAATATTTTTCGTAAAAATAAGTAAAATAACAAATAAATGTAAATGCAAGTAAGGAAGAGCGGTACCTCCTAACACAGGCCTTTGGCTTACAAGGAGGGACCAGCCACTATGTGTTATTAGATATTAAGTTTAATGAAAATATTTTTTTTTATTATTATTATTATTATTTTTATTGATATCAGGAGGGGGAATATGTTGGGACATCTGATACGGCACAATATTTTTTCAAAAACATTATTACAGGAGGGGTGGAGGGGAAAAGGAAGAGCGGAAGACCTAGGAGAATATTATTAGATCAAGTAAAGATAGTATGAAAAAGAGACCTAAGGAAAATGGCGCCACAAGCTGCTGACCACACGAAGAGTGTTGTGGAGGGTTATGTGGCAATAACCAGGGCACAGTCCGAAGGAAAAAAGGTATATATATTATATATTTTACATAACTGTCAAGGAAAAATAGTAGAGAATAGTAGAAAAGCTTTAGGAATGTACAATCGGAGATCAGGACATGAAACAGACTCCGGACTCAAGTCGGTCGAAGTAAAAAAAACATGCTTAGGTGGGGATATACAACTGATAGTGCATGTCTCTGTGGTGTCTCTCCACAAACAATGGCTCACTTACTGTCTTGCCCAGCGTGCCCCACCACCTGTACACGCGAAGACCTCTATAATGCCACAGATAATCTGTGGCAGAGTATTGGTCTTCCCAAATTTAGTCGCCGAATCGAGTCGAGAAAGAAAGGACATGAAGTGAAGAATTTAGCAGAAAAAAGACAAAATCGAAACGTAAGAAATCTAAATTTGAAAATGAATTTAAAATGAAAGATAAAATTGCCACGTTACACAGCTTTTAAATTTAGAAGGAGAGACGACCTTCCTCTGCGTCGTTGACCAAAACTTTACATTACACTGTCATATTATACGAGTATACCATCTTCAGTTTAATAAACAGCAATGATAGGCCAAAGCAAGTAAAAGAGACGGGAATTCCCGCCGCATACAGAACAAATAAAAAACCGGGTGAATCCCGTCAACAGGATACCGACAATTAATCCGGACCGATTCCCGCCTCGCGTCCTGCCCGGTTCAGCGCAGTAGGATAGATATCCTGGTCGGAAAAAACCGGATATAAAGGCAGTATTGCTGAAAAACGGCGCATGTTGTGGTGTACACTTAGCAACCGCCTTAAACGCATTACCTACGTGGCTTTGAGTTTTATAGCATGATATAATATATGTATTCATAATATATCTTCGTACGTGGGGACGTATATGAGCTGTTGATTATGATGATGATGATATCTTCCATAGAATTGAATGAGTATTCCACACACGGCAGCTCTAATTTATTTTTCAACTAGACGTTCCGCCCGAGGTTACGCCCAAGTTTTTCTTTTTTTTTGTGGATTTAAAAATATATATATTTCATGCAAACGTTGTCCTGACAATAACGAACAAAACAAAAAAAAAAATATCCAATTTGGTGTAGTCGTTCTGAAGTTATTCGCGTACACATTTCGACGATTCATTTGATTTACATACAAGAAGATAGAAAATGACGTCATTGAGATATGTCGTGCTATACCGTTACTGATCTTTTTAAAGGACCTAATCGCTTTTCGTAGACCAGAAAAGTGAAAATACAGCGGGTGCAGACTTACGGGGGAATAGAAGGCTTAGACCCCATTCAGACCCCTAAAAATGTATGACAAGTGATAATATTCCTCAGGGCGCCCTAAACTGGGCTATAAATTTGGCCCAGGACGTCGTCGTCGCCAAGGAAAAAACGAGTCAGAGACGAATGACCCTGACGGGGCCTAGCCTACCACGTTATAATACGTAATTTCTATTGCGTTGGCAACTGATTTGCGCCTACAAAACGATTTTGTTTGTTTATACGTTTTAAATTTTGCATAATTGAGTGCAAATATTTGATACTTTAAGCATTATTTTACGAACAGGAAGGCTGCCACACATGCGCTTCGTCTAGCGTTCTTTTTAAGTATCACGAACTATTAACTCTGTGCCGTGCCACTAGATAAGAAACGACCGTGTGGCCGCCCTACTCTAGCGGGAGATTGGACTAAATTTCGATCAGCGGCCTATTGGCTTGTGATAATACCTCCATTATTTAGTTACGTACTCCACCATTGAAACGGAATGTAATTACTTAGTTTGTTTGTTTGAATTTGTCTAATTTTGTACCGCTATTAAAACCAACCAGCCAGCTAGCAAAGCTACTGCTCTACAAAATAACACAGCAAATAATGTTTGTCTAGTGAAAAGACTTGAAAATTGAATGGGTAAAATTATTAATCACCATTAATATATTTTCCCGTACTAAAAAGTAGCCTTTGAATCCAAGAACTTAAATTCCATCCGTGTGCTCGACAGAAGTCACACTAGACGTGGGTCTAAAATTCTACAATTTTAGCGCTGCCAAAACAAAAAGAGAAATATCATATTTTTCATATAAAATATCACGAAAATCCCATTAGGCAGCAACATCTGATCCATGCATCACCCTGTGCATGACGTTTAAAACCAACGGAATGGTATTAAGAGCGATATAATGTAAAACTCTGGAGCGCGGCCAGACGGCCTGCCAGCGGTCTTCGTGAATTACAACAGGCTGTTCTTTAAACTCTCTTACCACTTCTATATTACAGCTGGTAACTTATGCGTTCCTGGTACATTAACTAAGTATGTCATAACTTTTTGGTGATTGGGCGACGTTAAGTCCGCCTATTTTGTCATTATCATTTTAGATGTAATCCAAAAGAGATTACATTTAAAAAAATCAATCCATCTATAAATATGTACTTTAGCTCTTCTACGTTGTATCTTATGTTTACCTGGGGGCCGTTTCACGAAGCTACAAGTTACAAATTACAGGTACAATTCGACGTACATTGCGTAGACAATGTGATAAAACGGTAAGAGCTAACAGTTTAAGCGAATTGGCTACGCAATGAATATCAAATTGTAACTTGTTACTTGTAAATTGTTGCTTCGTGAAACGGTGATGATCTTGATCCTATGTGTATCAACACGGTAACCGTTTTTTTCCAGCTCAATTTTCTAGGCATTCATATTAAAACAATGAGGAATCAGTGGCAGACATATACAGCCAGATAAGTGCAATGTATCAGTAGCGTAATCTCTTTTAGCTCGTTACTCAAACCAAAAGACGATAAAAAAATGACGACTTGCCAGAAAAAAGACTTCGTTCTATTTTTAATTCCCTTCCCTTCCAGTAGAGCGAAATGCTGAATAACGTGTTGTGAAAACGTCTCCTTCGCGTACTCTTCAAGCGTGTAAGTGGCAGCCGAGATGAGTTAAACACGCGTAAAATTTGTTCGGGTTGGGAAGTCACCTCGCGTCTCGCTATACGGAGTTCCAGGTTCGACTCCACGATTTTTTAACTGGAATCCTTAAAAGCGAGCTTTTGTGTTGTTTTCTGCAGCGTAGGCACTATTTGCTAGGTTATTTTGAACAGTTAAGTGATTCTCTTGTGTAGTCCACACACTGAACAGGGAACGGGCAGCAGCGCTCTCTGATACAGTAACCGTTTAATCTGCGATCTCCAACCCGCCTGCCAAGTGTGGAGATTATGGCAAAACCAAACACTTAAGTGGAGGAGGCTCATAGTCCAGCAGTGGACTGTAACGGGCCGTTGATTTGATTTGATTTGATTTGAAGTGATTCTCCTTTGGTATTGATGATCATCATTATCATGGTCTCAAGAATTTCATGCGAGTAAGCTCAGGATGGAAGAGCATTGTCGTCGGTGGTTGGCCAGTTCGAACCCTGGACTTTGCACCAATGTGTTTACAAATTTAGATTCTATTATATTATATTTACTCGACGCTCTTACGGTACTCCTGCGAATAAATTTAAATGTAGTGTGTGTGAGTGACGTCGACCAAACCGCAATGTATTGCTATTGGAATGTTTAGTCGATAGTATTATATTGTAAAATAAGTTTCTCTTAATTATTATTATTAATGGGTCAGTGTGGTCCACTAATGCTTGTCCTTAATTCAGGGTAGGCTCGAGCCTCTTGGTGGGTACGTATATGAGCTGACAACAAGCTCAACAATATCCCTACCTATAACATTATTTAAATGCAGTTAACAATTTGGAAAGCTGGAGGCCAAAAATACTGTTTACAGAGAAGATGTTTTGTTAGTACTACCAGCAATAAATCAAGAACATCTCGATTAACCTATCCGAATAAATAATGGGGTACTTAGACATATATCTCGAGACTGTTTAGTCTAAACAGAAATGCGAAGACAAGTCACTTGCATTTTGTTCTAAAACCAATCTCTACAAAGCCAAAGCAACCGGGGAAAGGGGAGGTAGGGGTAAGTAGGGTGCGCGGGGAGAACGGGGGGGAGTAAATCCAACAAGTTAATGAGTTGATTATTTTGGGGTAAAACCGAGACGCGATATTTTCGCATCTTAGATAGCGGTTGTTAAGGATACGAAGCGATTAGTAGATTTAGCTTTTAACTGCCTCAAGTAAAAAACATAAAAGTATTAAAAAGTATTCATATGTATTAAAATACATTATGAGAAAAGATCATTTTTATTTCAACAGTAAAATGAGGTAATCAGTAATAGAAAAAAAGATTGTCGTGTTTACAACTGTAAACAAAAACTAAGCAAACTTTACAATTTAAATAACTAGTCACCATAATATGATTTGGAGACTAATAGTCATTGATGCATTAAAAATACTGCATATTTATTCTTTTTATAGAAATGAAACAACAGAAAAACTAAAATTACTTAGGTATTTTATTTACTTACATTTAAATAATTATATTATTTCCTTATCCCTATGTCATTTAAATTGTCTTACTAAAAAACTTCAGGGCATTACTTTTTATCGTGTGAGGTTGTTGTAATAGAAAAATATTTTTTATTTCTTCCCACGGTGGCACATTCTCGTCTAGGCTAATAAATTGCAAAGAAAAATGTAAATAACACTAATAAATAATTATACCATATCCACACACAGGCTTATATCTCACATCTGCAACGAAATAGTGCATCCCTTTCCCCCAACAGTTTATCTTCAGCAGTGGTTTGGGGGGCCTAGACGTGAATTAATAACGCGGCATTATTTAATTTACAACCCCAGTGGGCCGCATTGCCCCTACCTCCTCAAATTCTTGCATTATTATTTAGTTTACTTTAATTTTATTGCCTAGGCTCGTGGTGGAATAAGCTTCGTGAGTCACATAAACGCCAAAACCGGAGCTGAAGCAAGGTCAGAAGTTCACCATCATTACCTGACAGCTCTGATAAAAAAAAAGTTATTTCAGATGATTAGTACAGTGGGCTTAATATTTAAGTTAGTGAAGAAAATAATACAAAAAAATATAGGTATGTTTTTAATTTAAAATTGTCGATTCCTCCCTTTACGAAGAGTATTCTCTTTTGAACATGTAAAGGACGAATCAGCCAAATACAAAAGAATCCATTCTCTCTTCTATCATCTTATGATATGATAGACATAGATGATATCAACAGACATCATTCGATGATCGATCTCACAATCCCTGATTACCTGAGTACGAGGAGCTATGAGTCTTGTAACATTTCTTGCTATTTCATTCCTCAATGACATAATTTCTTCTGTACTCTATAAACGCCAAAACAAATGAAAACGTAATTAAACAGGTTGTTTACACATTTCTGCGACCAATTACAAGATAATTCTGATCTCAAATGGGAATAACAGGAAAACAGGCAATTTTCAGCTTCGGCAAAGGCCCATGAAAGTCCATGAAAGAGCAGTTTCGCAACCTCTTTGCCAATCTTCAGCGGCTTATCTGCTGGGGCGACGAAAACATGGCGAGCTGGTGCCAAGTAACCTGTTTACACAACTTGTTTGTCGACTGGTCGCCTTACTTGTTTAATTGTTGATTGATCGAACATAAGACAGATTTGTGTTTTTAAAAGTACTAAATCTTTTTTTTTTATGAACTTAGTGCTTGTGTCGCAAAATTGACGTATCAAGCGTAACCGTACTTTTGAGGGAGCGGAAGGCTTTTTCTTACACCTAGATTTAATAGCAACAGCCTAAGGGCGCCCACTTGGGGGCACGGACCTCGGCATAGGACGTTGCCATGGCGAGATGCGCGCGGGAGAGGAATGACTCTGACGGGGCTTTCCAGGATTATGCAGAACTTGATTGGGTCTACCGCGTCCCCGGCGCGGGTGCGGTTGCTACCAGAAGGGCATTCTGTGGAGTGTACTCTATTGGAAATGGCTTTCTCAACAGCAGACTGGATGGGATCGACAGGATCGGACAGAACATGCTTTGGGCGACACGTGTAACTGTTACTTACAGTTACTAGGCGATAAATAATGCACATTGGGCATTAGAAAGAGAGTAACCTGTTAGTGCTACGTGCGAGGGAGACGACGCTCTACAAAACCGAACACCCGATATGCAATATTTGTCGCCTAGTACAATAATATCTTCTTCTTTTCTTGATAGATTTAACGCAATTATAAGACAGTATTTTGACATTTATAATATTAGTGTAATTAGTGGGATGGGATTGCAATGTGAGTTATATAGTATAGGTACATACATTGTTTTGTAGATCATCATCATTTCGTGTAGGTTGTGTTGTGAGGCTAATGACCGCCCCTCAAACTTAATTAAGCCAATTGGCTCACCAATTTCCATTTTTTACCCGACTGCTTTTACAATTATACTGCTGAATTCTGTATAAAGAAAGAAAGATAAATACTCACATAGTGTTTAATAATATAAACACAACATAAAATAATAAAGGTGGATCATCAGCCAATGCTGCTAATACTATTATATATAATCATCTTCATCACAGCCTCCCATACAGGTTTCCACCGTGAACGGTCCTGCGCTACTTGCATCCACCGGGGCGCCCAGCAACCTTCACCAAGGCACCTGTCCACCTTGTGGGAGGCCGTCCAACACTACGCCTTCCGGCCCGTGGTCGCCATTCTAGAACCTTTCTTCTCCAGGGTTATCATTTCGACATACTATAATAAGATAAACCAAAACGATAGACTTAAGTGTTCAAGCAGTATAATAGGAGCAAATTGTCCCTTATTACAGTCTAGGAAAGTTAAAATCACATTACAACTGATAACGGAACGACCGCGTCTGGTAGGTCTTGGTACAAGTCATAGAAGACTCGACAAAATAAATAATTAAATGGTCGCATTTCATGATGTGGGCAACTAAATTTTACCAGGGGGCCGTTTCACGAAGCTACAAGTTACAAATTACAAGTACAATTCGACGTACATTGCGTAGACGATTAGAGAAAACGATAAAGGCTTACAGTTCAGGCGAAATAGCTACGCAATGTATATCAAATTGTAGCTTGTTACTAGTAACTTGTTGCTTCGTGAAACGGGGCCCAGATCAAAGATTTTTGACGCGCGTCGCCTCGCGAAGCGATCGTCTTTTATTTCCTCTGAGGCCCAGATCATTAAATTGTGAACATTTCACGATTTTGATATCCACGATTGGCCATATCGTGAAAATAAAATATTAGATAGAAATCTAGAATATGTTAGGAACTTAATGTTCTCTAAGTCCGACAGACATTTTCGGATTATCTTTTCATCGTAAACTCTTTTTTTATCACTTTCTTCCTCATTTAATAAAGAATTATTCACTTTTTCACTACGAGAAACAACATCACACAACACCACCATCCGCCACCACACCACCTGCCCTGACCTGTTTGTTTTTGACAACAGACAGCGCCAGCGGCCGTCATGTTGACACATAATCAAAGCGCTTCCAGCGCCTCTATTGACAATTAATGTAACCATTTTAAGATATGATCAAATAATCTTGACCATTTTATGAAATAGCTGCATTTTTAGTTGAACATATCGACAAACGATTTCTTATAATTATTGATCTGGCCAAGGCACATCATGAAGTGGCCAATGGACAGAGAAAAATTTCATTAATGCGACCACTTCATGAAATTCTCAAGCATTTCATGATGAGGACAAATCTACGACATGACCACGACATATAGATAAATATATTAATATATATTCAGGGTAGGCTCGAGCCCCTCGGTGGGGCCGTTTATGAGCTGTTGGTGATGACACACAAGGCAAATACGAGTGCTCGTGACATGAATGTTTGCCCTGGGCGAAATTCGAACCTGCGATCCTATATGTTTCAAAGGCAGCCATACCGACTAGGCCACGGGGCCGTCAAATCGTTGGAATCAGCGTGGTTCACCGAAACGTATGTTGTCGCTTTCCAAAATGGTGGAGCAAGTAGTTATGACGTCACAAAGATGGCGGCCGGGCCTATTCTATTTACGCTATGTTTAGATAACTACTAGGCCGATTTACTCAAACAGGGTCTCAAATGAAAGATAATTAAATAAACTTTATTTTATTCTAAAACTCAATAATTTAAACCTAAAACTAAATGAAATATTTTCAAAAAACTACACTTTGTAAAATCAAAAATTTTTTATCATGTGAGAAACTCGGAAACCGTTAGGATTATGGAAATTTAACTCTTTATCAAAAATATAGTTACATTTATCAGCTTTCTAATGAACCTTAAATCATTGAAATCGAGCTATAAACAACGGAACTGCAGTCGACTAAGTGAGCGTGGGTAGCGCCGAACTGACTACGGTTCTTAGATTTTGGTACGAATAATCTTGAAAATAACGTAACAAAACGGGTAAAATCACAGCAAAATAAAAAAGTAGAACATGCAACATATCTTTTATTCATATCATGGCACTAGTTTTAACTCTTAGTTTAAACTAAGTACCAGTCAAAAAATTTTTCTTCAAAAAAAACTGCGAACTAACTTCAAAAATTCTCGTAACAAATAACGCTTCGTATCGTTTCGAAATAAAACTCTTCGTACTTGCACGTACTTGCGTTATATTTCAAAATAAAAGACTCAATGGTACTGGTCTGTACTGATTGACATGAGAGAGTAAATGGACGCACTCGAGGTAGAGGCAGGTCTCTCACGTGCGAGAGTGTAAATTAAATTAAATTAATTTCATCCCGATCTGTCCAGTACTTAGTTGAAGCGTGATTGAGTAACAAACATCCAAAGTTTCGCATTTATAATATTAGTGGGATAATATGAACATACCCTGACTTATGGCTGGTTTACTTACACGTATTAAGTTATCAAGTAGTAAGTAAATTTTAACTAGATTTTAAGCGACTTAATTTTAAGTAAGTGTTTACACGTCATAATATATTAATCATTAATATTTTTATTTTATTTTTTATATACCTATATAATAATATATATAAAAATATTTCAAAAAATAAACATAAAATACTCGCACTTACTACTTCGTACTTCGTACTTCGCATTTTACTAAAAATTAACTAAATTGTGCCTGTCCAAACACGGACCAAGTAGGACTGTCCAAATGTGTCAAGTGACTGGCCACGCCCACCAACTTACTCGAAAAATAGAAAAAGTTCTAATCTACTTGTTTACTTGCGCGCTAAATGTTAACTTGTAACTTACTAATAAATTCGTTGTTTACACGCATTAAGTCGCTTAAAATTTAGTTAACCACTTGACAACTTAATACGTGTAAATCAGCCATTAGAGCGATCAATTGGGCCTTAGTCGACCACGCTGGCCCAGTGCGGGTCGGTCGAGTTTACACACAATATTCGAGTTAGAAAAACTTTTCTCTCTTACCTTAAAGCGAAACGGGAGGAAAGCTGGTGGTCAACTTTTGAAATTGTTATTATTATTAGGTGGCAATTTCTACAGTCATAGTAAAGTGGAAAGGAACGAGGGCATTTTTATCCGTAAATGCTACAAGCAAGGAGATAGTAAACCGGGATCAACGGCTTAACGTGCCTTCCGAAGCACGGAATCATCTTTCTTTTCTGACAATCAGGTGATTCAGCCTGCAATGTCCTACCCAAACTGGGGAATGTCTCAGAAAGAGATTTTTACTTGACAGTGTCCCTACCGGGAATCGAACCCGGAACCTCCGTAATGAGCGACGAAATCTCGATCACTTTGGTGAAAATAGCGATTACTTCCCTTGAAAAAAATTATGTTAATGCAGCATAACATACTATGTTACGATACGTGATACGTATGTCATCTTATCTTAAAATGTTGTAAAGCAAGTAACAAACATAGAGTTCCGTCTTCAGTTAGTAAGTAAGAAGCTTTTAGTGACAATGCTTATGCAAATAAATTAAGATATGAGAATTAAATGTAGCTCATTATAAGTACATAAAAGCGAGTAACGTCAGCGGCAAGTGTACTTATTTCAAGGCAAATTAAACATTGTTTTAAGATACAGTAGACAGCTCAACAAGATATACATTTTTGTAGTAAAATAGACGTTATTACTAACCCGAAAGATGTTTACTTTACTTTTACATTGGAACTAATAATTTGGTATAATTAATTCTTGGTTTTAAATATTATAAAGGGACAAGAGACGGACATCCTAGAGCAGTCAAACATCGAGTTAGAATCTTAAAGGCATCACAGACGGTGAAGGGAGATACTGTAACATTTCAATAATCGGGTGCTTTTGACTATGCGCGCATTTATTAAATCCGTATCTGAAAACAAATAAAAAGGCGAATTTAAAACATCCGCTAAATCTGTGAAATATAACTTTAAAGATGGCATTAACGAACAGAACACGATAACCTTACTAGCGTACTAGATAATGCTATTAAAAACAGCGATCAGATCAACAAAACAGGTATAACAACAGTGAGAAGTATCATTACAATTTTTAAAAGAGAACTCAACTGATTAATCCTTCAAATCAATACTATAGCGTCTCTAGCTCTGAAGGATTTATCAGAAAATTGTGAATTTGTGTTTACAATTACATTTTAAAACATATTTTTTCCAATGCGTACGCTTGTTTCAAATCAGCAAAATTAATCTTCTTACAAACAAAATTCTGTGCTGAAAAGGGATTTAAGATGTTTCTTTCTAAAGTACGTAATCCTCAGTACACGAATCAGACTCGCACTTGGCCGCTTTTTATACTAAACTTCGTGAGTTCTATAAAAAAATACAAAACAAAATGGTGGAAACCGGTACGGACAGCTAAAAACCGGAACCACATTACCGACTAGGGCAGGTGTAGTGCATTAACACCGGTAAAAGCACACTTCACCACTAACCGAGATTAATACCGGTAATACCAGTGAGCAATTTATTTTCTCTATGTTTAAGAATGCTAGTTAAGGTACTGTGAAAGTTTAAGGCTGATTTTTCACTTAAAATATATATATAAAGCGGGGGGCAGTAGCCAGATGGGCGCTAAGCTCTAAATTGAAGAACGCTGATAAATTATAACGGGTATTTATTATATATATATATATATATTTTAGTTGATTTATTTTAATACATAATATGAATATAAGTTGTGCAAGCGATATGAGTGATTTGTATATTCTGATGATGTTTATATACCTACTAATAATATTATAATTAATTATTCAATTTTTTTACTTTAAAGAAAATTTTGTACAGCTGTATGATGCCGTTTTATAACTTTTTTCTATATAGCGTTTTTATAATTGTTCAGTAAAATTTGGAAATCAATTATTCTTTGTATTTGTAACAAAAAATTAATATTTTGTGTTCTACTGCAAAGCCGATTAAACTTATGCTTATCTTTCAATAGACTCTGTTAGATGATAGACTCTGAATTGAGAGCTTTTATATTTTTTTACTTTTGTGCATTTTTCGTTGTGAGATGCTTAGATATTATGATAAAAAAAAATATTTTAATTTAATTTTTTCTTTTAATCTGTAACAAATTAAACAGTTTTACGCAGCATATTTTTTTACGACCTCACCTGCAGTCCCGAGAACTCCGAGTGTATTGTGAGTGTACACGCGTCTTTATTGTGTAAATGTGGCGATAATAACGCGAGTGGCGTGCTGTGTAAACGGAGCCTAACAGAGTCATACATCACTCCACGGGCACTCCGGCGCGCGCTTTTATGCGCCGGACGTATAAAACGCTGTTTATACACGGCTAGTGTAATGGAGCCTTTATTTATTTAAAGATGTTTCAATTAATACAATATGCTTTGTTTCAATTAAAACAATTTGTTAAAATGCGCGTCGGTGGTCTAGTGGCCGCTGTATCCCGTCTGGGAGACGTGGGTTCGATCCCCATGACGTATCAATGTGTTTTCGAATTTCAAATTAATAATTCGACGCTCTTACGGTGATGGAAAATATTGTGAGGAAACCTGAACAACACACTTTTTCGAATAAATTCAAAACTTGCGTGTGAAGTCGACTGGACCAACCCGCACTGGGCCAGCGTGGTCGACTAAGGCCTGCTCACTCTAATTTAGGGTACGTTCTACCCTTCGATGGGGACAGATATGAGCTGTTATTAAGATCCAGGACTTAAAATCACACTGAAACTAGAAATAATACTTTGATAACTATCCAACGCTAACTAAATTTGTCTTATAAATAGTTAATAACTGAATATATTACTAAAACGATAATACAGAAAATAAATAGTAATGATGCCGTTATACAATAGCAAACAAAATATCAAATTAGTTCGCAATAAATATTGACTGTATCACAAAATCACAATTGTTTGTACAACAGAGATATAGCGAATGAGGAAATATTATATGGAAAAGATGATCTAAGCGAAAATATATATTGGCAGAAATTGTTTTCTGGAGCAGATAAATATGTCTTGTGGGCCGTCGCAACGACATCTATCAAAAATCTGCGAGTCACCGAGCGGAGAAATCGTTCCTGCTAAGGATATAAGGATCCAAAGTAACTATGGAGAAGGCATTTTTAGAATTCTTCTCAGCGAGTCGATGGCAAGTTGAAATTTATATTGTTGTAGCCCAGAATGTGGCCACTCATCATCATCATCGTGTGGGTTGTAAGTTCGACAACCGACCTCGCAAACCCTGGCGTCAGTGTTTAAGAGCCGCCAAAGGCCACTGGCTTGGCTCGTGTAACGGCTAGATAGTAGCCGGGACCAACGGCTTAACGTGCCTTCCGAAGCACGGAATCATCTTTCTTTTCAGACAATCAGGTGATTCACAATGTCCTAACCAAACTGGGGAAAGTCTCACAAAGAGATTTTTGCTTGACAGTGTCCCCACCGGGAATCGAACCCTTGTGATTTGGCCACTTGGACGGCCGATTGTGTGGCGCCCATTAAACCTTTCTGCGTGCAGGTGACAGGGCACGCAGGACATGATGTCAGGTGGACCATCGTCTGTACTTCTCCGCACACGCAGCTCAAATCAGTGTTACTGGAGAATCCCCACCTAGACATGCTATCTTTACTCCGGCCGACCTTAGACAGCGTTGTGTTAGATGTTCCCGTGGGAATTAGACTTTTTCCCGTAAAAAACATTCTATTTGTTAATCCAGGGTACAAACTACCTCTATTCCAAATTTCATCTAAATCCGTTCAGTAAATTAGGCGTACAGAGGAACTCTTCCATGGCTACTCCCGATAAAATGGTAATGATTGAATTTAAACTAAAAACCCCATAAAATTACATTAAACTACTGTTTTATGGTTATTAAAGCACATAATAAGTTAAGCTACTAATTTTCCTTCAGCTGATCTAAATTAAACTTCTAATTTTAAACTTTTCGCGGGGTTATACCTTACTATCAATTTATACAATAAAAATTTAATAATAATAATAATAGTTTATTCAATTAAGTATCAAGGACTCTTTAAATTAAACACAAATAAACACACACAAAAACAAAACACAAATACTTCAATAATTCTTCTTCTTTATCATCTTTTACGTGTGGGTTGTAAGGTCAACAACCGACTTCACAAACCCTAGTGTCAATGTTATAGAACCGCTTAAGAACACTGACATAGCTTATGTAAAAAACGACTAAGAAAGTTACACAAACAAATTTTTGCTTGACTGTGCCCACCGGGAATCAAACCCGGAGCCTCCGTAATGAACGGCGAATACTCGACCACTTGGCCACGCACACCAATAATCTGGTCGGGTTTTTTATATTTTGTAACATAAATTCATATTTCAAGTGCCATTTATGCCGTATCCAAAATTTGCTTGGCTGTTATTGATAGAACGTTTGGAACGGATAATCGGATCGCTGCCCGTCATGTCGGCTAACGATCAGCCGTATCTGCGGCTTGAGCCATGATACGGCGGCTTCTTAACTTGCCGCGAAGAAAAGGAAACTTTCATAAATCTATCAATACTAATATAAAACTAGTGGTTCTGTGAGCTGGAGACCTCGAGAGCATATATTTTTAATAATGGCCGATTGATGTTTTTTTTTACGTTTTCAACCCTCATAACTCCGTAATTTTTTAAATTTCCAAAACTGACTCGACAAAAAAAGCAATTAATTTATCGAACCTGCTTACAAAATTTCACGAGAATCGTTAGAGAAACGCGGCCTGTAGAGGAGAACAAACAGATCAGCCCGCGTCATGTTGTCAGATTTTCCCATGGTAATAAAACTTTTTCCCGTAAAAAAGTATCCTAATTGCATGATTTAAACACTTTATTTTCAGGATGCACCAACTTATTATGCAGACTTTTAAATTTTTATAGTGATTATTCAAGTTACTTGAAAAATTGAGGGTATCCAATCAAATGTTATAGAATAAACAAGCTGTGTTTGCCTGTAATTGGGTCTACATCTCGTAAATTTTAAGAGCACGCATATGTATACTATTCAGGATGTGCACCTGTTGGCAAACCTATTAAATAAATGAAATTAAATAAAATAAATAAATAAATGTCCAGGTTCATCATATTTCATCTCATTTGAGGGATTTATAATTCAGATTCATAATTTTTTGAAAATTAAGAAACACATGATTGGCTCGTAAGAGCCTACCCTGAATTAGGGCGATCAAGCCTAAGTCGACCACGCTGGCCCAGTGCGGGTTGGTCGACATCACAAATATCCTTTGATTTTCTTCGCAGGAGTGTGCAAGTTTCATCACGATGTTTTCCTTCACCGTAAAAGCGTCGAATAAACGTAAATATGAATTCAAAATGAAAACACATTGACACCACTACACCACCGACGCTCTTTTAATAATGCAATTTTGGTTTATTTCATGGTTTTAGTATAAGTTTCAGTTCCTTTCTTCGAAGATAACAATCCGTTTATTACTAGTTTACCATTAGAAAGATATTTACAAGTTGTTTTTAAAATATACCTATCTGTCGTAGCCATATCGTAGAATTGACCACATCACGAAATTTTCGATCATTTCATGAAATGGTTGCATTTCATGATGTGGGCAACCAAATTTGACCAGATCATTAAATCGTGAGCATTTCACGATTTTGTCGTCCACGATTGGTCTTTTCATGAAAATAGGGCGTGAATGCGCTGGGCGGGTGCGGGTCTAATAAGGTAAGTTCAAGCCTAGATGTGATATGAAGAAGCCGCTTGGATGCTATACCTATCAAACCAAATCAAAAATTAACGGCCCGTTACAGTCCACTGTTGGACTATGAGCCTCCTCCACTTAAGTGGAGGGTTTTGCCATAATCTCCACGCTTGGCAGGCGGGTTGGAGATCGCAGATTAAAAGGTTACTGTATCAGAGAGCGCTGCTGCCCGTTCCCTGTTCAATGTGTAGTCCCTAAGTCGCCTCTTACGACACCCACGGGAAGAGTAGGGGTTGGTAACAAATGTATTCTACTCTGCCGTCACCACACGGCTAGTAAGTACTATACATATACTTAACTTTATATGTTTTTTAAACGTAAAATGGTAAACTTATGTACTGGTCTCCTTCTTCTTATCGAGTCGGTTCGGTGACTATATGCTGGAGGACCAGTACTCCGGCACAGACACAGCTGCGTCCGTGGCATTGTACAGGTCCTCGCGTGTGCAGGTGCTAGCACACGCTGGGCAGGGTAATAAATGGGCCATTGTTTGAGGAGAGATGCCACACAGACATTCACTATCTGAGCCATCCCCCACCTTTGCATGTTTACTTTACTACAGCCGACTTGGGTCCGGAGTCTGTTTAAAGACTTCCACGTCGGCCAAGGCAGATTATGCCCAGGGGGGAGACTCTCTGTCAAGGGGTTGAGCGAAGCTGTGGGATATCTCTCCTTCCATATATTTAGCCGGACTTGAGAGGATTCTCCTTTTAATGGAAGCACTTGTTTCATGAAACTGTGCCGGCTTTTTAGTCTCCGTGTCACCGGCACATGGGAATACATGGGGTGCCGCGGGTCAGTGTCTTTTTTGCCTCGTTCGATGGAGCTTGCTACATCTCTGCTAACATCTGGAGGAGCAATGCCAGCAAGTGGATACAGCATCCCAACAGGAGTTGGTTTGAGACAGCCTGTGATGATTCGGCATGTGTCATTTAAGGCTGTATCCACCAGATTTGCATGCGCAGAGCGGCTCTAAACCGGGCTGGCGTATTCACCCGCTGAAAACGAAAGGGCTAAGCCAGTTGTTCGCAAAACTAGAGGTGAGGCTCCCCATTTAGTGGAAGTTAGTCGGCGTAGGAGATCCGTAATAATCTCCTACGTAATAATCATCACAGGCTGTCTCAAACCAACTCCTGTTGGGCTTGTTGTAATATATGTAAATGTTGTAATATAGATAAAGTAATGGGTGTTGGTATGTGTGATTTAGTAGGATAACTGAATTAATCTGACTCTAGTAAACTTGCTGACAGAAGGGTAAGTGTCCTACTTCGGGTACAGGAAATTAAAGTCCAAAATAAGTTAACTGGTTATATTATTGTCCGCACATTATTAAACACAGAAAGCAATGTATGACGTAATGACACAGCGCGCGCAAGGGAACGTTAGCAGAGAGCACGGCGACTCGATCGCACGTATACGGGAAGACTGGCATGTCGCAGTTCGGCCACACGCCGTTTCACCTAAGTTGCTGACTAGGCAGTGTGTCACTAAATCATTCCACCCTTAAAAGAAAAGAAAAACTTATCTTAATAAAAATCTTAACCAAAATATCTCACAAGTAAAATGTTAAGTACCACTGGTTTGAGATTTACACACAAGTCATATTGTTTACAATCCAAATTCCCTACACAGTACTCATGTTCAAATCAAATGCTAAGTTTGCATTACGATAACACATACAATAAAAATACATGCGAAATGCAATGTCGCTGTGTAACGAATATTATCAGACAGTGTACTATTACATTCACTGTAAATAAAATTATTCTTTCAGCTACTGGAAAAGTACAGTGTACAAAATAATGAGTTATGTTTAATTACTCATAGCAATATAAGTTTTAAATATGTTACTCGTTTTATCTAATTTAAAATATACTCGTTAAAACTAATTTTTTTTTATTATTATTATTCCGAATCTAAAAAAAAATAAAAATAATATTTAAAGTTAAATAATAATTTTCCATTTAAGGTATTTCCGTTTTTATTCATTTTTTTAGATTTGGATTAATTTCCTTCCTTATACTTTTAAAAATTAATTACTACTTACATAATGATCCTTATTTAGATGTTTGCGACTTTGGTTGCACGGCTTCTACTTTAATTACTGGTACTGATGCAACTAAATTAATTTCCTTCTTTAACCAATTCCTTATAAATTTCTTACATTGTTGACGAATTAGGTATAAAAATATTCGTGCAAGAATAACACAAATTACAATAATTACTATTTCATAAATAGCCATTTTCTTTTCTGTCTGTACAACAGACTGTTCAACAACAATTTTTTCTTTATCTTGTTGGTTACCCATTTTAAATTTGATTAAATTAAAAATAATTATACACGTCAAAATGTATCGTCTGGCTCAATGACAAATTAATAATGTTATTAATCTATTGATCAATTTTGTTACATCGTCACTATTTACTTATAATTTAACCTAATTTTCCTAATGTGCGAACTTAGAATAATTTCTTAATCTAATAAAAATGCTTGGGCTTACGAATAATTCTGCCACTGCGTGACACAGTTACTTTAGGGCTGTCAGTAACTTTAACTTTTTCAACTGGCAATTGGATAGTCACTGTTTTATTTTTTTGTACCAAATTTCCCTCTGCCGAGTTATTGATTTGTTTGTCAGATTGATCTGCCAATACGTATGCAGGTTTCAATCTATCAATGGAAATTGTTGCTACTCGGTCAGGTAATTGTATTTTAAAAATTTTGTCGCTTCTACTAATTACTTTAAATGGGCCATCATAAGGCGGTTGTAATGGTTTACGTACCGCATCAATTCTGACAAAAACTTTTTCACAAGACTTCAAATCTGAATGAACAAAAATTTTTCGCTAATTTTTATTTTCTCTATTAATTGGTTTTAATTTTTTTTAAATACCTTTTAACTTGGAAATATAACTGTCACTATCCAAATTGTCATTTTTATTACAATCATAAAAATCTCCTGGCAAACGAATTGTTGTGCCATAAACAAATTCAGCTGGACTTATGTTAGTGTCAACCCTAATAGCAGCTCTTAAACCTAATAGAGTAGTAGGTAATTCCTCAACCCATGAACTATTAGAAATTAACCGTGCCGCCAAAGCCGTTTTCAAAGAACGATGCCATCGTTCAACCCTACCGTTACTTTGTGGGTGATATGGGGTTGTACGTAACTTTTTAATTCCCATGAGTAACATGAGATGCGTAAACAAGTTACTCTCGAACTGGCGTCCTTGATCACTAGTCAATTTCACCGGACATCCGAATCTAACTATCCACCCCTCATAAAAAATTTTGGCAACGACCTCAGCTGTCATTTCCTTAATAGGAAAAGCTTCCGGCCAACGCGAATAACGGTCAATAATGGTAACACAATACCTATACCCGTCAGATGACGTATTAAGAGGACCTATAATATCTATGTGAACATGTTCAAAACGATCTACAGGTTCAAATTCACCTAAATCAGATACTGTATGTCTTTGAATTTTTGAACGTTGACAAGGTATGCAAGTCTTTGTCCATCCATTGATGTCCTTGTTCATACCTGGCCAAAAATATCTTTTTGAAATAAGTTTTCTAGTTGAACGCACTCCCGGATGATTTAAATTATGTAGTGCATTAAAAATAGTTCGCCTGAAACTTTCCGGTAGGTACGGTTTCGCTACGTCAGTGGAGGTTTCACATGTCACGTACTGGTTGCTACCATGTAACATGATTTGTTTAAATTGCAATTTATCGCTACATTGCCTCACAAACTGAGTCAGTTGTTTGTCTGTACTTTGTTCACGTGCTAATTCTGCGAAGTCGATAACGCTGGGACAGTTTATTGTTTCAACTCGGGATAATGTATCAGCTACTATATTATCAGTTCCGTTAATACAAATACAATACAATACAAAATCTTTATTTTTCATCGCTTATTTACATAGTTAAACATTTCTGAAGTCTCCTTTTAGACATTAGTATGTCTGTGTTAGGAGACTCCGCTCCTCGTTTAGTGTATCACAATGTAAATATTTTTAAATAAAACAGTTTTAAAGAGTGACATGTATTTCTAACTTATTACTAATAATTTAGTAAAAAATATCCAAATGTGTACTTTATATTTATCCATAGATCATTCCAAACAACAATGGAAAAAAAAAAGACAAAAATATATGTAAAAGGCAAATCAATTAAGATTGACAGGTGTCTTGAAATGTATCCGATGAAAGATTTTTCCAATGCTATCTGAAACGGGTGTATGTAAGAACTTATTTATAATAATATGCAACCTTATGTTCAATTTGGGTGTTCATCTATGTGTTTGCATGAATTAAAATGTAATATAGTCAATATAATATCATGTTTGTTTGTGTATGTTAAGTGTGAATTAGCCCTGCGACATTGTCTTGGGATCGGAAGATACTGTAATACAGTATCTCCCACTAACTTATATTAACAAGACAAAATTGGCCTAGTATTAAGACTAAGAACCTTAGCCTTTTCACAGAATATAGTACAAGCCTATTAAGTATTTAACAGCTGTTCCGTTTGTTCATAGTTTAGTGTCATTAACCATTTTATTATTTCAGATTTAGACTCACAATAGGTTTTATTATATATATGTAACTCTTTATTTATTTTATTATATAAATAAGCCGCTCGTTTTTTATATTGAATTTTAGCAAAAACTGATTTTGTAACTGGAACATTTACTACCGTGTGATGTCTTCGTTTATTTAGTACCCCAGGGTTATAAGGAACGGTTTTATGTGTGTTTAGTACTATGACGTATGTCCGTGGTGAATTCGCTAATGAACATAATTTGCCTAGCCCTTCTAGGTAACTCCTTTTCGCTTCCCATCTTACTGAATGCGAAAATAAGAGGCTTGTGGTCAGTATAGACAACTACTTCACGACCTTCAATCAAAAACCGAAAGTGAGCTATCGCCCAATAAATAGCTAAAAGCTCTCTATCGTAAGTGCTATATTTCTTCTGAGCCTCTGAAAACCTTTTAGAAAAATAAGCTAATGGCTTCCAATCATTACCTTGTTTCTGTTGCAATACAGCGCCGGCGCATGATTCTGACGCGTCAGTCATCAGCGCCAGAGCGGTGCCAGAATCGGGATACGCTAACATAGCGGCCTGCTTTAAGCTATGTTTACACTGTTCAAATTGTGAATTCGCCTTACCTGTCCAAATTATTTGTGTTTTGTCCTTCCTTTTAGTATTACACAAATATCGATCAAGTTCCGATTGAATTTCAGCTGCACGTGGAATATGAGATCTATAAAAATTCAACATACCAAGGAATCTTCTAAGTTGCTCTACTGTAGTCGGTCGCGGAAAATCAATGATGGCTTTCACCTTCTCTTCCAATGGCCGAATTCCGTCAGTAGTAACCTCGTGTCCTAGAAAATCGATCTTTTCCTGCTCAAAAACACATTTTGAAAGATTTATAGTTATACCAAATTTTTCAAGCCTATCGAAAACTTCTTTCAAATGTTGTCTATGCTGAATGACGTCATCAGATGCGATAACTATGTCATCTATGAAAACAAATAAAAAATCTAAATCAGGAAAAACACTGTGACACATAAATCTCTGGAATGTTTGAGCGGCGTTTCTCAAACCAAAAGGCATACGCGGAAACTCAAACAAACCGAAGGGTGTGATCACGGCAGTTTTTTCAATGTCGTTTTCATTGACTGGTATACAATTATAAGCTCTATTTATATCCAATCGAGAAAATATTTTTTTATTCGCTAGAACGTACGTAAAATCTCGTAACCTAGGAACAGGATATCTATCAGGTTTGGTAATTGAATTTAGACGTCTATAATCACCACAAGGTCTTATCTGTCCATTTTTCTTGGGAACAATATGTAAAGGACTTGCCCAAGCACTGTTGCTAGGCCTACAAATCCCCATATCACACATAAGTCTAAACTCCTCCTTAGCTTTACTGTACCTATCAGGTGGTAATGGCCTTGACTTACATCGAATAGGAAATCCTTCCGTCTCAATATAATGACATACATTATGTTTTGGTGGTTCTTTAAAAGAAACAGGTTTGGTCAATTCAGGATACTGAGATAACAAATCATAATAAGGATGCTTTTCATCTACTGTTTTAATTGAACTTTCTTTGCATTTTGAGATAGAAGCCACAATATTAAGATTTGTTATTTGATCAACCAATTTACGAGAATTGAAATCAATGGTAAGTTTATAATTAGTTAAAAAATCTGCACCAATTATTGGTTGTTTAACATCAGCAATTATAAAAGTCCATTTGAATGACCTTCTTAATTTAAAATCTAAAACCATTGAATACAGACCATAGGTTTTAATTGATGTACCGTTTGCTGCGTAAAGTTCGTAGTTATCACACGTACCTTGGCTATTACGCACTGCCCACCGTGGTAAAACTGAGACGTTGGCACCACTGTCAATTAAGAATCGTAAACCAGTTCGTTCATCTGAAACACACAGGCGGTAATTAACGCATGGATCACAGCCACCCGCCGTTGACTGTACCGAAGCTAGTTTTCCGATTTTTCTTCTTTCCAGTTGCAAGGTTGAATACACCTGAGAGCCTTCGCCTTGTAACGAAAATGATAGTAACATAGCCAATTCGGGTTAGATTTCTTACTCACACTCCTTGCACGTGACCTCGATCTGGAATCTGATCGCAAACGATTTCGACGTACATTGCTACGTCGTTGATTATTCTCGATGTTTGTCAATCTCCTATTTATTTCTGCTATCATGCCCGTCGATGTACTCGGTGACGTGTTATTTTTCTTTTCCTCTATGTTTGCCAATCTTTTATTTATTTCAGAGATAGCATTGGCTAGTTTTCCCGATGATGAATCGTCGACACTAGATACAGCTTGATTCGGCCTCGCGTTTTCCATTACCTTATCTGCAATCTTGGCAAGTTTCACGTTATCAGTAGTTTCTGCAACTGAGAGAACTCCACGCACCCAACTTGGTAGATGTTTTTGCCACAAAACTGATAAAGTGTCATCCTTCACTTTGTCACGAGCGAGTTCCTTCATTCGACGTAAAAGTTGAGATGGTTTTTGGTCTCCTAAGTCCATTTCGCCAATCAACTTTTGTATTTTTCTGATCTCCGACTCTTCATAAACTTCTAGCAGACGTTTTTTTAGGGTTTCATACTTTTCCGTTTCAGGTGGTTTTTCAAGCATATCCGTGACCTGCTGTATAACTTCTTTTCCCAATTTTCCGATCACGAATCGAAAACGCGCTTCATCGGTCCATTTCTGCGGTGCTAGAATTGCCTCCGTCTGATAAAACCAATGTCTCGGTATATCTGTCCAAAACATAGGTATGCGATCTGACACTGACACGCTGGTCACCTCAGGTTTTCCATCGTCCTCGTCCGACATTTTTTTTAAATGTCGCTGAAAAAGAGCTTTTAAAACTCCACAATAATCGCTCTTGTTAATTATTGCGCTCGTTCCCTGCTGGCTGGTCTTGTTGGAGTGAGTCTTCCCTTGACACGGACTTTACTTCTTCTTACCCAGAGGTCGGAAAGTCACCAATGTTGTAATATATGTAAATGTTGTAATATAGATAAAGTAATGGGTGTTGGTATGTGTGATTTAGTAGGATAACTGAATTAATCTGACTCTAGTAAACTTGCTGACAGAAGGGTAAGTGTCCTACTTCGGGTACAGGAAATTAAAGTCCAAAATAAGTTAACTGGTTATATTTTTGTCCGCACATTATTAAACACAGAAAGCAATGTATGACGTAATGACACAGCGCGCGCAAGGGAACGTTAGCAGAGAGCACGGCGACTCGATCGCACGTATACGGGAAGACTGGCATGTCGCAGTTCGGCCACACGCCGTTTCACCTAAGTTGCTGACTAGGCAGTGTGTCACTACAGGCTGTATCCACCAGATTTGCATGCGCAGAGCGGGTCTAAACCGGGCTGGCGTATTCACCCGCTGAAAACGAAAGGGCTAAGCCAGTTGTTCGCAAAACTAGAGGTGAGGCTCCCCATTTAGTGGAAGTTAGTCGGCGTAGGAGATTATTACGGGTGCCCACTTTCTGCTTGGTATTAAAGCAGTGTTGTTTATATGTGAGTGCTCTGTCTAAAGTAAGGCCAAGATACTTAGGGTGGGAGCAGTGGGCAATCGATACGCCTTCCCATCGGATATTAAGTGTACGCCTGGCTTCACGGTTGCGCAGATGAAAAACGCAAGACTGTATGTATGTACTGGTAACGAAGCACATTCTTGCAAGGAAAGCGAAGGTTGTGTGTGAAGTCGACCAACCCGCACTGGGCCAGCGGTCGAATAAGGCTTGATCGCCCTAATTCTGTTAAATGAGTTGTTGACGAACGAAGTCTTAAAATTTATAAATCTTATTTCATAAAACCACATCAATAATTATGATGACTTCATTGATTCTGATGTTTTTATCCTGCTTTTCACTAGAAATATGTTAAGACGACATCCATATCTCATCCATATTCTATATGTTGTTGATTAGCGAACTATGTCAAACTGTTTTGATAAATACAGGAAAAATAGAAAACCACATTTTGCCGCTATTATTTATCGGTAGGTATTACATAAAGTAAGCATCAGTTTTGTATGTGCATAAATTAGGTACCTACTTTTTCTCCATCATTACCTACTAGGTCTCCAGACCTTACAAACCTTTATTTCAGGTGTGCATCAGAATGGCGGGTATATGTCCACAAAACCGCATGATTTATGCGTGCGTGAGGGGAATGTACAATCAATGTGACACCATGTACCTTTTTAATACATTTATTGGCTTATATTTACATATTTATTAGCTTGTTGTTATAGGTAATAATAACAGGGGTCTTAGATGTCGAGCTTCTACAATACAATAACTTCCTAACGTGAACCTATGAACGTGATTGAAAGTTTAACTACTATTCTGGTCATTGTTAATAAAATTAGACAGGCGTCGCGCATATATGAAATTTTACTTTTTAAATAACTTTTCAACTGTTCATTATGTTTCTCTGAATACGTCAAGGTACATTGCTCGTACATTGCTGAGGTATTCATCTTACACTTGAATATTTATTAGAATAGTTAAATTTAAATTCTACCCGCCGCGCCATTCTGACATCAGGTTGGCAGCTCACTTTCTTTTTTGTAATAACTATCGTATTAAAAAGGTATATAGTGTAAAATTTTACGTACATTCATTCCCCTCACGCATAAACCATGCCGATTTGTGGACATACACCCGCCATTTTGATGCACACTGTAAAAGAACCGCCAAAGGCTGTTGCCTGTTACACGTATATGAGCTGTTGATGATACGAATCTTGCGTTTCTTATGCTTAAGAAAAGAGAGTTCAGATTGACATAGCTTCAGTTATTTCTGTAATACGTTAAACACACAATAACCTAAACATAAAGTCAATAATAAAAGATTAAAAATCATTAATCGTAAATTTTCCAAGGGTTTTACAAATAAATTCAAAAATCTCGTCCCCAGCCTGTAAAGGTACTTTGAAAATGGGAAATTATGCGACTAGGGGCAATGGTGAAAGGAAACTTAGCTGCTAGGAAAAATTACGTTTAGAAAAACGATCAAATAAATCCTATAGGCTGAACCGCCATAACCAAAATGAGTTCGCTTCGACGCACCAGTGTGTTATATTACACGAACCATTACGATCCCCCCAAAACTTAAATCTATTGGACTGGAACTTCTATAGAACTTGGTACCCATGGACCACGGAGACAAACTCCGTGCCATGGACGATCTCACACCTTTTATTGGCGAAACCCTTAATTGAGCTTGGCACACATTCACATGTATGTTTTTAGTGGGATTATTAATAACAGTAAGTAGAAGGGATATTGACAATATAAATACACGCGCAATTAATATTTTTTGTATCAGTTTCACACGTAAAGTAGAATAGAATAGAATAAATATATTTGCTAAAACATGGTAACAAAAGATATTACACAACAATTAGATCTACATGTTTAACAATTGATGGCATGCAAAAACTAGAAATTAAAATAATTCAGACACACAAATCAATCATAAACAATACATATTTTTCTTATATACTATAATCATTTGTCAATAAAATAATTAACAATAATTGTCATTCATGATAATAAAAACTCTGGTACATACCTACAATGTCAAATTAAATATATTTACACATCTATAGATGTCAAAAATTATTATTGTCATCAAAAAACTCATCCAGTCGAACATTGAACTATACAGATTATTTTTATTTACATATATATACTATTATTTATATTTGTCCATACCAGTTTTATTATATAAGTTTGGTACTCGGACATAATGTTAATAACTATTTTCGTGATTTTAAACATCGCAATTCAAAGATCATCGGGAAAAGATGTCAACTTACAGTACACGACCGTATCATATACTTTGAACGGAAAACTCTGCGTCAACGACTGTGTTGATAGCAAGTGTGTCGTGGACCACGATTTAAAAGAGCAACATACCTGCTCCAACCTTCTACACGTCAATGTATTACCACAAAAACCCAAAATGTTTAAGTAGATGTGGCGTGGCGGATTACGAACACGAAACATGTTTTATCACCAACAGCGAATGGGATCATTGCACATCTAGTATTAACAGTAAATGGATCAGTAAAATACCACGAAGCCATAATGAAACTCAAAGCCTATTATTTGAGATAAACGCTGATCTCTGTGAACTAGATGGGTACAGTGATATGTGCATAGACGCTCAAGGTATCGTTCAAGAATCAGATCTAAACAAATCGTACAGAAGCCTGTCATCATTTTCACAAGTTAATATAGGATACATATGTAGCGGAGAATGTACGTTAAGCGATGGTTCTTATCGTTGCTCCACTAGTACAGATAACCCTTGTGCACCTAAAGCTCAACCACCACCGCTGAACAAAATCTTTAATCTTTATGTCCTCACGGACAGATGCACGAATAGTATTAATGACCAGAATATGGCCAAAGCCATCGCTACTA
Organism: Carpatolechia fugitivella; assembly: GCA_951230895.1. Taxonomy (NCBI): domain Eukaryota; kingdom Metazoa; phylum Arthropoda; class Insecta; order Lepidoptera; family Gelechiidae; genus Carpatolechia; species Carpatolechia fugitivella. The sequence continues at coordinate 15,433,787 of OX579657.1, forward strand.
CAAACAACAGTAATCTTATACTTAAAGCAGCAGAAGATATACAGAAATCGAATTATTTCACTACCTTAATCTTCAGAGATGATAGAAATCCAGTACACAACTGCACCGTGAAACCTTCTGCAAATTACGGGGATCCTGTACTACCTCTTGTAGTTAGAGCTAAAATTACTCGTGAAACTGTTAGACCTTATAATCCACTTAAGAGTGAAGGAATGATCCCAGATATAGTCACCAAGAATATAGAGCGAATGTTGAGTCTGCCATCTGATGTTCCTAGAACTTTGATCGGCTACCAGCTCGGAGGACCAGCAGTAATGTGCAATATTGTACCTGTTCTTCCGTCATTAAGAGATGCTCTGAAATCGTATGAAATGGATATCTACAACTGGGTGAATGAAGGAGCATATGATCAAGATGGGGTCGAAATAAAAGACCAACAAGGAGATAATACTGATATTAATTCTGTATACATGACAGTACTAGCATTATATGATAATACTACTAGACCGTCTGCTATAGGAATTGATATAGCTTATTATAAAGGTGATATTGAAGACAAAGAACGTACAAATATTATCTTATGTAATCAGGATCTGAAACAAGAAGCGTACGTACTAAACTTTTTTAAAAGGCATTGTAGTACAAAAAAGCTTTAATATGAGTTTTTAAAAATATTACAAAATCTAACCACATTATGTTGTAAGAATATTATTATAATATAATAAATATTATAAAAAATATTAATATTATTATTAATATTATGTAAATGTCACGACCAAAGAAATCGACGATAGGTTTAGGCCCTGTTACAGAGCCGCCAAAGGCCACTGATATGGCTCGTGTAACGTTCAGATAATAGCCGGGCGGGACCAACGGCTGAGCGTGCCTTCCGAAGCACAGAATCATCTTTCTTTTCGCACAAACAGGCGACTCGCGATTTTCACACATTTCATTCGTTTTTTTTCTTTTTTTCGCGATTCTAATGCACTCGGCCACGGATGCTGTTTCGTCATTAATATCATCATAGTCGTCTAGGTTTCCTAACATATGGGAGGCGCCCACGACGACACTCTAGGTCAAATACCTCCGTGATCTAGACTCTGCACCGCCAAAATTCCCTTTTTTCATCAGTTTGGATCAATATTTTTTTTTCGTTCAGCAATCGTTTATATGCGCACTAAACACAGTATAGAGATATTAGTACCTGATAGAAATGGGAATGCTAGTGCATTCCCATTTCTATTTGTTTGCGAAGCTTTTTTGGAATTTTCTTTACTACGATTCCAAAGAATACATGAGTTTGGATGTGCGGGATAGTACTATAATTGTAAATAATCTATGAATACAATAGGTATTATTTTGATGTACTCGTATTTCAATCAATTACTTCAACGATGTTTTCTATTTTCTTCAAAGTGTTTTATTATAATTTTTTGCTTTAAATTTTACTTGCTTTTGTTTTTATTAATAGACTTTTTGTAACAATCAATGAGCATTTTCGATCTTCATTATTGTTCCATTATATTGTAATATTATTGTGCTTTACTTTTGTATGCCTTAATTTTACTTTTTTAATTAAAATGTACATATTCAATCAGCAATTTAATTAGTCTTGCACTCTAACATCCCGCTGATTATTTTTTTGACGGGTTGCGAAATCCTTCGGTGGTCTAAGAGTGTCGGTGTTCGGTCGGTGTGCACGTGCTATCGAATTTCGAATTCATATGTATACATTTATTCGACGCTTTGACGGTGAAGGAAAACATCGGGATGAAACCTGCACACTCCTGCGAAGAGCAGTCAACCAACCCGCACTGGGCCAGCGTGGTCGACTAAGGCCTAATCGCCCTATTTCAGGGTAGGTGCAAGCCCTTCGGTAGGGATGTATATGAGCTGTTGATGATGTTGATGAAATCTACAAACTTACTTTTTATACAAATTGATCAGCTTACCGAGTCCAATGTTATGAAAAAATATAATATATCGCTCGCGTTGTGTAAGATTTACCCGTGGGAATAAGGCATTTTCCCGTAAAATGTATCCTTGAATTAAAATTCAAAGTACAAACTATCCTTATTTCAAATTTCATCCAAATCCGTTTAGTAGTTAAGGCATGAAAGCGGAACAAACATCTAAAGATCCAAATATATTTTCACATTTATAATATTAGTGTGAAGTGTGTGTGTTGTTCAGTTTTATGGGCTAAGCTACCGCTCGAAAGATATTGCGTTATTTGGCATTGGCAAACACGTTGTATATGTATTATGTATGTATATTATACATAATATACGAATTAATTAATTTATTACTATCGTTTTTTTATTTATTATTTTTTTAATGAATTTGGGAAGTGTCAAGAGAACAATAATAGTAGGAAGAGCTGACACAGGACCCCATCGGAAATCGAATTCAACAAACTTCAATATAATATCAATTTTGTAATAGATCAATTAGGAAAAACAAACAAATGAACTCGATGGCGACGCTCTTCACCTCGGAACTTGACGCTAAAGAAATATTCGTTATTTCCTGGCTTCCAGTCTTATGAAGGTCCCTCCTAAGGCCCTGATATTAAAGTCTGCAGGCTCCATCACGATAGGCTCTGAGGTGTTGGGCCCTTTCATGAGTTTGAAGTTGAGGATGATGTTGTAAAGGAGTACCTTCAACTCCAGAAGGGCGAATCTGGAACCTGAAATAAAACAAAAGTTTAAAGTAATTGACCTATATTTATAATAATAATAATAATAAGGTGAACTGAAGGAGTTTCTATTTATTTCGGACAAAGTCCATGAAGTGTTAGTAATACAAAATAACTTATATACTACGATACAATTCCTTGGGCCCATACCGAAGGGCATGAAAGTGAAACATCTTACCTATACAATTCCTTGGGCCCATACCGAAGGGCATGAAAGTGAAACATCTTACCTATACAATTCCTTAGGCCCATACCGAAGGGCATGAAAGTGAAACATCTTACCTATACAACTCCTTGGGCCCATACCGAAGGGCATGAAAGTGAAACATCTTACCTATACAATTCCTTGGGCCCATACCGAAGGGCATGAAAGTGAAACATCTTACCTATACAATTCCTTGGGCCCATACCGAAGGGCATGAAAGTGAAACATCTTACCTATACAATTCCTTGGGCCCATACCGAAGGGCATGAAAGTGAAACATCTTACCTATACAATTCCTTGGGCCCATACCGAAGGGCACGAAAGTGAAACATCTTACCTATACAATTCCTTGGGCCCATACCGAAGGGCACGAAAGTGAAACATCTTACCGATACAATTCCTTGGGCCCATACCGAAGGGCATGAAGGTGAAAGGTTTGACCTTGTGTTTGTTCTCTTCGGAGAATCTGTCGGGGTCAAACTTTTCTGGCTCAGGGAAATATTGGGGGTCCATGTGGATCGTGTTTACCATGTTGTATACCACATCGCCAGGTTTCATCTGAAAGTTAAAGTACCTGGAAAAATCTAGTTGTTTGATGGTGATGGCAAGTTGGTAGTCCTCTTCATTTCATGTCGATAGTAGATCACTAGAATAACAAGTGCTTTTGCATCGAAGTTTCATCTCGTTGTGTTTATCAGCCTATTTATCAGTTATGCGGTGCGCATTTTTGAGTGTGCTATAGTTGATTACAGCGTGTCTCGGAAAGCAGGGTAGGGTTATACAGGCATTTATCGGGGTAATAGCAGTGATAGCCTAGTCAGTAGATGGCTTGCCTTTAATTCCGAAGGTCCCGGGTTCGATATCCGGCCTGTACCATTGAATTTAAAATTCATGTACAGATCTTTTCAAACCAGATTATCACTTTATCGGGGATTCGGATGGCACCTTACACTGTAGGTCCTGGTTTACTGCCTTGATGGTGTTATAAAGCCATGTCAGAGGCCCTTTGGATGGCTCAGAAATTTTTGACAATAGATGGCGCTAGCCATCACATGATGGAAGAAAGAAATAGGGGTATTTACTCACGAGGTATGGCTTTCCCCCCTCCCTAGGGGGAGGCAGCTCATACGCTTTTGTGCAGGTTCTGTCCATTATTAGAGCTGCTGCCCATTTCCTCATAGTTTCTGTAGCACACAACGTTTCTCGATCAATAAAACAAAACTAGATAAAGCTTTCTTGTTTATTAATTTTAAAACAATCTTTTAGGAATCAATACACTCACCATTCAAAACGCAGTCCAAATACTTCAGTTCGTTGATGTTATCATAAGTCAAGTTTCCTTTCGATTCCTTAAAGTCTCTGATCTCCTGGTAAAGTTTTTCTTGAATGAGGGGGTTAATGGTCAGCTCGTGGATGCTCATAACCAACGCTGTAGCTGAGCTTTCAAATCCGGCAGCGAAAAATATGAACACCTGTCCTGTCAGCTCGTTCATACTCCAATCTGTAAATTAAAACTCTTGTACCGGTTTCAATTCCAAAGTTAAAAATAGAATGGGATGGAGTTGGGATGGAAGTACCGACAATCGCAAGTATAAATAAGGTAACAAAGACAATAACACGAATGTTGCAATCGATTTTCGGCATTACAAATCAATAAATCTTATCGCATCAGGCAGGAGGCAGACAGAACGTTCAGCTCTTGATTTAAAAGTTCTAAATTTAAATCTAGATGGTATAACCTTGTGAAATATTGCAGACTGCATCTTCTGAATGAGTACTGATTTTCGAAATAGTTTTTCGTGTTACAGAGCTATCTTTACATGAGTCATGTTAGAGACATTTTGTTATACCCACCCACGAAGCATAATAATACCTTTGCAGAGTCAGACTTTACAACCGACACGATATGACGGCCTCAGTCCTCGCTTGCTGGATATCAAAACTTTGGCGTCACAGATCGATAGGTACTCGTTGATGATCTATCGTTGAGTACAAACTATAAACATACACAGATAGCGGCCGAGCTTCCTTAGTTGCCTTCGACGTCTGTAACAGTAGTTAGTATATTATTACCTCTTGTTTTCCCCTGAGGTTTCAACTCTTCTTGTACTGTAGCAAATCCGACATTATCTTTCTCTGTTGTTCCCATTTGTAAATTTCCTGCAAAGCATTTTATTAATTTGTATTTACTCGTACCTTAGTATAACTAATTTGTTTTTTTTTTTATTATTCGTTCCTCTTAACTATTTATCACTGGTTATAAGGTCATTAGCCTTATTATCTTTCACCTTTACTTGCTTGCATCATCAGTATGAATTAAACTTAATGCTTGTATACCTACTACAATTATATTCGATCATATAGTGAGTGGTTATGGTATTGATTTCACGAGTAGAAATAACAAACGCAAAGTATTAGTGAAAGAAAGAAAGAGGAAAGATATTAAGCACTTGCTCCAAAAGCGATTCTTACAATTTCTTCTACCATCACAAATACGACGCACTTGCTGTTTTTCTTGCTTATTCATTGTGGTGTTTCTCAAAATGTATAGGCGTCTGGTAACAACGTTTTCGCTGTGAAAACAAAACTATAGAAGATGGAACTTTGGAACGGTGAAGAAGATTATTCTGATTACCTTTGGAAGCTTCCATAAGTAGCTGGATCATGTCTGGTCGTTCAACCTTGTTCTTTTCTCTGAACTCAATAGTGTTTTTCACGATATCACGAAAGAACGCAGTTGTGTTTGCAGGGAATATCTTCAAACCAAGTTTCTGTGCAATAGATGTAACATATTTTATCTTTTCTTTTACTTCCAGCAATAAATAGTAGTAGAACCTAGAAGTGCTCTGGAGAGGATAGACGGTGGGAGAAATAACTGCTGGAGAAGAGGAAGAAGTTCCTATAAGCAGGCCTTACACCCGAAACTTCTTTGGTAAAATAGCCAGCTGCGGTTGGATACTTTTGCCTTTATTCCTTAGGTTTTAGGGATATTCTTAATGCTGGACACTTGCATTACTGGACTATACAACTAAATAGACAAAATGGCGTTAGTTGTTAGTTGTATGGTCCAGGAATGCAGCATTAGTTTGGTATACCTCTGTCAGATTCGGGCAAGTTGCGCTCAGCATGAAGACAATACGTTGCCAAACACCAAATTTGAACATAGACTGGCCTAGCTTGTAGAACTCATTGTCTTTGTCCTTTAAAGAGTTAACCTGGAGATAAAGAATAGAAAATTCTAAAGGTTAAAATCGAAAACAAATAGAAGAATTGAAACAGAATGTTCCGTCTGTAATCGTGCGTCTGTGTTCGTGGTAATCGTGCGCCTTGGCGTGCTCTTGGGGAGGCCTACGTCCAGCAGTGGACTGCAATAGGCTGATTTGTTGATTGATTGTTCCGTCTGTAAAAAATGTCCAACTCGGAGACAAAAAACAAACGGTAAAGCATGAATGGTCAATTATTTTTTCGTCAGAGAAAGTTTATTTTCTTTGGGAAAAAGTCTAAAGTTCCAGATTACTGTAGAGATCTTGATCTAAAATGGTGGGCTTTTAGCTCCTAGCGGCTTTGGCTTTTAGCAGCTTTGGGCATTACTAACAATATTTTTGTATCTTTTCTTAATTCAATATCTTTTCAATAACAACAAGCAGCCACGTCACATAGTAGGTGGCTGTAATATTAAATTTGTAGGCAACGAGAAGTTATAGCTCCTTAAAATATATTATTAATATCTTCGATGTCTGTGCCTCTTTATTGTTCCTTTCATGCATACACACAAGTAGTTGTTGTGAACAAGTTGTAGGCCAAACAACTTGAACAACGTCATCCGGTCATTCATGCTCCCCCAGCGACGTAACCTAACCTTGTGTATAAAACGCTCCTTCTAGGAAATTTCCATTCTGTCACATACTAACCTGGAGTCCAAAACCAGCAGATGCGATGACATCATTCGTATAACGGCGCACCACGTCGTCCACGTTAAGATCCTCATCTGGTGACAGATTTTCTGCAAAATACACCAATTTTTGTGTCAAAATAACATTTATCCCACTTGAGGTAGGTACTTGAAAAACAGAGTAATGTTGATGAAACCATCAGTCAAGCCCGTCATAGACGGAGCTATAATATATATTATAGCACGAGGCAGCCAGCTCTCTCATCACCATTCACTTTGTGTGCAAAGCGGGGGTCAAGCAGAATGGCCGGTCACTGATTGACTCACCATTTTGTTTGACCCCGTTTTGCGTGAAAGTGAATGGCGACGAGAGAGCTGGCTGCCTCGTGCTATAATATGTATTATAGCTGGCGTGTGTCATGCCCTTTATTATGTACAACTATTTTCCATCAATAGGCCTGTTTTGTTTTAGTTACCTTTCAAGTACTCTACAATATTGTTACTGATTTCGGTCATAAATGGCATCATTAGCCGCATCTTTGATCCAGTAAACGCTGGACTCAAAGTTGTACGCATGTCGCGCCATCTGTCACCTGAAATGCAAACGATAACTCCTTTAATACTTATTTCAACGTCCTTATTATAAGTGGCTCTGTTGGAAATTTAACTTTCATAGTATTGTCTTACGGAGTTTTATTGTAAGGTCAAGCTGCAAACATAATTTATGTTACATAATTTTTGTTACAGAAAAAGGCGACACGTTCCATTATACTACATCCTATTTTTGGTAGGTAATAAATAAATAGTCCTATTGCTCGAGCATTTTTCCATTCTGTCTGAACTGACCCTTTGAAGATCATCAGGTCTAATTTGCTCTTATATTGCATTTCCAACTTCACTCAACCGCCGAAGATAAAAATTAGTACTATTAGGGATATCCTGTCTCGCGTATTTGTACGTAGTAGTGTAAATGAGAAAAAATAAGCAATATGAAAAAGCTATTGGTCATTGACATAGGTCTCAGGATGAGTAAGTTGAAGTGAAAATGGGTAGGTCATATAGCTCGTCGAACCGATAACCGCTGGAATAAAAGGTTCTCGAATGGCAATCACGGGCTGAAAGGCGTTGCTGAAAGGTTGCTGGGCACCGGTGGATGCTAGTAGCGCAGGACTGTTCACGTTGGAAACACATGTGGGAGGCCTATGTTAAGCAGTGGACATCTTCCTTGATGAAGATGGTGACTGATCAATTACCATTTCAGCGACACATCATTTTATAAGGAGTTTCCGTCTCTCCTTTGGAATATGAACGTGAAAATTACTCCACCTTTCATCATGAGGACGCTGCCTCCGAACAGAGGTTCCACTTCTTCAGAGAAGAACTGCTTATGGTCGACAAAGTGGTCGAAGTCTTTCACTGTGATCTGCTTGATGAGCTCGGGGTCGCGGATCAGGATGATCGGAGCAGTCGCCTCTATGTAGCCCACGCACCTGATAGAAATACAATACGAGTATTAATTTTTGGGGTTTTAATCTTAAGGGGCTATCCCATGTGAACACTAGCGCCACATCGATAAAAATCATAATAATATTATTATTTTTTCGGGAAACCAACAGTTAGTTACAGGTAATGAACATGAAACAAGTATATCAGAAATTCTAATTAACCAATTATAGATATCCACTTATGGTTAAGAAAATCCTTGAATGGAGACCACGTACTGGCAAGCGCAGTGTGGGACGGCCACCTACAAGATGGACTGACGACCTGGTGAGGATCGCTGGGTCTCGTTGGATGCAGGTGGCTATGGACCGGTCGCGCTGGAGTGCGATTGGAGAGGCCTATGTTCAGCAGTGGAGTTTAACAGGCTGGAATGCTGATGATGATGATATATGGATAAAAGACGTTAACGTGTAAGTAAGTATACTAATTAGCTACTAATTTGAGGTTTTACAAACGTAATAATAAGATATGTGTATTATACCGACTTTTGTATTTTTTTTAACTATGTATAGAATCAGCGGGAGTAATCCTTTGTAATGAAGTCTATAAATTAAAATATACATATTATAATTATATCAATTACTGTGCATTAGTACCAATGAGTTGTTTTTTAAATTGAGCTAAGGATAAATGAAATATTACATAACTTAGTGAAAACATAAAATATTATAAATCTGGACAATCTAATTGTTTTATATATATATTCTTTATTGCACATTTAAATTAACAAGATGATAATAAAATTAATTACAATTAATTATAAGTAAGTAAGTAACACTTTATTGCATAACACATATGGGACATACAAACAAAACATTATCATAAAATGTGTGCAAAGGCGGCCTTATCGCTAATAGCACCATCTTTATTATCATAGACAACCTTTATTTTTCATAGAGAAACAGTGAACCGAAACGGAGTAGTGAGTGCGTGAAGGAAATATAAAGTTACTTTAACCTATAACTATGATATAAAGACAAATATAGTAAACATATAAATACAATGTACAATACATAGCATTATACACATATTACATAAAAACACACATGTAATTACATAAGTATGCATTATACACATAGATACTTAAACAATAGCTAAACAAACAAGAACTAAGTCTTGTTGTATTTTTAGAACTGTTTAAATCAGTAAACTATTCGCTATCTGTCCAAATCTGGGAAATCGCTGGATGCTGGCAACACCGGCCCAGTCGTTGTTGAGATTCTTGATGAGGACTTTATCCAGACCACGGACTTCCTACTTGGTCCGTGATCCAGAAGGTTACGAGTTTAAAGCAACCCATTTCCGATAGATGGCGCTAATCTAAAATTAGGTACTGTTGTCTCTATCCCCCCCTTTATAAGTTACTTTATGCGATTAATTATATTCTTTTCCCTAAAAAAACAGACAATAATTATAAAAAATAATACATCACCTTTCGCCTGGAAACGCTCTGTACACTTCATCCAGATCATCAACGATATGCCGCTTCAAGAAGGTACTCTTGATAGTATTACCAAAAAATGGGTACCCTGGAAGATATTTCACCCCATTTCTGTCGAAACGTCTATGTATAATTTTATATTTAAACATTATAAACGCTATTAGGAATGTAAACAGAAATATTATTACTTCTAAAAACATGTTTGCATGTATCCCACCGTTCTGCCCAAGCGAGTACTGTTAACTGATTAATTTATTGGCCAATCATGTTCTCGCAGTGGGAGATAACCGTGTACCTATATAAGGTCTTTTCTTATCTTTAAATTTACTCCATTTTTGAGGTTCCGTCCCTCTAAAGAAAAAAAAGGAAACCTTCGTTGTCTGTCTGTCAGGAACGTGTAATTAAAAATGATCTAATAAAATAAATAAATAAAAAAAAGTTTTTTCAGGCACTAAAAAACACAATGTTATTTCATATACAATTTCGAATATAATAAATTATAACAAATTCAATAAATTTCGGAAATTAAATTAAAAACAGTCAAATATTAAAACAGCTATTGAAAAACTTTGTCAATACAAGATAGGTACTATTTATTACTATTTATTTTGGATTAGTGAATCCGAGGTTTACACTATATAAATCCTTAGAGCTCTAAAAATGTTAAGCTTCTATACAGCTTTGACGTCGAAAAATGATTTGTAAAAATCTTAATTCGAATAATATTTTTTTTTACTTTTGACAGCTTCCAGTCCCGTTTTTTATACAAATTTCAACACTGAGAAAATTATATATTAATTCCCGTTGACATAATATAATAGTTATACATATACAGGGTATGTGTTACTACTTTAAAAATATTTTTTGTTTATTGTTTTATGTGTTGTCATCCGAAATGAACAAGTATTATCAAACAAAGCCTTAAGTTGAGTAAGGCTTGCAAGGTTTCACCCCATAACCCCAAACACATGCAAGCGAGAAAAGCTCAAGAAAGCCTTGTAATATTTCAACATTTCTATAAGAGCTGTGTGTACTCGCATTAAAAAGAGAATCTGGGGACCCTGTACAATATGATTTGATTGTAATAGACAATCAAGAGTGCTTGGTCAACAAACGTCACGGCATTCAAGGTCGGTGAGTGCACAGTGGGTGCGACATTAAGGCGCGTTTCCATTGTGCAAGTACATGCATGCAAGTATGACGTCACACTTGCGTACAAGTTACTTGAATTGTAAACTTTAATTTATAGAACTTGAACCTCGCATGCAAGTTTTTATTGTCATGCAAGTTTGCGAACCAGGACAAGGACGTACTGTGGCACTTGCGCGCGCAACTTGCATATCACTTGCGCAGACAAGCGTCAGTTGCGCATTATGTTTACAAGTTCAAAACTACCTGCATGCAAGTTTACGTTTCCATTACTCAAGCTGCATGCAAGTTGCATGCAGGCTACTTGCATAATGTTAATTATGAATGACTCATTATGATATACAACGTGTTAAATAAAAACCTCAAAACAAAACCTCGTGTGGTTGTTCGTCGGCAAAACTAAAACCCAAAAGGTCTTGCGTTATTTATTTATTTAATTTTATTTAAACTAAGTATACACAGAAAACGGTATCAGTACAGGAGGATCCCAAGTCGATACCGCCACATCTAAATTAATTAAAATTACAAATATGTTTTCTTATAATTAACACATAATTCTATAACAAACCACAACAACAATTTTAGTTTACCTATACTAAAAATATTATAGGTACTAATTATTATAATTATTATTTCAAGAACTTAAATATTTACAAGTAACTTGAGTAACATTGCCAATGAACAATTAAAAACAGCCAATGAAATATTAAGTTGACACTCTGTATAATAATGTTAGCAACAGTCTTCTTCTCCTTCTTCTTCGTGTGGGTTGTAAGGCCGACCTCACAAACCCTGGTGTCAGTGTTATATAGAACCACCAAAGGCCGCTGGCTTGGCTCGTGTAACGACTATAGTTGGGTTACTATAGGATGAGCTCTGACGGATTACAATTTTAAAAACTTTTTAATATTATTTCGTTTCTTTATTTATTTATTAAGTAAAATTACATATTGCTTAATGATAAAATAAGAGATGAAGTTACTTTATTTTTAATTATTAGCTATTATGGTTTTCAAACTGAATATTATATAAAAAAGTTGTTAACGTCGTATGAAGAATTTTGAAGCTGTCAGAACTCAGCCTATAATAACCCAACTATAGATAGCAGCTTGAACTCACGACTTAACGTTCCTTCCGAAGCACTGAATCTTACCTTTCTTTTCAGAAAATCAAGTGATTAGAGCGTAGTGGCTAGGGCCGCTGCCTCCCATCCGGGAGATGCGGGTTCGATCCCCACCACTGTGTTTTCGAATTTCGAATTCATATTGTACGTTTATTCGACGCTCTTACGGTGAAGGAAAACATCGTGATGAAACCTGCACATTCCTGCGAAGAAATTCAAAGGTTGTGTGTGAAGTCGACCAACCAGCACTGGGCCAGCGTGGTCGACTAATTCAGGGTAGACTCGAGCCCCTCGGTGGGGACGTGTATGAGCTGTTGATGAAGTAATTCAACCTACAAAGGCCTAATTAAGAAAGTTCTAACCTGGAGAAAGTCTCACAAACTGTGTCCTCACCGGGATTCGAACCCGAAACCGTCGAAATCACGACCACTCGACCACGAAGACTAAATCAGTGTTAGGTCGTTATATTTGCTACGACCCCGCGCTGACTGTAAATTGGTCCAGCTAGTTAGTTAGTGCCAGTAACTGTACAGTTAACTTTGCAAATTCTGGATTAGTTTAGTCTAGTGCATTACTTGGATGGAGTTGGTCTGAACTCGAACTGTAAGTACTTTAGTCATTATTGTGAAGTCAATAATTTGGTGCACCAATGATGAATGTTCATATAGTCGTCCTCAAGTTCCTAGGAAAAATTGTGAAAAATCCTGACAGAAAGACGAACATTTTATAGTGTGAGTTTTCAAATGATATTATTATTATTATTATTATAAAAGACCGCAAACATAGCGCACGTAGTTACAGACGCAGGATCAGGCGTCTTGACATCTTTCACATGAAGTGTCTACGAGCGATTCTTCGGGTGAGATGGCAGGATCGTGTACCAAACTCAGAGGTTCTTCGTCGAACTAAGCTCACTGGTGCCTATTAATGAAAGGCCAACTACGCTGGTGTGGACACCTTGTACGCATGGAGTCTTCCAGATTGCCTAAAAAGGTATTTTACTCTGAGCTTAGCTCAGGTAAACTTAAACCTGGAGGACAGTTTCTGCGTTACAGGGATGTCTTAAAACGTCACTTGACTGCAATTGGCATGTCCAGTGTATCGTGGGAGGAGCTTGCAACTCAGAGGGCGGAATGGCGAACTGCTGTCAACTCGGGACTAGAAAAATGTGAACGCGCCCGTCTTGAAGACCTTGACGCCAAACGCCAGTTTCAGAAAACTCGACCCAAGCCCTCCTACGACTATACTTATAATTCAATCTCTTTATTGTGCTTCTTGCAATAGGACTTTCAAAACCAAATTTGGTTTTGCGAGTCACGCTCGCGCCCATGCAAGGGCCCAGGATAACACAGGCTAAGGGCGTCGCCGTCGACGGATACGTCTGGGAGGACATCGTCATCATCATCAGTCGTTACACGAGCCACGTCGCTGACCTTTGGCGGCTCTATAGCACTGACACCAGGGTTTGTGAGGTCGGTCGTCGACCTTACAACCCACATAATGAGGAAGAAGATCATGTGACTTCATGTGAGTTGTTAAGTCGACCATACAAACCAGCCATTACAGAAAGAAAACTGAACCCTTCTATCTCTCATCATCATCATCAGCAACAGCTTACATACATCCTCACCGAGGGACTCGAGTTTTCCCTGAAGTAGGGCGTTCAGCTTTAGTCGACCACCCTGGCCCAGTGCTGGTTTGTAGACTTCACACACAACCTTCGAATTTATTTGCAAGAACGTCCTGGCTCCTTCACCGTAAGAGCGTCGAATTAAAGATAAGATAAAAGCGTCTTTATTCGAAGTAAGATTTAACAAAATAATTTTTCGACGTCAAAGCAAGATCCCGTTCACAAAGTACAAGTGTACGCTCACTGTGGAGAAGAACGGCCGGAAGAAACTCCACAGGAATCCATAAAAATGTTGTTTAACTTCCTAACATACATAATATTAGCATAAATGTATTACCATGGGACGGTTAATAGTATGTCTATCTCTTTAAAAAGTTCTCTAAGCGAGTACCGACAGCGGAGTTGATATATTGTAGCTCTCTTCTGCAGAATAAAGACTGTATCAATATCAGCCGCTCGGCCCCACATGACGATACCATACACTGTGGAAATTGCTGAAGTAAACTAATCTAGCAGTAGCTGTTAATTGTCTTATTCTTCTAACTAACTGCATAATGCAGCCGAGCTAATCAACATACATTATGAATTCGAAAACACATTGGCACGTGGTGGGGATCAAACCCGCCCCAATCGATCGATCGCGGACAGAAGGCAGAGGCTCTAGCCTCTATACCACCGAGTCTACCGACGACGCTCGACTTCTATCTCATCACACTTATATTATAAATGTGAAAATATATTTCGATGTTTAGATGTGAAATTTGGAATGGAGATAGTTTGTACCCTGGATTAACACATAGGATACTTTTTACGGGAAAAAGTCTTATTCCTACGGGAAAATCTAACATAAAGCGAGCGTAGCCGCGGGCGGAAAGCTATAGTCTCTAATACATGTCAACTAATGTCAAGCCGCGTTGCTTTCAAAGTTAGTTCTAATGCGATTTAAGCCAAGCTTACATGAAGCTCACGATCGGCCATTTGAACTTGGTATCGGAGTAATCCTTCGGCACAGAAAGTTTTAATTAGTACAACCCCTTACATTCCGACTGAAGCTGGAAACAGGGATTTAAAGATATTAATAAATTCCTTACGAAACAGTCCAACTTTAATATATTACCTAAGTTCCAGATTTTGCGTTTTTAAACTTAACATCGGATCACTACTCGTAATTTCAACAATCGTATAGAAGCTTATTTGATTACTGATTTCTAAATTATAACATCTAATACTGTGGCTGTTAGTCCTGTAACTACATTTTGAACTAACAATGCATATTTTATTGACACCAAACGGAAACAAAACAGGAAGACATAACAGAAACATAAAAACATAAGAGTCAAAGGCGGTTTTGTTTAATTTATTTTTATTTAACCATTTATTGTACACACGAAAATTACAAAAACAAGACATAAAAAAAGTCGACACAACATGTCTGCTTATTTCTAAAGAAATATCTTCCAGCAGACCTAACGGAAGAGACAATATAATAAGGCACGCAGATAAGACGTGCACAATAACATGTTACAATCTACTTAAATTAAAATATACTTAATTCACAACAAAATAAATAGGTAATATATAAATAATCTCTAGTGAATTCACCTCAAACCACCCAAATGCAATAAATATGCTATTTTTCAATTATTTCTACCTTTTCATTCAGGTGTATTCACAAATCAAGATGTTTTTAGGGTTCCGTAGTAAAAAAGGAACCCTTATAGTTTCGGTCTGTCCGTCTGTGTGTCTGTCTGTCTGTCCGCGGCTTAGCTCAGAGACCAGAAGGCTGTAATTTGGCGACAAAGCTGGAGAATAAAATCTTTAAAAATAATTTTTTTATCGTTCCTCTGGTACACGTCAAGAGGGGGTCATTTATTTTTTTCACGATTACCTTATAGTGTGAGGTATCGTTGGATAGGTCTTTTAAAAACAATGGGGGTTTGCTGAAACCATTTTTCGATGCTAGTGTAAGTTTTAGAAATATTCTGTTTTAAAGTGCTTATTTTTGTTAGAGTCAAGTTTCCCCCCCCCCCCCCTCTACCAGCGAAACCGTTGTATATGGAAACGTGGAAAAAATCATGGTAGTAGTGTATATGATGAATTTAAAAGGAAAACTATCAACATCAAGTAGGCTTTACAGGTTATTGAATAATAGACCAACTTATAAAAAGTACTAGTACAAGTAAGAAATTTGGTACTACAAATATACGTCGAAAAATGATTTGTAAAAATCTTAATTCGAATAAAAAAATTTGACTTTGACTTTATCATAGAAAAATATTTGATGAATGTTAGAAGGCTGTAATTTGGCATGAACATACATATTAATTATGCCGTCAAAGCTAAAGAATAAAATATTACAAAAAAAATTTTTTAGGGTTCCTCTGGTACACGTGAAGTGGGGGTTATTTTTTAAATTCACGATTACCTTATGGTGTGAGGTATCGTTGGATAGGGTTTAAAAAAATAACTACGAAACCCTACACTTTTCGTGGTCCGACACGTGCTTGGCCAGTTATTTTATATAGGTATTAAATATAAAATTTAACTAAATTAAAGTTGAAATATATAACTTAATCGCCAATTTCGTTCTAAAACAGCAACTGACTAAATCGTCAAATGTTTTCTGCCATATCCCATCTTTTGAGCAATTTCTATAGAACCGTCAAATGTTTTCTGCCATATCCCTACTTTTGACCAATTTCTATAGAACCGTCAAATGTTTTCTGCCATATCCCTGTTTTTGACCAATTTCTATAGAACCGTTAAATGTTTTCTGCCATAGCCCTACTTTTAACCAATTTCTATAGAACCGTCAAATGTTTTCTGCCATATCCCTGTTTTTGACCAATTTCTATAGAACCGTTAAATGTTATCTGCCATAGCCCTACTTTTAACCAATTTCTATAGAACCGTTAAATGTTTTCTGCCATATCCCTGTTTTTGACCAGAGTACTAGAATAGTTAAGTGAAGTCGCTCGTTGTAGCTAAATTTGAAGTAGATTGGATTCACCTAACCAAACTGAGATAAAAAAAAAATATAAGAGTATTTGTAAGTACAAAATCTTTACTTTCTACTCTTTATCGTTTCTTATTATAAAATAAATAAATACTACCTAAATGTCCTTTACATATTAATTCGTGGTATCTTCATTTTTAATATTTGTTAAATCAACTTCCTGCTCTGACAGTGGTTTCGATTCTTCTACATCCTCACGCCTCGAAATGATCCCTTTGTACTCATCTTCTATTTCTTGCAAAGTTCGTCCTTTCGTCTCTGGTAGCAAAAACCACATTACGGTTAAAAAATAAAATATTGCTCCAGAATATAACACAAAGGTCCCTGGAAGACCTAAGTTATCAATTAAAATTGGGAACGTTTTAAGAACTGCAAAAGTAACGGATGCTACCGATATGATACTGATACTGCCACCTATGCTCCTATATTCCAAAGGAAACACCTCACCTGCTATCACACTTGGTAAAGGTACCATACCTGTAGCTAAGGCAAAAATGAGCATATTCAACAAAAATATTGGAATCAAAGAGGAGTCAAACGGAAATGGAAGTAGCCCGTGAGATTTTGCATGAACATAACCAGCTAATAGAAGATATGATGTGACACTAAGAGCTCCTACAGAAAACATCATGACTCTTCTCTTGCATCTATTTATGACGTACACTGCAGCAATATTTGATATAATTCGCTGCGCATCCAATGCTATCATCCAGAAATTTACATCAGCTTCAGGTCCTAAGACTAACCCAATGATGACTGTAGAGTATGACGCCATGGTGGTTCCTCCAGAAAACTCTACCATAGCATATGCATGTACCATGAGCAAAATTGGTTTATAGAATTCTTTCTTACTGGCTATTGTAAAGGCACTTCTAACTCTATCTCTCTTCACTTCATCTTCAGTCTTTCTTAAAGCTTGTCTTGCCTGAATCATATGCTCCAGCTCCTCATCTTCACCATCTCCTCTTAACCATTTAAAAACTTCTCGACATTTCTCGTATTTGCCTTTAGCGGCCAAATAACTAGGAGATTCAGGAGAATAAATTGTCATGCACAAACTTAGGAATGAAAAGAAAATGCAAATCATTGCAGTCCTCTGCCAGCTGAGAAAGCATCCGACAAGATGAACGAAGAAGATTCCGAAGGTCTGAGCTACTGAGACCATGGTGAGGAAAGCTCCCCTGTTCTTGGGACTCGTGTACTCTCCAATGAGCACAGATCTTAAAGGAAGGTTTAGGCCAAAAGATAAACCGTGGAATACTCTTCCGATGACGAGCATCTAAAAAAAACATAAAATACTCGTACAATAACAACACGTTCAAAAGCATTAATGGTATTATGCAATTTAAAAGATAAAACAGTTGAAGATAAAAATGATACAAAATCCTACTAATATTTACTCTGCATTATGTTATCATTACAAGGTCGAAATTGATATGAACTTCTTTACCTCAAAACTAGTAGCCATGACTATAATAAGCCACCCCACTAGCACCGGAAGTGCCACAGCGTAGTGCGCCATCTTGCGGCCTAACCGGTCCATTATTGGAGGAGACATGAAGTTGCCTAATAGCATCGGGATCGCCATTGCTGATGCTGTCAAGAAAACACTGGGGTTCAAAAGGTGTTTGAAATGTCTCATCTACTTATTTAATAATAATAATAATATAAATAGTTTTATCCTTGTGCTTATTGTCAAAATCGAAATAGGGTTTTAGATTTCAACGAGTAAGTTAACCTAGGTAGGTACCCTACTTTACTTTGCCTCCTCTAACGTTGTAGGTATGTATTGAGTGGAACACGGAAGACCAGCGCCATAGCCTCTTTGGGTTGCGGCTTTTGCTGAGTGAGGCCCTCTTTGTCTGGGCGCTGCAACCACTGAATATCTGTGGTAGCAACATAAATAACAACATGCAATGCTTTGACTTGCAAATAGGCTGCATGTATTCTATCCGTTGTTGTGTTGTAATGTCCAATATAAATATTTCTGTTTCCGATATTGCATATTGTTTCGTTGAATACACAATGTTAAAAAAATTAAGTAGTAAGATGATTTATTTACCAATCCACGATGCCATTTCCTTGGTGATGGGTACGAGTGTACCAGGCTTCTGGAGTTGGGGCAGCAGAACAGCTGGATAGCCCAGGGCGCAGCCGTGGCCTATGATGTGGCCGCACACCGCCGCTGTCACGAAGCACTGGAAGAACCAAGGATAGACCGTAAATACTGGTTTAAGTAAGTTTTTCTCTGTATTTTAATATAAAAAACCAGCCAAGCAAATGTTGCAAGCAAATTGTAGGGTTCCGTAGTTGTCCAATAGTACTTAGGTACCTGTTTAAGACAGTTAACATTCATCAAAATATTTTGCTATGATATTTGTACCTATTAATTTACTTGTACAAGTACTTTTTATAAGTTGGTCTATTGTTCGATAACCTGTAAAGCCTATTTGATGTTGAATGATAGTTTGTCTTTTAAATTCATCATATTATACACTACTACCGTGAATTTTTTCACATTTCTACGGTTTCGCTGGTAAGTAACAAAAATAAGCAATTTAAAACGAAATTAAGTTTTTTTTTGTCGACTCAGTTAGTCATAATATTTCAAAATAGCGTAGATATGTGGATTGAAAAACATATATCAACCATTAAAAAAAAACTCTTTTTATTTTGTCAGTCGATTGTCTTAGCAACTGAATCAGACCAGAAAAAAATACCTTTGAAACAATTTTCGAATAAAAAATTGGTGGAATAAATATTCTTTCATTTTGTAGGGACTGTAATTAACACCCTGTTAATTAGAAATAAAAAAGAACACAAACTAAATCACACTCACTTGTTTAAATAACGACGAGGTTTCACTTTTAGCATTGGTCATGGTCACAGTCGCACGCGCACCTAACAGTCAGTACTAAAAAAATCAACACTTATTCACAATCACGCTGAGTTAAAAAAAAATACAACTGTCATTTGGAGTGAGCTCGTATTGAATTATTCATATTTCAGACAAGTGCAACATAAAACAACAATATCTAAAACTGTGTCTGTCTGTTTGTTTGTTCAACTGAACTGATTCTCATGTGTGGTGATATAAATAACAATTGTTAACCGCAAAATTCACGTGAATAAAGTCGTAGGAGAAAACTACTACTAAAGATAAAATCTTAGATAAATGAAAGGCTCGCGCGGCGCTCGCCTAGATACCGCGCTATTGCGACCACTCAATGTCAAAGTGTGTTTATGATAATATGGAGGATGCAAGCGTACGTGAAGAATTGTGCTGCAAGCTGCTTAATTGTTAACCGAATAAAGGGAAATTATTTTATGCAATGGGTTAGTAAATATTTATTTGAATGAATGACCAATAACTAATGATTTCATTGGTCGTATAATGTAGAAAGTAACTGAAAATTTAGCAAAATTTAGCTCGGGTACGCCGAATTCAGCGTAGTATTTGTTGCCGCATTTTCAACTACGCTGGCGGTATCTAGGCGAGCGCCGCGCGAACCTTTCATTTAATAATAAATATGTGGGGACATCTTCACACACGGCCATCTGATCCCAAACTAAGCAGAGCTTGTACTATGGGTACCAGACAGCTGATATACATTACTTAAATAGATAACTACATACTTTATATAAATAAACAACATCCAGACACAAGGCAAACACAAGTGCTCATCGCACATATGTTTGCCCTGAGCGGGATTCGAACCCGCGACTCTGAGCGTCGGAGGCAGATACACTACCACCTGGGCTACGGAGCCGTTTATCTGTGGATAAAATGATAAGATCTTAAGAACACTTCACTTTCAACTGATATACTACGGCCTTACTTGTTTAAATAACTACTTATAATAAATAACAATATTATAATACTCTGTAGTGACGTTTGCATGTGGAGAGCGCGCATTACATGGTTACAAATACTGACCAGGCAAACGTTGTCCTGCCATTTTTCCCAACATCTACCCTACATCTACCCCACATCTACCCTACATCTACCCTACATCTACCCTGCGCATTTTTCTTATTTTTTTATGTATATTAGAAAATATTTTATAAAAAGATGAATGAAATCGGTAAAGCCGTTCTCAAGCTACAGCGTGATCAGGAGATATAGGGGTTCATTTTTATATAATCTATACACCGTGAAATTTACATCGTTTTGTTCCCGCCGTGTAATGATAGTACCCGTCAAACTGAACAACTTTTCATGAAAAAAAAAAATCCTGCGACAAAAAAATTTTTGGTCTCTCCATACAAAGTGAGACTCCGAGCGACCCATTTTGTATGGAGGGACTAAAAATTTTTTTGTCACTGGTTTTTTTTTTTTTCGTGCAAAGTTGTTCAGTTTGACGGGTACTATCATTACACGGCGGGAACAAAACGATGTAAATTTCATGCTGTATATTATATAGATAACATATTTTTTAAACAAAAGAACAATATTCGTTACGTTCGCTTTCGTTCGTTCATACTACTATGTCCTTTCTGCCGCAGGAGTACAAAAAATGCTTTCGTATGTCTGGAGGGGATGTCCAGTGAATGTGCTGTGGATGATGGCCGTTCTCCCCTACAGGTCGCATTTCTCAACCGATTGTCATAAAATTTTGTGAGCAGGTTCAAGAATTATAATATAGATTTTTTTTTGCAATTCAGTTTTTCGATTTTTCAAAATTAAGGAAACCTAAAAAAACATATTACAGCCATTTCTAAAAAAACTCTCAGAACCACCAGTTTTATCATTCTGTATTTCAAAAATATCAAATCAAATCAAATCAACGGCCCGTTACAGTCCACTGCTGGACTATGAGCCTCCTCCACTTAAGTGTTTGGTTTTGCCATAATCTCCACGCTTGGCAGGCGGGTTGGAGATCGCAGATTAAAAGGTTACTGTATCAGAGAGCGCTGCTGCCCGTTCCCTGTTCAATGTGTAGTCCCTAAGTCGCCTCTTACGACACCCACGGGAAGAGTAGTGGTTGGTGACAAATGTATTATATTCTACTCTGCCGTCACCACACGGAATAAAAAAAAAATATGCTAAAATATAAACTCTAACAATTTCCATTAATCTTAAACAGACCTGAATCAAACTTCTCTGTATCTTTTTTTTATTTTTCTCCATCGTTTACCTAAACATTGAGAATACACCCTGTCTGTATTTAATTAATTAAGATGACAGATACAGTTTTCTACAAACACAATATCCTGTGATATACCACACTGTCAATGTACCGGATATTGGATAGTGCACATAGACAGTTTTATATCCCACTTAGGGCGAATTTACACTGAACTAAAACTGGGTACATCTCCTGAAAATTGTTTAAGATTTTCTATGAAACAGAACAAACGTGTCGGGTCAATGTTGACTTGAAATCTGTTATTTACACCGAGGCTGTTTTGAATCATCGCCGAGTTCATGACGGACTGACTCAATATAAACCTGCTTTTAGACACTCCCTACTATAATGATGGGAAAATAGAAGGTAAACGACGCGTTGGCAGAAGAAGGAAGTTCTAGCTCAGGAATGTGAGGGAGTGGACGGGAATTGCCAGCGTTGAAGAACTGTTTCGCCTCATCATCAACATCATACTCGGCCCACATCAACCCACTGCTGGGTATAGGCCTCTTCTCTATAGCGCCAATTCTCACGGTTCTGTGCCAGCCTCATCCAGTGAGATCCCGTCATCTTGACGATATCGTCTGACCATCGGGCTGGTGGTCTGCCCACTGGCCTTGTCGCCCCTCTAGGCCACCACTCTTTGACTGCTTTGGTCCACCGTCCATCGTCCCGTCTAGCCAAGTGCCCCGCCCATTTCGCCTGGCAAGAGACAATAGTAAATATGCAGAGCTGACAGCCAACCTCCAGTAGGAGAGGCACCGCAAGAAGAAGAAGACACTCCTTGGACGGGATAGGACTGGTATGTTATGCCATCTTTATACAACGTATTTACAAAATAGCGCAAATCCTCTGGGGTAGGTTCCCAGCCCATGAAAATAAAACAGGTGATCAGTCAGATGAATTTTTTTTTTCAAGATTTTGTTGGTCTTCTGGAACAAAAGATGTACAGTTTCATGGGCTGAAGAAGAAGAAGAAGCAATAAAGACATTCATTCATTCATTCAAGAAGAAGACCCGACCCGAGGAGTTTTATGTTATTTTGCTGACACGTTTCATTTCGACCAGTCATTCAACCGATGTGCAAGTTCCTTAACGGCTCTGGTTGCACCCGAGCGATATTGGCACGTTATTCACGATAATGCGAACGCTGACCCACGCCAATATAACCCCGACACTACTTTCAAAATGTTTATAACCTCTTTTAAAATTTTGTTCAAGCGGGTAACTTTCACGTGTGGCTGTGGGTAATGCCAAGCAAGTACTTATTTGTTTATTTAACATGAGATCTATGTATTGATGTATTTAAACGCCTGTAAATATAATGTCTTATAAAGTAGCGTCTCCGTTTCAGCTTGGTCAAAATAGAATAGAAAAGAAAAGCATTTATTCCTTGAAAATAATAATTACAATACAACACAAACAGAATTCAGTGGTAGTTATACATAACTTATGTTAAAACACAAAAACTTATTGACCGGGCGAACGAAGCGAGCGAAGTCTCAACCGATTCTCGAGAAATTTTGTGAGCAGGATCGATAATTATATGGATTTTTTTGTCGAGCCAGATCTTGGAAATTTAAAAAAAATACGGAGTTATGAGGGTTGAAAATGTAAAGAAATCATATATTAGCTATTTAAAAAAAATACTCATGAGGTCTAGTCATATTGTTTGTAAGGTCATCTACCGACCGACCGGTAACCGACTTATAACTTTAGTGGGACATAATGTGAATTACATTACTTACAAATAACATGATTTACTGAAAAATATATTTTTTTTCATCAATTCTTATTTTATTACTTTTCCATCCAAATTAGTTTTCAAGAAACCAGTGTAGATAAATTTTAATAACAAGTTTTATTAATACTTGCGTAACAATGAATTATTTAATAATAACTTAGATTAATAAATACAACTTTGTATAAGTAATTCAGAAACTTTCTAACTTTAAGTAAAATATATTTACAGTGCTTAGTTTTCCTTAAAGAATGAGATTTCAATTTAAGTAAAGCGATTCAATTTCACAGTGTGCTGGCTGCGAATCGCTGTAACTACGGGTTCGAGTTAAAGTAAAATAAGAACAGAATAAAATACTAGTAATAAAATATAACAAAACACTTACATTAAAATTCTAATAAAAATCTATAGCTTCAGGACAGTAGAACCATCAGTTTGGAAATTTAGGATTCGATCTAAAGTGCAGTGCATATTTTCCTATCACGAATGGTATACCAATACAATATTTTAAGTTTAGCGTGGTATACAAACGCCATTGTTTTCCAACAAAAAAAATGTATAATATTATTTTACGCGGTCGTTTACTTTCATTGACTGTTGGGTCTCAGGTTCCAAGATATAAATCCCAGGAAGTGGCTATAATAGTATCTTATAAAAAATTTAACATTTCTTTGCTATTATGTATTTTTTTTTATTAAAATTGATACACATAAAACTTAGAATTAATGAAAATAAATAACACGTGTATTCTGTGTTTTTCATATAAATACTAAAAATCTAAGTGATGTAATAACATCCTATGGAAATAAATAATTTTGACTTTGACTTTAAACATTAACTTTTTAAAGAAAATTAATGATCAGGCTTTGAGCCGACTATCAGCTTCCTCAAAGCTATTTAATATGATATCGTAGGGCTGGCTACAATAGATCTGTCTCGGGTCGCAGTAGTCAATCAATCAGCCAGCATCCCTAAAACTGTATTTGTAATTTGTATTTATTTTTAACCAATCCTTTCTGCGTGTTCACACATGACCCAAGCCCGGAGGCCTAGACATTACCATATCGGTCGGAACACACTATGGGGTTATACCAACTTTTCAAAGGGATCTACTTACTCCCCAAACGCGTAACATGGTTCAATCAATCAATCAGCCTATTGCAGTCTACTGCTGGACGTAGGCCTCCTCAAGGGCACGCCGAAGACACGATACTGTACAATGTTTATAGTAACCTAAGATTTGACAGAATAAATTTATCTTTATCTATACATTTTCTTTTCCAGTGTTGAAGTATCTAGGTACCCTTACTCTATGGCAGAACCTCTCAGGGCTGCGTGTAAACTTTCAATTATGTTTCATAAATCGATGCGCTATCGGCGCACGAGGGCCGTGCTCGCGCATACTAATAATACTCCATGATCGTGTTTTAAAAGTTCCCTGGACTGGGAGTACTTGCCACGAGGATGGACTATACAGGGTGTAGATTACTATTCTTACAGATTACGTCAGTTAATATCTAATGATTATAAAGCAGAAAATGAAAAATTTTGTCGATCTTGGACAGAACTTGAACCTACACCTCCTTGGCTATCCGGGCCAGAAACAGGCGCATTACCAATTATGCCACCAAGCTCTGTGAAAGGTTAACGAAAGTCACGGCTTTATACTTTAATGCTCGGAGTGCATTACAGCTCCATCTGTCGGTGATATTACATTAAAATAATTTATAAAACAGAAATTGTATAAAAAAAGGTTACTATAGGATATCTGATTACTTAGAGGACAGATGTCCATGGGAATAGGTTGTTTTAGTAGCGGGCTTTTACGATATATAATTTTATTAGCATTAATTCTGTAATTGACAATATTTTATTTAAAAAAGGAAACTCAAAAGATGCGACGACTGTGGAGTTTCTTCGGACTCTTCTCCACAGATTCCGCCATTATGTTATTGAACTCACCCAAAAATATATAATAACGGATCTAAGTGATGTAATGATTTTGCTTATTGTAAGTCATGAGAAATATTATAATTATATATTTTTAAGGTCAAAGTGAAGAAGCTTATATAAATATTTTTATTATATTTTCATGTTTCAAGTTACATTGAAATTATTATGAATGAATACGATGCGCTTACTCAATACTATAGATCATTATTGTTACAGATTACGTCTGTTAACGAAATATCTAATAAATTATAAAGTAGAAAATGAAAAATTTAGAAAATCCCATTACATTAGGGTGGCCCATTTTGATGGATCACTTAAGGTACGTGTAATTTTGAAATTGTAAAACAAAGAAAGATCTGTTCTAAGGAACCATGTCGTCGATTTCAATGACAAGAAAAACTGCATTCATTGATTTGAAAAAAACTCTTACCCAGTTTGGGAATAGAACCCGGTTGAATTAAATGGGCTACTCTGTACACCATAAAATTTAACTCGTTAACTTACTATTCTTTACGAGACAGTTCAGTCCAAGAAACTGAACAACTTTCAAAAAAATCCATAAACTGACTCGACAAAAAAATCGATTAATTTATCGAACCTGCTCACAAAATTTCACGAGAATCGGTTGAGAAACGCGACCTGTAGAGTGGAACAAACATACAGACAGACATACATAGAAAAGAAATTTTGGCCAAGCAAAAACTTGGACGCTGCTCGCTTGCTCGGTCAATTAAAACAAAAAGTATTGAATGTCATATTGTATAACCCATGCAGATAAAGAATAGATCTGAAAATGGCGTCCGCTCGCATGCTAACTCGCTCACACACAATCTATCGCTGTCCATACTCACACAGTGTAGTACGCGCTGATAAAAAATAATGAAAAAAATCAGTGTTCGCAAACAATTATAATTGTCATTGATGTTCATGACATTCTTCCGGAAATCGTACATAATAATGTAAAATAAATAATTTTAACTTATTCCATGTTGTTTTTCTTATATTTACCCTTGCTCCTTATTTATTTCATTAATATTTTTTGTCGTTATTATTATTAATATCATTAATTAATAATAATAAACCCGTCTCGTCCCGTTTTAAATCATAATAATAAAAAAGAATAATTAATAACAAAAAACGTCAGTAGGAAAAATAAAAATCGATCTTTGAAAACTTGTTTTGCCAACCGTACCATAAGTACCCGCCGCCATTTTCATATCTATTCTTTATCGGCACGGCTTATACTGTTCCTATATTGCGAAATAGTGGATAATTCCTTTTTTTCATAAAAATTTGTTTCTTTAATTATGCAAAGTCCTCTATCTGTTTTCTTCTACCATCCTTGGACTACGACGCGAGCTTTTACAAGAAAGCTTTTAGTGTTTTTTCAGTGAATTTTTCAGAAGCACTAATTGATTTACTCACGGTCACCGTCGCGCTTAATTGCCGCTTTTTTTATTGGAGAACTTGGCTCGTGTTTACAAAGGAAATTGTGTGGTTGTTATGGATAATACAACTGTATAGAAGAGAATCTGTATACATGGTGTAAAACAGAACAGGACAGGGGGGGGGGTTCAGAACAGGGGTACCAACATTAATCAACTCTCTTTCACTGATCATAAAAATGAAAAGGATAGCTGGATTTTAAAATTAGAATTAGAGCATGACTTAGCTTAGTTGAACAATCTTAGCCTAGTTCTCGTCTCTGAATGTCGTCCTTACGGTGAAAGAAAACATCGTGCGGTAACCTGCACACTCCTGCGAAATAATTCAACGGTAGTGTGTGAGGTGATATAACCTGCAATGTCCTTACTAAACTAAGAAAGTTTCTAAAAATATTATGTTTGAAAGTGTCCCGGATTTAAACCCGGGACCTCCGTAATGAGAAACAAATAAAAATAAAAATAAAGTAATAAAAGTTGTCTATGTCCAAATGCTTAACCGCTTCGATTATAATTCTGTTTTTCTATATATTTGGTTTTTTTTTCTGCAATAGGCTGATTGATTGATTGATTGATATATATTTATTGTAACCTGTCCCCAGTAGTGGGTATATATGGTCTGAGAACGATGATGATGATTAACAAACATTAGAAATGATACCAGGACATCATAAAAGCATGGATCTAAATTCAATTTCAGTTTGGCCAGCCAAGAGGTCACGGCAGTGCAGGCCAAGTCCTCGTTATCAGGGGATTTAGTTCGCGCTTGGCGGCGCGAGAAATTTCCAATACTTCGCCCTAGCCACTAATGAGACGCCTACCACTTAAACGTGTACATTTTAACCTACAGGCGAAAAAAGGGAGTTACAGACACCGTAACCGAGCGGTAAAACGTTCAGCTCTCATTGCGAAGGTTCTAGGTTCAAAACCCGTTTGTGGTCAAAGAAAAGTCTGTGAGACTGTCCCCAGTTTAGTTAGGAAATTGCTTTTATGAGCTTCTTTCATAGTGCTTGTTTGTAAGGTCGTCGACCGATCTCACAAACCCTGGTGTCAGTCAGTGTTATAGAGCCACCAAAGGTCACTGACATGGCTCGTGTTATGACTAAATAGTAGCCGTGACGTGACCAACGGCTTAAAGTGCCTTTCGAAACACGGAATTATCTTTATTTTCTGACAATCAGGTGGTTTAGGCGAATGTCTCACAAAGGTTTGTATAATTTTATTACTAAGGAGGTAAATGATAAGAATTGGATATGGTTGCATAAAGCTGTCCCTCACGACTCTTTAATTATTTTAAAAACAATAAAATTTATTTTCTGTCTTCTAGTAACTTTTGCTCTTAGTGTACCTACTTAACTCTTACTCTTAGCAAATTCTAACTTTCCCTAGTCTAGTGGGGAGAGTTGCTTTGCTACCTACTCAATTCGGTAGGAATTGATCATCGTCATTAGGAGCGAGCACCGAACTCCGAACAAGTTAACAGTAAAGTTAGCTGTAATTGTGCACGTACAACACTTGCTGAAGTCAGCTGGGGTAGGAAACGGATACTTACTAGATATGTAAGTCAGAAACTAACAGCGATAATAAAAACGACCAAGTGCGAAACGCAAACGAAGGGTTCCGTCTGGTCGAGCAGAAAACTATTTGTAGGTTATATAGTATTATGGGGTCCACGATAGATGGCGGTGAGAATTTTTTTTCTTAGGAAGAAGAGGAATCAGAGGGATAAAGAGTTTTTGGTAAACCTTCAGATTAATGAAATGTTCATGAACTCTTTTTTTTTTTACTCTTTTGTACCAGTATAACCTTGGCGTTTTGAAGCTAAGAGCACAAAGAATGTCCCTACCATCTTCAATCTCCAATCAATCTTCAATCTTCATGTGTTTTCTATTCTATCCTAATCTCGTCACAGGCAAACCCATAAAAAATTATTCGGCGCTCGGTAAAGGGCAAAACTTGTTAACTGAATAGAAAAAAAAGAAGACATTATTATAAAATAATTACTAGTGGCTCTGTGAGTGTATATTTATTTATTTTTTCGAAATGGCTGATTTAAGATTTTTTTACGTTTTCAACCCTCATGACTCCGTAATTTTTTTAATTTCCATAAACTGATTCGACAAAAAAAATCCACATATTGATTGAACCTGCTCACAAAATTTCACGAGAATCGACTGAGACACGCGACCTGTAGAGGAGAACAAACAGACGGACAGATGGACATACAAAAGCAATTTTGGCCAAGCTGAAACGGAGACGTTTCGCGCGCATTTCCCAATGGGCAAGTTCATGTAAGTACGTTTATTCAACGCTCTTACGGTGAAGGAAAGTATTATGAGGAAACCTGCACACTTCTGAAAAGAAATTCAAAGGTTGTGTGTGAAGTCGACCAACCCGCACTGGGCCGGTGTGGTCGAGGCCTGATCGCCCTGATTCAGGGTACTGTAGCGCCCGATGCCCTATACAGGGCCCGATGCTACAGTACACTTGGTGGGGACTATATGAACTGTTGATGATGATGATGATTATATTATGCTGTGTTCTAGAACGCAATGGCCCCGATTCACATTGTCACGCTCTAATCCTTAATTTAAGTTAGTCCATCCTTTCCACCTTTTAAAGATTGAATAGGGACAGGAGATGGCCATCCTAATATTAGAGCTGTCAAACATCGAATTTGAACCTTATGGCCGTGTCGAATGCACAATTTTAGAGAGCATTTAAAACATGCGACTTAAAAATCTCTTAAACTGACAGCTATGCCCTTATTTTAGGTTATCATTCGTTCAAATTACTAATATCATTCGTTCATCACCTCTCTTTCATTGGTCATATAAACGAAAATGATAGCTGGATTTTAAAATTAGAATTAAAGCATGACATCCCGAATCGAGGCCAATATCTATTTATGGTACCTACTGTATAATACACACCTGAGTGTATATATGGTAATGCAATATTTTTCACATCATATAATATTTTTTCGGTCGTCTCGTCTGTCTAGCTGTCTTTGTTCGCGTAGTTTATTATATTTTTAGTTTGAGAGAGATGCTCACTTTTATATACTAGTTCAAGAGTCGGTGTACAAATTTGACCTATTAATTGTCGTTATACGTTTTGAGTAGGCATTGGAGAAAACAAATTGAAATTGTGCTTATTGATGTTGGAGCGAATTAAAATATATCAAAAAAATACCAAGTGTTTTTTTTTTTCAATCGGTTAATTAAACAAGGCCGAAAATCAAAATAGCTTAAATGGCTCTCTACCCAGCTGACTAATGAAAGGGGTTGTACCTAATAGTAATTCTGCTTTCATAGATCACGGCAAATATCTTGTTTGCTTTCAAAAATAAAGTAGAAGAACCCTAGCAGAATATAATAAGTGGCGCTGCCGTTATACTTAATACTAAGTATTATACATTTTGAAATTGGAACGTTTTTGAGAGATAAAAATTAGAGCGATCATAAATAAAACTCTGCTAAAAAAATCTGACCTGAATCTGAATCTTTTCTGTGGTTAAAAAATGCGATCTGATTATGAGTTGAAACTCAGCTTACCCTCTAAAGGATAAGTTTGGTCAAATCAATATAATATAATAGATACGTGCAAATCTTGTAAAAAAAAATTGTCTTACTTGATCGAGGAACTACGAATTAATCAGTATAAATATTTTTATCACCATATTTTTATCTATGTCAATGACTTTTCAAGATATTAAAAACTGGCCGATAAAATTTGTTTCATAAGCCTTGAGGTAATTTTACTTTATTCGTCACTAGCTCTTGCACTATACGAATAAAGGGGATAAAACGAAAGTCGTGTAAAAATATTACGTAGAGTCGGAATTGGGAATGCTATTCTCTTGTCTGAAAAAAAACATTGCATTTCACTTTTTCATATGAGGTTTTTGATAAGCTTACATCACCATCATCATCGCTATCATCCTGTACTTGTTGTCCACTGATGGAAAGAGCCCCGATTCAAAGAAAGAAAAAGTCATGCTCTAATTCTAATTTGTAAAATCTAAGCAAAATACGCCGTGCAGTGTCACGCCGTGTGGTGACGGCAGAATAGAATACATTTGTCACCAACCCCTACTCTTCCCGTGGGTGTCGTAAGAGGCGACTTAGGGACTACACATTGAACAGGGAACGGGCAGCAGCGCTCTCTGATACAGTAACCTTTTAATCTGCGATCTCCAACCCGCCTGCCAAGCGTGGAGATTATAGCAAGACCCTCCACTTGAGTCCTTTTCGATATTTAATTAGCATTAATTTTGTAATATTTTAATTTTATATTTAAAAAAGGAAACGCAAAAGATGCGACGACTGTGGAGTTTCTTCGGTGAGCTCTTCTCCACAGATTCCGCCATTGTGTTAGTGAACTCACCCAAAAAAATGTAATGACGGATCTAAGTGATGTAATAACATCCTATGAAATTAATTTGACTTTGACTTTGACTTTGGAGGAGGCTCATAGTCCATCAGTGGACTGTAACGGGCCGTTGATGTTGCAAAATAGAAAAGATTCGTCGATTTAAATCGAGTGGGTTCCGATAGTAGCTCTAAATGCACGATTCACTTGTCCTTCTTTACAATCTTCTTCAGCCTGTTACATTGGGGATAGTAACGACACTAACCAACACATATTTTTATTCTTTTTATCTCTTCGTTTCCTTATATTTTTTAATGTTGTATGTACGAGTAGCTACCACAAATCTAGCGTATAAAAATTTGTTATACAGCTAAACACATGTTTGATACCGTTTCTTCCGCCCAAAGGTAGTGTGCCACCAAATGTGACCCACCATCACCACGCACTTCTTCGCCATTTCCAATTCAGACCAGCCTTAACCATCATACGGGATGGCAGCGAAACGATAATTTTTCTATTGAAGTTTTCTCGATGGCATCGGCAGCTGCCGCGTTTATTTCACCGCCACCGGATCGGTTGTACCATTAGCGAGTACCATTGATGGTAAAATTTGGACTAATTTATCCCAGTTGTACACGCTGATCACTTGGTCTAGCTTTTCGAGAGATTGTGACATATCGCCGTGAAATTTCTATGAAGCAATAAAGTCGCCTAACTGTACACGTCTTCCTGTTCCTACTACCTCTCTGTTATTATTTCTGTGCGTGCAATAAAGTACATTCATTCATTCATTCATTCATTGAATTTTTCTGCTTTTGAAACGCTACTGCTTTGAAAGTAGCTGGTTGTTTTCCGCTGTCTCCTTCACAATGATTGTTGAAGATCGAGGAGGTTCCGCTTTGTGAGCAGGTCTGCGTCCTCACACTTAAGATCCTCCACTTAACCACTTTGAAATTGTTTTTGATGTCCAATACTTTGCGGCGGATATTCTTTTGTTTTTAACCTTCCTTCACTAAGTTGATCGGTTTTTCTACCCAAGTCAATATCACGTAATATAGTGGGGGCGGACTGGAATTTTTTGGCAGAATATTTTATGAAGTAGAATCGATGTAGCTAGAAATCGACGCTACCGGAACTGAACTCGATGTCACCGGACTCGACGTTATTCTATGTGTAAGTGGATTTTTATATGTATTCGTAAATAGAAGAATCTGAATATTGGGATTTGGTTTCGGTGTTATATTTACGCACCTTAACGTTAATGGAGCGTATGGAACATGTTAATTTGAGTGTGGCATCCCCGACAGGGGGAATTCTAGTCAAGAACAAAAATCTACATTCCTTTTTTTTATCTTCTGTATTCATAGTTATTTGTCGAGGGTGACGCGCCGAAAAAAATATCCTTATGTTCGAAAAGCTAATGAAAATTTAATGTTTTCAATCCAGACGTCAAAAATCTGTTTTTGGGCGCTAATGGTTTACGTTGGCTAAACTTTAAGAGATCAATCAATCAGCCTATTGCAGTGTCCACTGCAGGGCGTAGCCTCCCCAAGGGCACGCTAAAGCGCACGATCACCCGCTTTCCTCATCCAGCCACCACCAGCGACCTTCCTCAGGTCATCAGTCCACCTGGCAGGGGGGCGTCCCACACTACGTTTACCGAGACGCGGTCTTCATTCTTCGGTTCTACGATGGACGTGGCCACTTCAGCTTGCTACACTTCTGGACGATATCAACTATCTTGGTCCTCAGCCGGATGATTTCGTTTCGGATTTTATCCCGTAGCGAAATACCAAGCATATTTATTTATTTACAAGCATAGATCTAGCAAAGTGTTAACTTTAAGAGATACATCACTTATTTCTAAATTACTCACACCCGTGCGAAGCCACCAGAGTTATCATCCTATCCTATCCTACTAATATTATAAATGCGAAAGTTTGGATGTTTGTTGCCGAATCACGCTTGACGGATGGAACTTGGCACACATATAGGTTAAGCCCTGGAATAGGACAAAGACTACTTTTTACTGCGGGAAAACACTTCATTCCCATGGGAAAACTCATTTAACGCGGGTGAAACCGCAGGCGGAAAGCTAGTTATTAATATTATAAACGCGAATGTTTGTATGTATTAATGTTTGTTCTCTTCCACGCAAAAGCTACTGAACGGATTGGGATGAAATTTGAAATAGAGATAGTTTTTACCCTGGTTTAACATATAGGATATTTTTTACGGGAAAAAGTCTTATTCCCACGGGAAATTCTTACACAACGCGAGCGTAGCCGCGGGCGGACCGTTAGTAGGCACCCGCTCACTTTCACCTTTGTTGTACCTTCATTATTCCTTATTAAATATTCATCGGATGCGCCACGGTATCCCCTAACAGTCTCTAAAAACAAAGTGTTCTTTTACGGGGAAGATTTCCCTTCGCGGGATTAGGGGTACGCCCCGCGACTCTTAATTCGGTCACGGAGAGCGTCACGACACGTCGCGCCACTCAACACAGTTATGACGCGCGACGTGATATGACGTTGTATTGCTAACGTGGACACGGTAACGTTTGACACGTGCCGATAAACCCTCCTTGTTCTTCAAAGACTTTTGGTAAAGAGATGTGAACTTGAAGGATTAAAAACCTTTAATAACCGTCTATATTCAAGATACCCAGCGCGTTGCAAGTCCGCGCCCATTATAATCTCGCTATGTTAATATGTATAGGTATACCAAAGTGGTATTATATTACCACTTTGGTATACCTATACATAGCGAGAAAAAAAGAAAAAACAGCTTTCAAAAGCTACTGAATCGATTTTTATAAAACTTGGAATGTTCCCTTAGATAAAAAATTAAAAGACGTTTTGTAAAATACGTGGACAAACACACACATTACTTACATTATTTAAATATAGGTACTACTTGTCGGTGGTCTAGTGGCTAGGACCACTGCCTCCCGTCCGGAAGACGCGGGTTTAATCCTCACCGCGTACCAATGTGTTTTCGAATTTATTATAATTACGTTTATTCGGTTTGGTATATTTCTGTCACGCGACTGGTCTACGAGTACTATGCTTTTACGACGCTTTTACGGTGATGGAAAACATCGTGATGAAACCACGGGATGAAACCTACACACTCCTGCGAAGAAATTCAAAGGTTGTGTGTGAAATCGACCAACACGCACCGGGCCAGCGTGGTCCACTGAGGCCTAATCGCCCTAATTCAGGGTAGGTTCGAGCCACTCGGTGGGGACGTATATGAGCTGTTGATGAGGTACACTGCTATCTAGTTCTATGCTAAGAAACCTGTTTTCAGAAACCAAAAACATCAGAAAGCCAGCGTTTCTAGTCTCTTCGTTAGACTTTAAGTTTAAGGAAAAACAATTTTTTGCAGCGAGAGTTTACTAGTGCAGTAGACTAAATGTGGACTGCAATGAAGTTCAGCTGGAGCTAGGGTTGCCATCCGCCCGGATTTGTTCGGACATGTCCGGCAAGTGCTGAGGCTTCTGTCTGGTCCGAATTTTTTAGTTTAATTAGAATACGTGTAATAAAACCATGTAGCCACGTGGTGGACAACCTTTACCGAGGATATGGAGCGAGCGCAGCTGAATGCACAGACAACCCAGAACAGAATGTCCTGGCGCCTAAGAACGAGGAGGGCCGACCCCAGATGATGGGAAAAAGCAATGAAGAAGAAGAAGAAGAGAATACGTGTAATAAAACACAAAAAATGATGAATCAGTTCCTCCTCACGCGTCCGTAACGTTTTTACTGTACGTGCGCAGTGTTCGCATTTTGTAACTAAAAATGAATGAATGAATGAAATATACTTTATTGCACACAGACAGAAACATACAAAAAAAGTATAAAGCTAAGTATGTTCGAGCTTTAATCGAGAAGTCCTGATTTTGTCCGAACTTTTCTAATTATGAAATGGTAACCCTAGCTGGAGCCAAACTTAGTTTAGCCCAGAGCGCGAGCCGGGTCAAACAAGTGAGAGTTTAGTTACAGTTTAAATAACTAAGTAAATGTACCTATACCGGGTCTTTTTACC
The DNA here is from genome assembly GCA_951230895.1 of Carpatolechia fugitivella. NCBI lineage: Eukaryota > Metazoa > Arthropoda > Insecta > Lepidoptera > Gelechiidae > Carpatolechia > Carpatolechia fugitivella. Next base: position 15,469,135 of record OX579657.1, read on the forward strand.
ACTTGTTGTTTGACTTGAATTTTTGCCAAGCGGGTGTAGGTGTTTCTGTTACCAAAGAAGATTATTTATCAACGCTATTAGAACGGTCTCCTCAGTGCTCTACTTCCAAAATTTTCACGTATTTTTCTATTACTATGAAACCGGTGTAAAGTTATTTTTTAAGATGAGAGAAAGAGAGATATGAGTTGTTTTTTTTTTGTGTTTTTATGAGCTGTTTATTCCATACGTCTTCCGGCTCGATGATTAAAATCATGGTCATCATCTCAGCCGGAAGACGTCCACTGCTGAACATAGGACTCCCCCATAGGTTTCCACCGTGAACGGTCCTGCGCTACTTGCATCCACCACCGGCGCCCAGCAACTTCCACGAAGTCATATGTCCACCTAGTGGGAGGCCATCCGACACTACGCCTTCCGGCCCTGCCGTGGTCGCCATTTGAGAACTTTTCTCCCGCATCGGTTATCGGTTCGTCGAGCTTATGGCCTGCCCATTGCCATTTTTAAATTAAATTATTAATTATTAATAATTATAGAAAAAATAAATAAAAAAATAAACAAACAAAAAATAATAATAAATAATAATAATAATAAATAATATAATTATAATTTTATTATTATTTTTATTATTATTATTTTTATTTTTTTTATTTAATATATTTTTTTTTTTTATTTTTTTTTTTTTTTACTTATTTGCTTTTTATTTTCAATAGATTTTCGATTGGATTTTATTTAAGCTGTTTTATTTTGTCCAAACTTAAGATTTGTTTCGAGATGAATATCAAACCACATCTTAGCTTTAAAACTTCATAATAATAAAAAATTCCAAAGATCATAAAATAAACGTGTCACACATTATACCTTCTTTGCCCAGTATTAGGTAATTATGTAATATTATTATTGAATTACCTTAATTTTGTAACAACTAAACATGTCTGATAAAATACGTATAAGATTGCCTGGAAGAAATTGCTGCCTTAGCAATAAGGCCCCCTATCTGTACACCCTTTCATCTATCTTTTGTACTTTTAAGCTATATCCTTGTGTGCAATGAAGTATATTCTATTCTATTTCGAAGTCCATCGTTATAAAATCTTACAATATAATAATGAAAAAACTCAGCATTTGCCCCGGAATACTTCCAAACTTGTTGTCCGGAGCAAAACTAGTAAATAGCATCTTATTTTAAAGTTGTCCGGGACACCGGTTTGCACCAGTTTGCTCCAGTTTGGGCTCGCTCGGGAACGCTCCTGTTACTAACTGCATTGTCCAAGGGAGCTACAGCAAAAGCCAATTGAAATATTCCTTTATTACCTAGAATCTAGAAAAAAAACTGATGAAAATAAACTTGACTCGGCCAGTTGATTCAAATCAAAAATCAACGGCCCGTTACAGTCCACTGCTGGACTATGAGCCTCCTCCACTTAAGTGTTTGGTTTTGCCATAATCTCCACGCTTGGCAGGCGGGTTGGGGATCGCAGATTAAAAGGTTACTGTATCAGAGAGCGCTGCTGCCCGTTCCCTGTTCAATGTGTAGTCCCTAAGTCGCCTCTTACGACACCCACGGGAAGAGTAGGGGTTGGTGACAAATGTATTCTACTCTGCCGTCACCACACGGCGGCGGCGGCCAGTTGATTAATCTGCATGAAAGCTCAGCCCACGAAACTAAACAAATGAAATAAAGCTAATGTTGCATTGCTTTTGGATGACATTTGTACGTAAGAAAAGTTTATAGTTATATAAGTTTAACACAAGTGACTCTGTGAGCTGTAGACCTCGCGAGTCTGTATATCTTTTCATATTATTATTTATTTTTATTTTTTTCCACAAACATCCCCAACCCCTTGATTTTTTTTTTTTTTATTTTATCTTTTTTTTTTATTGGTTAATAAATGTGACCTGTAGAGGAAAATAGCCTCAGCGGTAGACCTTGTAAGCTGGCAACCCCCCATAACTCGGTCATTTATTTAACAAAAAAAAAACGATTAATTTATCGAACCTGCTCACAAAATTTCACGAGAATCGGTTGAGAAACGCGACCTGTAGAGTGAAACAAACATATGGACAGATAGACGGACATATGGACATACAAAAGCAAATGTGGCCAAGCTGAAACAGACGCTTCGCTTGCTCGGTCAATTATAATGCCATACGTGCCATCGACACGACAGATGAAGATTATAGTGGAATTAAAATAATAATCTAAAATTAAAAAACACCTGCCCTGCCAAAAGATTTATAGCCCTCGGGCTGATGTAAGGATTCTAACGACCTCATACATCCAATCCAAATCTCTTCAGGCATTTAAAAGTTATGGTGGAATAAAGAAACGCACTTATTGTGTAATGTGTGCATGAACCCTGAACACATTACACTCCTTTTTTGGGCAGTCGTGGTAAATGGGACTTTATGTTCCTAATCAGATCACCTTCAAAGTGAAAAAAAATATGAACGTGACTAAACTTAAATTTCAGTCACTTTGTATTTCATTTTGTTTTTTTTTCCTTCGATAAGACCGGATATGATTCTCGAACTAATAGAGTTTTTTTTTAATCTGTCTCTTCTCCTTCTAGTGGCACTCCATTACTGGAGGTCTGCCGTCAGCCTCTTGAATTGTTCCTTGTCCCTTGCTAACCGGAACAGCTCTTCGACCCCGGTAATTCCGGTCCACTCTCGTATGTTTCGCAGCCAAGATTTCTTCCGTCTTCCTACACGTCTTTTCCCTTCTATTTTGCCCATCATAATAAGTTGAAGAAGTTAGTATCTATCGTACCTTAAGATGTGTCCCAGATAACCAACTTTCCTTTTTTTGACAGTTTGCAACAACTCCCGGGTTTTCTGGACGCGTTGGAGAACTCTTTCGTTGGAAATCTTCTGCACTCAATTAATGCGAAGCATACGGCGATAGCACCACATCTCGAACGCTTCGATTCATCGCCTTGTATCTTCTAATCTATTATTAAAATCTATGAATGTAGTTTTTCTTGTCACTAAAATTGAAGACATGATTGCTTAGCACAGATCTTTCTATGTCTCATAGAAACAGAGTAACCCGCCTCCGTAACAGCCTCCGTGGCCGAGATTTCGACGCCCATTACGGAGGTTTCGGGTTCGATTCCCGGTGGGGACACTATCAAACAAAAAATCTCTTTGTGAGACTTTCCCAGTTTGGTTAGGACATTGCAGACTGTATCACCTGATTGTCCGAAAAGAAAGATGATTCCGTGCTTCGGAAGGCACGTCATTCTGTTGGTCCCGGCTACTATCTAGTCGTTACATGAGCCAAGTCAGTGGCCTCTGGCGGCTCTATAACACTGACGCCAGGGTTTGTGAGGTCGGTTGTCGACCTTACAACCCACACGATGATGATGATGATGAGAGTTACCATTCTTCTTCTTCTTCTTTAACTTTTGTCTTTCCAATGCTGAGTATAGGTCTCTTCTATATTTTTCCACATGGTGCGGTCATGTGCTTTCGGGGTTTCTCCCTGCAACTCGCGTCAGATCGTCAGTCCATCTCGCGGGCTGCCTACCCACATTTCTGCGCCCAGCCCGTAGTCTCCACTCCAGCACTTTCCTCCCACCTACCGTCAGATCTACGACACATGTGGCCTGCCCACGTCCACTGTCTTTTAGCTATTATTTCTGCTATGTCGGTTAGTCTAGTTCTTCTGCGGATTTCGGTATTCCGTACCTGATCGCGAAGTGTAGGTAATACCCAACATAGCTCTCTCCATAGCCCCCAGAGTTACCCCTGACTAGTGTTGCCAGGTGTCCCAATTTGCGCGGGACGTCCCGATTTAGAGGGGTCTGAGGACGCGTCCCGATTTGCACCCGATCGGGACGCTAAATGTCCCGATAAATCAGTAAATTTAATAAAACTACTATTCCTAGTAGCTCTGTGAGCTGAGGACCTCGCGAGTCTTTGTATCTCTTTATATTTATTTTTAGTTTTTCTCCACAAACATCCCCAACCCCTTGAAATTAATTTATCACAAATATTTATTTAATATTATATTACTTTATATTTATTTTTGTCGGTTGAGAATTGTGAACTGTAGATGAAAACAGCCTCAGCGGTAGACCTTGTAAGCTGGAAACCTCCATAAATACGTAATTTTTTACAATTTCCAAAAATTTACTCAACAAAAAAAAAATATAAATTTAAGAAACATGCTCGCTCTCTCAAAATTTCACGAGAATCGGTTGAAAAACGCGACCTGTAGAGGAAAACAAACAGATAGACATACAAAAGCAATTTTGGCCAAACTGAAACGGAGACGCCTCGCGCTCGCTCGGTCAATTGATTGCTAATTAGCAAATACGATTCTTACGTTTTTCGCGATTTATAATTGTAAATAATGTATGATTAATTATTTTTTGTATAAAATTAGTTATTTGAGTAGTGATAACCTAGTCGATAGAAGGCTTGCCTTCCATTCCGAAGGTCCTGGGTCGGTATCCCGGCCTGTACCACTGAATTTAAAATTCATGTTCCTACAGATTATCAAGCTCAGTGTTTTGGATGGTACCTTAACCTGTTAGTCCAGGTTTACTGCCTTGGTGGTAGCCGTAAAGACATGTCGGCAGAGGCTTTTGGCGGCTTAGACACTCTCGCGACGATAGATAGCAAAAAAAAAAGAAAAAAAAACGATGAAAGAAAGAAAATACTTTTAGTTGCGAAACGCAACAAATTGAATCTTAATATTATTATTTCTTTAAAACGGAAACACTCACGTATCGTCCAATAATAAAATTGAACCTTGTTTTAAAAAAATCCTTTGTTTTTGTTTGTCCCGATCTACAACCCGAAGTCCCGATTTGTTTTACCGTCTGCCCCGATTTAAAACAAATCAGACCTGGCAACACTACCCCCGACCCAACTAAATGGGCCAACCTGTATACGTACGTCAACGATATAAAGATTTTACATAAGCTCGCTCTAGAAGGTACATAAATAACATTAATTAAAATGAGTTGTCCTTTTGTGTCGTGTCGTCGCTACACTAGACTTTATTAAAATTTTCCCGCTGCGCGATATAATTCCCGGGGACCAAAATAAGCTGCTCCAAGTGATCTAGGTATGTTTCACACTCTTTCATTGTGCACAGCGCTCGTATTTTGCAGAGATGGAATAAGGTTTCTACCTTATTCCGCGTTTTTTTATATTAAAGAACAGCATCATCTCATCAACGTATTTTTACTAGTAGTAGGTTAGGTACTATTATTATATCTAAGTATATGTTCTGTGCTAGTGGCTCTGTAAGCTGTAGACATCGTGAGATTATTTTTTTATCGAAATAGCGGTTTTTTTAAGTTTTCAACCTCCATATCTCCAACACTTTGAAAATCATGACTGATTCTGTAAAGGTCACCTGGAAGAAAGCAACAACGCCCCTAACTGTTCCTTTTCTTTTCCGAGTGATTCCTGAGTGGGTATTTAATTAAATTATAATATTTATTTATATACTAAGACCAGCCACTGTTAACTAGTTAGGCGGCTTTTATAGCTTCATATCAATTTCTTCCAGGCAACCTTTTACAACAATACTTTCAAGTAACAATAAGACCACCCATCTGTGCACTCTAAAATCTGTAAAGTCTATTAAGGGAGCTCTGCTCTGATCCTAAAACCGTAAACAAACCATTCGCAAGAAACTGCAAGTTACCTCTTCCATTCATTCAAATATTTAAAAAAAACATATTCTGACAAAGAGACAAAAATATCCGCGTTTACTTAGTTCGACGAGTTTAATTCACACTTTCTATCTTTACTTAGGAGTAGAAGCCTTCCTCTCCCTCTTAACTCCGATTATAGTTAATACGTCGACTTTGCGACACAAGCTAATGCTTATATCCTAATGGACTTATTTAAAAAAGCGTCACGACGTTATCCTCGATACGTCCCTGTCAGTACACTCACGACAATGAATGCATCCGGCTAATGTAAAGAGAGTTATTGCTAGCAACGAGGTGGCCTTGCCGCAGTTTGTACAAAGAGGATTTTTTTTTAAATAATTTGGCCTCTATTCAGAAGTTCATGCACCAATCCTTAACATAAAATCTATTCGACCTTCTCCTTTCTATGAGTATTGAAAGAGAAAAGATGAACGAATGATATTCAATAGTACTCAACTGATTTGGATGAAATTTGGAATGCATAGTTTGTAACCTGGATTAACACATAGGATAAGTCATTTTTACGGGACAAAGTCCCAATCCCACGGAAAATCTTACACAATGCGGGCGGACCACAGAATCCAATGAAATGGACAAAATTGGAACTGCGGCCATTACTACGGAATTTTATATTTTCAGGAAGAGTTGTGATTGGTTGAAATGCAATTTTGTATTACTACTAGCGCCGCCATTCATTTCACAGATAAGTTGGTAGGTCTGTATTATGTTAATCGATATCCTTCACAGAATACAGGTATCTCTATGAGGTTATATCTGCGGCACGGCCATCCCGTAAATAATGGCCCTACGTGCCTGGACTGAGCTATTCACACGAGCGGTGACGCGAATGTACGGCCAGAATTTTAGAGAGACAGCAACTATCTGTCAAAGGGAAAGGATCAAAGAATGTGTGAGGTCACGTTTACAGCTTAAGCTCCGGAAGTAGAATATTCACCTCGTAAGACACATAAATTTGATTACAAGCCGATTTACACTTCGACATGTAGCAAGTTACAAGTTGCAAGTTTTTCCTGTTGCCAAGGAAACACTCGCACTTGCAAAAAATAGAAGTCCGGTCAATTTTTTGCAAGTACAAGTACCTTGGCAACAGGAAATAATATCCTTTTTGACAACAGGAAAATATGAAAATTTTGTTTTGGCAACTTGCACTTGCAACTCGCGCTTGTACTTGTCAAAGTATAAACTGGCCTGTGAAAGAACATATTTAGTTATATTTTAGAAAAATGTGACTGCCTACTCTTTACCCTGGAAGACTCGTAAATCTAACCACACGATGTCATTTTTATCATACTTAGTTCTTCCAGGGTAGGGAGTACCAGTCACATGTTTCTAAGTACGTCCTTTCACTGCATAGTAATCAAATTTATGTATATTATACATACATTTGATAAGTCAGGCGAATATTTTACTTCCGGAGCTTAGGCTATTATGGATATTAAATTATTGAGAAAATCTAAAAACCTTTAACCTTTTTTTCCTTCTTAACTCTCAGAGAAATAAAAAACCCCCGAAGCAATGATGTGAACAGTTATATCTAAAAGGATCACTGTCAGATTGGATAGAGATCAGATTTTTAAGAGAGTACTAGTGTGCTGGATATCCTGGCTACGGCAACAGCTTATCGTGTTGCCACCATTGCATTGTATGTAGAATCAAATGCTGATCAAAACTAATCCAAACACGACATATCTGCTATTATTTTTTCAAGAGTGTACTAGAGTGTTGAATGTCCTGGCTGCAGCATCAGCTCATCGTGTTGCCACCATTTTTCAAACTCAAACTCAAACTCAAACTTTTTATTTGCTAAAGATATGGTTGTTTAAAGATGTTACAAATAGTTGTTTAAGTGTCACATATCTAGCCTAAATATTAAAGCATGCAAACAATATTTTAAAACTTATTCTAAAAAATCTTTACAATGTCCACATATCTTGTTCTGATGCTCCAGAAATTCTTTTACTGAATAAAAATTATGTTTTTGCAGCCATTCTTTAACTATTTTCTTAAATCTTTTTACCGTGTTATGTTTAAAAACCTGTGGTATTTTATTATAAATAGCTTTGCACATTGCATAACAATTTTTCCTGAATCTAGCACTTTTTGGTACACTAACGCATCTTTGTTTCTTACATTTCTAGATGTCAAATCTTGGGTCCTAGTAAAGAGCGATATATTTTGTTTTGTAAATACAGCTAATTCCAGTATATAAATGCAAGGAAGGGGAAGAATCTTAAGCATAGTAAATAAGGGTTTACATGAAGAATCAGGTGCTGCCCCCACTATTGCTCTTATACACTTTTTTTGAGCGATAAATGCTTTATTGACATCAGAGCCACCTCCCCAAATAACAATACCGTAACGAAGGACTGATTCTATGTATGCAAAGTATGTGGTTATGGCTGCATCCTTATTTGCAACTTTGGTTAATTTATAAAGTGCATAAGAAAATCTATTTATTTTGTTACAAACATAAGTTACATGCTCTTTCCAGGTTAAAAACTTGTCAATTTTGATGCCTAGGAATGTAGCACATTCTGTCTTTTGTATTATTGTATTATTATCAAGTCTAACCGATATATCTAGATTGTTAAAATTCATATAATTAGTTTTCTTAATATTAACATTTAAATTATTCTTATTAAGCCATGTAGTTGTCATTTTTAAAACTTTGTTAATTTCTAATTCGTGATATGTCAAATCTAGGGACCTTTTGGTTGATATTATAATAGTGATGTCATCTGCAAATAAAATACTTCTATATTTCGTTATTTCCATTATGTCATTGATATAAATTAAAAAAAGAAGTGGTCCCAGCACACTACCTTGGGGTACCCCAGACAGAATGCGTTTACAATCAGATTTGTATGATTGAGAAACCATTTTCGAGTCCAATCGGGTTATCTCAACTGTTTGAGTTCTATTTTCCAAATATGATTTAATCCAATTATATGTAGGACCTCTCACACCATATTGCTCTAACTTAGACAAAAGCAATTTATGAGAAACGAAGTCAAAGGCTTTTGACATATCGAAATATAAAACTGTTACTAGTTGATTTGCGTTTAGTTCGTGTAGAATCTCATTTATCAGATTAAAAGTTGCAAGCGTAGTTGACTTATCTTTTTGAAATCCATATTGATCTGCTTTTATCACTTTAAATTTACTGAAAAATGATACTAATTTACGAACCATAGGTTTCTCAAAGATTTTCGAAAAGTTTGGGTTGAGAGCCACAGGTCTAAAATTGTTCATGTCAGTTTTGTCATCTTTTTTATGTAAAGGTACAACGACGGTTAATTTTAATTTGTTTGGGAATACTCCTGTTTGACATGATAAATTCACGAGATAAGTCAGAACTTCACTAATCTCTTTCCTACATGCTTTTATTATTTTCGTGGATATTTCATCATAGCCCTCACACGCTGTATTATTTAGCTCCATAATGGTCTTTTCTATGTCATACTTGTCAATTGGTGTCAAATAAATCGCATTTGTCAGATTATTATTATTAGTATTTTCACATTTATTGGATGTTGAAGTCGTCAAATTTATGAAAAAGTTATTAAACTCGTTAGCTATCAAAGCTGGATCTGTAATAGTTCTTTTATCATGTATTAATTCATTTATGCCATTAGAGTAGGATTTGCTACCAATCTCTTGCTCTATGATCTGCCATGTTGCTCTACATTTATTCTTACTGTTTTTTATATAATTACTATTTAGTTGTCTTTTTGCATTAAATATACATTTTTTCAGAAGTTTACTATAACTATGAAATCTGACTCTGTTGTAGTCATTATTATTAGTGTAGTACATATATCTTAATTTTCTTTTAGTAACACAGCTTTTTTTTATTCCTCTCGATATCCATTTTAATTTTTGGTCCAAATTATACATTTTCTTCACCCTAGGAAAACATAATTTATAAAGTAAACCGAAAATTTCGAAAAATTCATTGTATGTAGAATCAAATGCTGATCAAAACTAATCCAAACACGACATATCTGCTATTATTTTTTCAAGAGTGTACTAGAGTGCTGGATATCCTGGCTACAGCATCAGCTCATCGTGTTGCCACCACTGCAATGTATGCAGAATCAAATACTGAGCAAGTCAGACATAACACTCGTTTTACCGAAATAGGACCATAAACAAAAAATTTGGCTGCCACCTTGGATTTTGTGTATTTTAAAACATTGCATTGTTGTTTTTATGTCAAAACAGTATGTCGAACCAAGTTTCACCGAAATCGAATCATAAACAAAAAAATGGCTGCCATATTGGATTTTTGACAATTTTACCTCTGCATTGTTGTTTTTTTTCCAAAACAATAGGTATGTCAAACCAAGTTTCACCGAAATCAGTCCATAAACAAAAAAGTTTTCCACCATCTTTGATTTTTGGAATTTTTCACATTGCGTGCGTTGTTGTTTTTATGCCAAAACAGGTGTCAAACTAAGTTTTACCGAAATTGGTCCATAAACAAAAAAATTGGCCGCCATCTTGGATTTTTGTTATTTAAAACATTGTCAAGTTGCAACAAAATTGGTCCTATTATTTTATTTTATATTATTGTTTTGCATTTGTCACCAACCCCTACTCTTCCCGTGGGTGTCGTAAGAGGCGACTTAGAGACTACACATTGAACAGGGAACGGGCAGCAGCGCTCTCTGATACAGTAACCTTTTAATCTGCGATCTCCAACCCGCCTGCCAAGCGTAGAGATTATGGCAAAACCAAAACCAAACACTTAAGTGGAGGAGGCTCATAGTTCAGCAGTGGACTGTAACGGGCCGTTGATGTTGATGTTATTGTTTCAATGAAATAAACAGGGCCGCGTCAGAAGACATGTCAACTTGACGCTATCTCGTTCTCACTTCTCAATACCGCAGTTGCAAGAACTGAGACGGCATATTAATAACGTCAAGGTGCAGCGTTACGCAATAGTTTTCAAGATTCGTTAGACAAGCTTCGGAGACTGAAGAACTTTTTAGCCCTCTTGAGCCTGTGGTCATTTTTGGTCCTAGGAGAACTAAAATTTTGCGCAGAGTTTTAGAGCTCTTTAGCCTTTCAGCCTCCGCAGTCCCTACAAAAAGCCTGCGCGCCGTATAAGAGAGCTAAATAAAAGACCATGGTCCTTTGGAACACTACTTCCAAGCCATCTCATTTATGCAAAACTACCTGAACATAATGTTTTGTTAGCCATTAATTTAAATAGGAAGGTTTTACTAATAACAATAAACAACAAACATAAATAACTCGATAAAACTAAAAACACTAACAGACCAAACAAAGACAATACATTTCTGTTGATTAAATTGATATTTTCCAAGGTCAAGATTTAATGTCAATAGCACCCGGTATTTACCCGGTAGGGTACAAATTACAATGGGTATTTACCCACCGCCCATCTCTAGCTACATACCATAACGCGCCATATTAGTGCGTCGCACCCTATTTGACACTCTATTTCTTTCTTTTTTTTGACTCGTTGTTTTTTTTTTTTATTACAAACCACAGATAACAATATTTTTTTCACCAATATTTCTTTCCCGACATTTTTTGAAAGCTGTATAAGTCTCTTTCTTTGCCATTTAATGTGTGTAAAATTTTCTATGCAAATAGTAAAAAGAAAGGTTCGAATTTCAAAGTTACTTACATCCCTTGGGTGGGATTTAAGTTGGACTTATATCCTTTCTTTGGGGTCATTATTGGACCACTTCCAGAGCATGACTTTCTTATCTATCAACGTTATTTTTTTGCATTGCTTGCTGGTAACATTTTTTTTTTGTTTGTTAGTCCTTTTAATATTTCTAACGATTTTTACGGTATATGTTAGAAATTAAGTAAAAAACAGTAATTAAGAAGAGGAAACAATTTATTAAATTAAAATCAAACACGACTCGCTCACACCAAAGAGTACCAAGAGGAAGAGAGAGAGAGCACACAGCCAGCCCCGTCTCCCTCTAACACAAAAAGTTGCCATAATATGCATTACATTGCACGCTATTTAAGTATGACAACACCCCGGCTCATATGTTTTAATCTTTTTAAACTATCCGTGTTTGCAACCATAATGGCAGATTGATTATCACAGAAAATTACTGGCTGAGTAATATTTATATTAAATACTTTTAACAATTCTTCAAGCCAACAAGCCTCACTCGCTGCCACACTGATAGCCACATATTCTGATTCTGTTGATGAAAGGCTTACTGAGCATTGTTTTTTAGAACAATACGAAACAAGACAATTTGAAAATTTAAAACAAAACCCTGAAGTACATTTTCGATCCGTCAAATCCCCTGCCCAATCAGCATCACAAAAACCCACCAAGCCTTCATCATTACACTTGTATACTAACTTATAAGATAATGTGCTTTTGACATATCGAAGAACTCTCTTTAAAGCAGTTAACAATGCATTACTAGCACGACCATACTAGCACACAAATCAGGCCTAGTACCGGAAACTGCATACATAAGGCAACCTATTATCTGTCTACAAATATTCTCAGTACCTTCATCGTTACCTTTTTCACTTTCAAATAATTTTAAATTAATATTTTGTTCCATAGGGGTTGCCATAGGTTTACAGTCCTCCATTTTGAACTTCTTTAACACATTTTCTAAGTAATCCTTCTGACACAATTCAGTTACACCATTCTTTAAATCTTGTTTTACATGAATACCTAGAAAATTAGAGACTAAACCTAAATCCTTCATTTTAAACTCATTGTTTAGTTTAAATTTGAGATCACAAAGTTCCTTTTCATTATTTCCAAAGAACAAAATATCGTCAATATACAATAAAAGATAAGTCTGACTCTGGCCGTTACATTTGGAATATAAACAAGAATCAACTAACGACCTCTTGAACCCTTCTCTAACCATGACTGAGTGGAATTTATCATTCCAATACTTGGGAGATTTTTTTAAGCCATACAATGACTTATTCAATTTTACAATCTTTTTATTATCTGAATAAGCACCCTCAGGCAATTCAAGATACACATTTTCATTTATTTCCCCATACAGAAAAGCCTCAGTAACATCCATTTGAAAGATAGGCAAATTTAGTTTTGTTGCTACGGATACAAATAATCTAAAAGTCGACAACTTAGCTACTGGTGCATAAATCTCACATAAATTTAACATATCATTTTGCTCAAATCCTCTAGCAACTAACCTGGCTTTATGCTGTTTTCCGTTAATCGTATTCTTAATTCTGAAAACCCATTTGCTGCTTACTGCTTTCTCCTCAACTGGTCCAATGCATAAATCCCATGTGTTGTTGTCATTCAACGTCTGTAATTCTCTATCTATAGCCTCTTGCCATTTACATGCATCTCTGCGCTGCATAGCCTCCTTATAAGTCTTTGGTTCATCCTCCATAGCTTGTGCAATTTTACAAGTATAGAATGACGTCTGCTTTCTAATCCGCTTGCTTCTCTCCCAATTTATTGTCTTTTCTTCTGGGCTTTCACTCGTTGACGATTCATGTACACTTTCCCTGGTCTCAGGTAAGAGAATGTCTTCAGAACTCTCATAATCATCGCCATCGCCATCACCATACAGTGTTTCCTCGCAGCTTGCCTCAGGGGTAGATTTCTCAACACTTTCCATACTATTATTTAACTCAACTGATTCAGAATCACTTGCATTGACGTCCAAAGACACCATCACTTCCCGGTCCTGTAGCTTTGCTTCTGTAATAAAGACAACGTCTCTCTTTATTTTCACAACATTTTTCTCTGGTAAGTATATCCTGTAACCTTTGACATCCTCTCCATAGCCTACCATCATTCCTTGTATTCCCTTCGGATCCCATTTCCTTCTCTTTTCTTTTGGGATATGGACAAAAACAGGTGTTCCAAAAACCTTTAAAGAATGTATATCATAGGTCTTGTTTGTCCATGTCTCATAAGGAGTTTTTCCTTCTTCGTTGCTTCTTCCTGTTCTATTTAGTACAAATGCAGCCGTATGTACAGCTTCGGCCCACAATTTCTTAGGTAATTTCTTTGCACACAACATGGTCCTAGCCGCTTCAATAAGTGTTCTATTCTCTCTTTCAGCCTTACCATTTTGTTCCGCTGTTAAGGAACTGTAGTTTGATGTACGATGCCATGCTGAAGAAACAAGTTTTGCAGCTCTTTGTTTACATATTCCGACCCATTATCACTTCTGAAACATTTTACCTTGTTGTCAGTAATATTCTCTACCATGTTTATGAATTTTTCTACACATTTCTTCACATCATCTTTGCTTTTCACGAAGAACACGCTCCTGTAGTTTGAGTAATCATCTTTCAGTACCTACTACAAAATATCTCGAACCTCCAACTGACGGCTCCTCCATAGGACCGCAGGTATCAGCGTGAATTAATTCACACACCCTGTTTGATTTACTACTACTCGACACAAAAGGCAAACGATGCATCTTGCCTTGTAAACAGCCATCACACTGTAAGCTCGATTCACTGTTCACGACAATGTTATTGTTCTTTAGTACTTGCTTGACATACTGTATGTTTTGATGTGCGAGTTTTTCATGCCATTCACGTATGTCTGAACTAGTCTGCGTAACATTAGCTAAACCGCAAACATAACGAGCGTCCAAAAAATACATGTTTGCTTCGCGTTTAGCAATCGCGCACACTTTATTATTCTTCAAGAATTCACACAAACTGTCAGTTGTCACAACAACATAACCTGTATCCGCCGCACAGTTCATAGAGAAAAGATTTGTTTTTAAATCCGGAACAAAAAGTACGTTATCTAACGTAGTGTCAATCCAATCCTGTCCGTCATTATATATGTCTATGGTCATACACTTGTAGCGCCACCTGGCCACAACCATGCGCACTTATTGCAGTCCCGTCACCTAATATGACAGTTTTTCTTAGCAACGGTGAATATGTTGTAAACAAATTTCTATGACGACACATATGTTCACTTGCGCCACTGTCTACGAGCCATTTCGACTGTTCGTACTGATCACTACAATTCGGTAGTACCACAAACGCATTACCGTCTTTATTTTTATCGTCCTTGGTTTTTTTAAAACGACACTCACTTTTTGAATGTCCCATTTTATTACAGAAAAAACACTTCCTGTACTATCTGTGCTTCTGTGAAATGTATTTTATATCGGTTCCGAGCCTAGCGTAGGTTTTCCACAACATAACACAACTCGGTTCTCCAAGATCCTCCTTCAAACTCCCCCTTCTTTTTCCTCTCCTACCATAGGCAACGGAAACGACAGTATACAGCCACATCATGCACAACCTTTTATTATTGCATACACTACATCCCTCCCTTGTTTTAATCAACAAATAGAACAGTTTTATTTCATACAATGACATGTCTCTTACATCCACTTGAACAAGTTTTTACTTATTCACCAAGTGCCCCTGACATCCATTTGGAATGGACATAATACTTACTTACCTACGCCTATTGATCCATTTGGCTAGGCATACTTCTGTTCTAACCGTACAATTTGTTTAATGCCGATATCAGTATCCGCCTCGAGAGAGCATAAATCATCATCATCATTTTATAACTATTTCATCATGCTTATTCCCTGCTCTAATACTTTATTTGTTAAGAAGTAAAACACTTTTGTTAACAAATTACGAATTATTTATTTTTTAAGAACAAAGTTATTAAGAATTTGAATTAGTGCTTTAATTAGAATGTATTTAAACTTCCTCCTCATCACTTATCTCACCCTCTCCTTTTTCTTCATTTAATATTTTCCACTGACCCTCAACTTTTTTTAAATGTACTATATTACGGCGTAACTGTTGTCCAGTTTCATCATTTTGAACCTCAACACCCCACCCATCCGATATTTAACTGTATGTGGTGTTGGCTCATAAGTAGTGCTTAATTTGTTTGCTTTGACTGCATTCTTGACGTAAACTTTATCTCCTACATTTAGATCTAATTCTTGAGCCCTTCTCTTCCTATCTGCATATTCTTTGCCCTTTTCTTTACATTCCATATCCCTGTCTCTTACCTCCATATCTTCCGCTCTTTGATCTGCGTTATCAATCATGGGAATCTTATCCCGAAACTTCCGTTGAAAAAACAACTCAGCTGGGGTTTTACCCGTTGTTGAGTGAGGAGTACTATTGTACATAGTCAAATAGTCTAAAAGCGACTCTTTCCAGGGTTTACTCTTTTCAGTTTCATTTATCCTAAGTCTTTTAAGGATATCTCTATTTTGCCTCTCTACTTCTCCGTTCTGTTGAGGCCAGTACGGTATGGAATGATGCAATTTGATATCATTTTCTTCACAGAAAGACTTAAATTCTTGACTAACGAATTGTTTTCCATTATCACATGTTAGAGAAACCGGACAACCCAATCGACTGAATATTTCTCTGAGCAATCGAATCATCTTCCTACTGCTTATATCTCGGCAAATTTTAATCTCTTTATATCGTGAATAATAATCAATTACTACCAATAGGTGATCACCTGTTGGCAGAGGACCTAATAAATCAATCGCAATGTCTACCCAAGGGTGTGTCGGCAACTCTCTTTTTTTGAGTGGGTTTGGCGGATTCGGTGCAGATACTAGTGTACATCCCTTACAACACTTGACCATTTTCTCAGCATCCTTGTCGTATCTAGGCCACCATACTTTTGTTCGAAGCCTCAGTTTTATGGCTATTATTCCGGGATGACCTTCATGAGCTGCCTCCAAAACACGATATCGCAATTGTTTTGGAATAACAATCTTGGTCCCTCGCAGCAAGATTTCCCCGTAAAAGCAAAGTTCATTTTCAAAAATCTTGTAATTTTTTACAGCAACATCCCATTTATTACTGTAAATACCTTCCTTCACTTTTTGTATTTCCTGATCTAATTTGGAAAGTTCTTCAATCTCTTTCAAAGATACAGCCACAGGTCTTACAGCTTCAACAATTTTTTGCACATAGTCCGTATTTGAAGCATCAGACTTTAGTGTTTTACAAAGCCTTGATAATGGATCCGCTATATTATTTTTGCCTTGTCGGTATACGACATTGTATTTGTAGGATTGCAACCTCAAAATCCATCGTTCGATCCGAGCACGTGGTTTTGATTTGGGGCCAAATATTACTTCCAATGGCTTGTGGTCTGTTATGAGGTCGAACTCCTTTCCGTATAAAAACATGTGGAAATGCTCCACTGCCCATACTAACGCCAAGGCTTCCTTCTCGGTCTGACAGTATCTTCGCTCGCAATCACTTAAAGTCTTATTGCCATAAGCAATTATACGTGGACCCTTCTTTCCAATTTGTACAAGTACTGCACCTAATCCCACTGGGCTTGCGTCAGCAAATACCGCAGTTTTGTCTCTGACATCGTAGTATCCTAAATTCGTTATTTCCGTGAGTGTGAGTTTCAACTCGTTAAATGCTGTTTCTTGACGGTCTTTCCATAAATCAGATATATCTGCATTTCTTCCGGATTTATGCCGCAGTAATTCCTTAAGAGGTTCTGTAACGGTAGCTAAATTTGGAATCCACTTCCCTACGTAATTTACAAGACCCATGAAGCTTTGCAACTCACTTACAGTTACAGGAGCCCTGAACATCTTGATGGCATCCAGATATTTATCAAGTGGTCTTATTCCATTTTCAGATAAAAAGTGCCCTAAGAAATGAATTTAAGTTGTACCAAAAATGCACTTTTCTTTCTTCAAGAGAACACTATTCTGTTCTAAAACCTCCATTACGTGTTTAAGTCGTGCATCATGTTCTTCTTGGTCTTCGCCATAAATCAGTATGTCATCAATAAAATTTATAACCCCTTCACATTCTAATAATAAAGTTTCTAACGTTTTTTGAAATATTTCTGGAGCACAAGTTATTCCAAACATCAACCTCTTATATCGGTATAATCCTTTCCGAGAAATAAATGTAGTAATGGGCCTGGAATCGGGATGAAGCTCTAGTTGATGGAAAGCTTCCTTGATGTCAAGTTTACTGAAAACTTTTGCTTTATCTATTTTTGGCAAAAGCTGATCCATAGTTGGTAAGGGGTGGTTTTCACGTTTAATAGCAGTATTTGCACGTCGCATGTCCACACATAATCGGATATCCCCATTTTCTTTAAGAATGGGTACAATCGGTGATACCCAATCAGAGGGTCCATCAACTTTTTCAATTATATCTTTTTGAAGTAATTCTTCTATTTTCATATCAACTTTCTCTTGTAGTGGAATGGGGATTCTCCGGCAAGGTTGAACAATGGGCTTGATATTGTCATCAATTGGTATGCGAACTAAGACATTCTTAAATTTTGGAAATGTCTCTTCAGTGTCTAATGTATTCACTCCTAACCCTATCTTTAATACACCTAGAGCCATAGCTGTCGTTTTTCCAAGTAAGTTCCGAGTGCCACTTTCTACTACATAGAATGTAGTAGTCTGGGTTTTCTCTGCAAGATTAGTCTTAGCACTAAAAGAACCCAGTAGATTCAGGGGTGTCTGACTTCCATAAGCGTAAAATGTTTTGTCTGGTTTACGAACCTGATTCATTACCACAACACCGTTTTTCTTCATTTCCTCCCACGTAGTATCGGTTAATAAATTATGCTTACACCCTGAATCTATTAACATGTTAACATTGGTCCCTCCAATAGAACAGGTAACCGTGTCATCATCGCCATCAACATTAAAAACGTAATTAATATCATTTTTTGAAGATCCTTCCTCTTTTTCGTCTACATTTCTTACTCCTGTTTTAAATTTCTTTGAATTTTTCCATTGATGCTGATCTTGACTTTTCCTTTTCAAAGAAAGATTCGTGTTGCATTTTTTACTGAAATGTCCGATTTTGTCACACTTTAAGCATTTTTTTCCACGAGCTGGGCATTTATCACTAAAGGATAAATGAGATAGACTTCCACATCTGTAGCATTCTTTTTTCACTGGCAAATTCCTTTTATTCGTATCTATCTTATTAATGTTCGTACCAAGTAGATCTTTTTGGCGAAGCTTGTGGTCAAAATTTTCCATCTGCCTGCTAACAGATTCAATCGTATTTGCTTCGAATATAACATCATCTAATGTCATTTTATCACCTGTTTTCAAAATTTTTCTTCTCAATTCTTCAGAACGACATTTCTCAATTATCTGATCAAGAAGTTGGTCTTCCGCATCATCATATTCACATTTTGCAACTTGATGTCTAAGTCGAATCATATATTTTTCAAATTTTTCATCGTCTTCTTGCTTCATTTGTATTAGGGGGCAGGCAGGAAATAAGAAATAAATCTGTTTGGACAGAGTTTATTGCAGGAGAAAAGTAACACGTTACACGGTTTGGTACACAGATAAACAGGAAGTGATAAAAAAAACGAACATAGCGACCTCATACAGTGGTGGCACAATTGAGAACTAACTAATACAATGTTGCCATGACTAAAGTTAACATTGTACTCAACAATTTGTCTGAATAAATGCCTTTCAAACCTTTTACTCTGCTTGGGTGCGAAATATCCATCGAGTTTTTTTATACCTTCTTTGAACACATCATTCGTAGATTCGCTTTCTTCATCAGGTAGGTTGAAAAATATTTCTTGCAACTCCGTCCCTCCCCAGTGTAATAAGCTTGCAAGTTTCTTGTTAGGTGTATTTATACCCGCAACTTCTATATATATATCTAAACTTCTCTTCCACCGCTCCCATCGTGAACTCACTGAAGTAGTTTCTCCCTCGCAATCGAACTTGTCCAAGGTAAGGTTGTTCGCCATTGCTCTGAAGGCAAGAAATTATAAAATCATCTCTACTCAAACTCAATCAAGATCATAATTATTAATCTATCGAATTTAATCAAACTAATTTTATCAACTTCTGTGCCCGCGTTTCACCATTAGTACCAACTTAATTTCATAATTTCTGTGCTCGAATTTAATCAGTAGCATTCCAATTTAATCATAACCCGTGCCCGAATTCAATTATTTGGCACACGAATTTAATCACTACCGTGCCCGAATTCAATCATTTGGCACACAAATTTAATCACCACCGTGCCCGAATTTAATCATTGGCACACGAATTTAATCATCACCATGCCGAATTTAATCAATGGCCTTAAACTTTTAGCATCTCTACGTCCGAATTTAATCATAACTGTGCCCGAATTTAATCATTTGCATCCAATTCAATCTACATTATCCATTCAACACATTTTACAATATTAATTTAATCCTTCCTTTTTTTTATATAAATAAAATGTCCGCCGCCAGTATCTGGCATTATACTAATAACTTGACACTACTGGCACAAAGTCAACTAGTGCCAAAAGTTAAAAAAAATAAAACGGAGAAATTAATTTAATTTATTTCCATATAATCTAAAATTGGCTGTATGATTCGAAACACCTGGCCCATTTTTTTTTCTGCAGATTGGTGTCATTGACAACCGAGTTGACAACGCACTCTTTTTTTTTTAAAGGGTTCATTTCAAAACTTCGTTTTTCGGTGGTCTCTTTGCTAAGTTAAAATCGCATTAAATCTGTGGTTCGGAACGGGTCCCTAAGAAACTATGGCGCCAATTTGTATTCACAAAACGTATACTTAAATCACGATATCCATTGAAATTATTAAAAGAAATGCCTTAAATATGACATTATAATATACTTTTACCTAGTGTTGTCTTTCTTTTAGCAAAACAATGCCTAACTTGTACAAAACTAACAATGGTCTATCATTTCACCAAATCAGACAATGCAACAATTTCCACAAAATTATAAATAGTACTTACAGTTCCTCGTCGCCAAAATGTACTATCTGTGCTTCGGTGAAATGTATTTTATATCGGTTCCGAGCCTAGCGTAGGTTTTCCACAACTTAACACAACTCGGTTCTCTAAGATCCTCCTTCAAACTCCACCTTCTTTTTCCTCTCCTACCATAGGCAACGGAAATGACAGTATACAGCCACATCATGCACAACCTTTTATTATTGCATACACTACACTTCCTATTCGAAAAGTTCCCACCCGAAGAGTTTTTAGAATTACGACACTCATTCGCAAAATGTCCAGACTTGTTACACCGAAAGCATTTCATGTTTTTCTTGTCGAATTTTCTAGCAGCAAACGCCGACGATGAATTTGTCGCACCACCGCCTTTTTCATTTAATCTTTCCTCCTCGATAAGAAGTCTTGCGACCAAATTGTCGTACGTTTGTTTATTATCTGGCGCTGATTCCCATGCCGAAACAAAGTGCTTGTAACCCTCCGGCAATGGCATCAACACTTTGGTGATCACTAACTTATCAGATATAGTTTCACCCATTTGACTCAGCTGGTTTTTCATCTCTAGTATTTTCGATAGGAAAACGGACATTTCCATTCCTTCTTCAAATTTATATTGAAAGAAACGTTGTTGTACAACATGAATACTGGTATCTGATTTCTGTTCATACACACTCATCAACTTATTCCACATTTCGGCTGAAGTTCTGCATGTTATAATATGCAACATCACTGGTTCACTGATTCGAGTTACCAACACTGTTTGCGCCTTGGCATCATTATTTATCCAAACTTGCAACTCATCGCCCTTCTCCGGCTGCACAGACTTTCCTTCTACAATATGTAGTAGTCCTTTGCCTCGCAAAATAACAGTGGTTTGAAATTTCCACACATTCCAATTCTTGGAACCTTCCAACTTAATGACGCCTCCTGCTACTTGTGCAGCGTCCGTGATGCTCTTTCCTTACTAAATACTTCCTTCCAAAATGCCGACTCGCCTCAATGATGGCTCGCCGGTATTTACTCTGACTAGCAGTATTTCGTCCTGTTTTTTACTTAAAAACACAAAGTTAAGTGCCTGGGCCCATAACCTGTTAGAAATTAAGTAAAAAACAGTAATTAAGAAGAGGAAAAAATTTATTAAATTAAAATCAAACACGACTCGCTCACACCAAAGAGTACCAAGAGGAAGAGAGAGAGAGCACACAGCCAGCCCCGTCTCCCTCTAACACAAAAAGTTGCCATAATATGCATTACATTGCACGCTATTTAAGTATGACAACAGTATAATACCTAAATTTTTCTTCTGTATGACAACGTTTCATTCGTCATTTAATTACGAGACTAAGGTCAAATCAATAAATTCAATTTATCAACAATAAATCATCGCTCGTTATATCATGCGCAGAGCATAGGTCATAATAGTCTTATTCTGATGATTCTCATGATATTATTATGTAGACGAAGTCTATGTTTATAGGCTGGGGTAACAAGCATTTTTTTATATTAATAGTGTGAATGATTCAACTCACTTGAGTTAGAATTGAACTGAAAACATCACTAAGATTATGGAGCTGGCAACATTATTTTTCTGTCTAATGTCAAATTACTCCGTTCAATTAAAAATCCTACTTTAGTTCTTTTATAGGGTTCCGTAGTAAAAAAGGAACCCTTATAGTTTCGCCATGTCTGTCTGTCTGTCTGTCCGTCCGCGGATTCGCTCAGAGATTTTTAGTACTAAAAGACTGTAATTTGGCAAGGTTGTACATATTAATCATGCCGATAAAGCTGAAGAATAGAAGAAAAAAATAAAAAAAAATAAAAATAATAATAAAAAAAAAAACAGGGTTCTTCTGGTACACGTGAAGTGGGGGTTATTTTTTTTATTCACGACTACCATACACCGTTAAATTTACATCGTGCCATTTTGTATAGAGAACACAAAAATATTTTTGTCGCAGGAATATTTTTTTTTCGTGATAAGTTATTCAGTTTGACGTCACACGGCGGGAACAATTTCATGCTGTAGAAATAAGTAGATCAGTTAGAAATAAAAGACAATTTTACGTCAATGACATTAAATTATCCGTTGTCATTATGATATCGTTGGGATTTTGGAGTCTATGACCGACCTCACAAACCCTAGTTTCATCTCTGGATTCGAACACCAATAGGGACATCGTGCTTTCACTGGCTTCTTCCCGTGGCTACTATCAACGAAATAAGTTATTATTACACGAGCCGTAATGACACCAAGGTCACCAGGATTTAAATAATTCAGTTGTCGACCTCAACCCACACGAATTCACGATGAAGAAGATTAGACAAGTACAAATTCTATATGGATTCCCAATGTTCGAGTATTCTCAATGTAAATCAGGCAACACGGATGGCTTATCTTATCATATCAATCAAGTGACCTATTGAATATTATGCACCTACTGAGATAATTTCTGCAAAGCTTTAAATACAGACATTACACAGGCAAAACATTACTTTGTATGTTTTCTGTGGTGTTACTTAAACTAAAGAATAAAACAATATCAGTGCATTGCATGTTTCTTTAAAACATCTCTTGAGGAATTTAGCGGAAATATAGGAAGACTAGACGAGAGACCGAAAATTGTGGAATTTGATTTTTATTCTGATGACAATAAATGAAGTGATAATCTAGAAGCACAAATTGGGAAACTAACCTCAAAACATTAGTGGTTCTTCTTTCGATAATTGGTAAGAATTAGTGTTTTTGACACACAATGTAAAACCGAATTTTACTGTCTCATAAAGTAGAAAGATAACGAATCTAAAAGAACGTTGTTTCCTTTACGGGTAACCTTTGTATTAATAACATTTTGTCGATTTAATTTTAAGCAAAACTATTACGTTTTGTGAAAATAACACGATATTTAAAAGTTTACAGCTATTTTTGAAAAAAATTGCATTTCAGGTGAGTCTTATCACACAAATTAACTTCTGAAATGGTCAACTGGAATGCAAAGGATGTTAGAAGATTTCAAAGAGAGGCCCGCATAAAACACAAAGAATATCTTCATATTCTTGGGAACGAAAAATGGCACGTAGTCACTGCAGAGGATAGGACCACTTTACGGAACAAAGTCGAATTCGGCATGTATGGCCCCTTTGGGCGTACAATAACCAGTAAAGATCGGCTTGATGTTACAGAAAAAATATGCGGTCAATTGGTAAACGAATTCAGTTTTGAAAGAGAGAACATACACTTTTCTTGCATATTTGTCTTTATGAAGGTTTTCGACAAGCGCTTTACTGTACCGGTATTTAAAGCAAAGAGGGAACGCGATAGCAATTCCCAATGCGTCTATGTCGATACAAACGCTCGCAAATACACCAGCTGGAATGATTATTTGAACTACAACACACTTCGGAAATGTATTTATTGCTATCCTACGGATGGAGTCTACGAGAGATATGATAATGATGATGTTATTGTCGAATTCGGCACATCGCCTGCTTGCGACTTGGTATGTAGAGTCTGCAGATTCTTCGACATAACATCAACAGTAGTAAGCCTTGCAACTTTTGTGGTTGGTATAGCAACGCTCTGTGCTGTTTCAATATCTGGACCTATTATGGACGCCACTACCGCTGCCGCCGCAACATTTACAAATGTTTATGGAGTGTCCCGTAGCTTATACGGATTATACGATCGTGCAACACACAGTCAAAGCTTTAGCTTGGTTGATTTTGACGCTAGAGGTTGTTGGCTATCAGTTGTCGTATCCAGTTTAGAATTTACTCAAGGTCAAATGATTGCATCTATGTCGAATGCAGCCAGAGCTGGTGAAGTTACGGGCGTGGCTGGTCGTATTGCTTTCATGATAGTTCAATCAGGAAGTTTTATATCTAATGGAATTGGCATAGTGCGTGGTATTGCAGTAATAACACGAAGTGAGAGATACGAGCTAAAGCCATTAGATGTGTTCCAATTCAGTGCATCAGTGATGTTCTTCATGAATGCAGCGATCAACTTTAAAACTGCAAGCACTGTTATCAAAGAAGTACAAAATTACGTCATTGTGAGTCACAGAGACAGTCTAAGTGAGAATGCTAAGAAGTTGTTCATAAATCAAACGGCAAAGCTGCTCGGACCTAATGACATGTATGAAAATGCTAAAGTTGTGAAAGAACTGATCGAAGGTATTGAGAATTGGAAGATCTTGACAAAATGATGTTAGACAAAAGGAAAACGTGGTTGACCCGTAATAATGTTTAAATTTAAAAAAGTTCATCTAGTTTGTTTTGTTCCGTTATTATCTATTTATCTATATCTATATATATATAAAAGAAAGTTGTGTTAGTTCCTTTGCTTATAACTCCAGAACGGCTAAACCGATTTGGACGATTTTGGGTTCGTTGCGATCGTCTCGGCCTAAAGTTAAATAATAAGCTTTAAAAAAAGGAAAAAGACCCCGCAATTGCGATTTACAAATTATAAAGAGTTGGATAACCCGCCATGGTCGAGTGCGCGGAGCCATTTTTACTTCAAACGCGTTGCTAGGAGATTCACAAAAAAGACCCCGCCTGCTATCAGAGTTTGTGAGTACCATTTTCAAATAAGAATTTATTTTTATTTTTGTCTTTGGCAATCAATTTGTCATCACGGCTGTCATAATTTATGAGTGGTGCTGGTGGATCATTTTCGTCGTGGTACAATGCCAAAAATCGTAAGTATTTGTAATATTTTTTTATTGTAGTGAGAAACATATTTTTTCTAAGGATTATACATACGTATTTTTTTTTTTCATAGCCAAATCTGCTCGCTTTTGGCAAACACTGCCATAATTGCGGCAAGTGGATGGAACGTAGAGCGTTGAGAAAAGATTGTAAGTATTCTACCGCTGTACATTTTTCAGTTACAATAATTGTCATGTTTCATGTACATTGTACATACATACATAAACTCACGCGAGTGTTCCCAAAGTTATTACCTTTAGCACTAAAGTGCAATGTAATATAGATTAAGAGCATTTTACAGTTTGGTTTAGAAAATTTGTTTCATTTTATATTAATGCTTTCAGTGATTTGCAATTTTTGCAAGAAATGGTAGAGCAATGCAAATGTGCAGCAGATGCATAGAATGTGACAACATTGTCCTAGGTAAGTTGTTAAAATATGTACTTAATTACTTTATAAATTTTTGTAGTGAAGTTTATTTTTTGCACTTCTTGCTCTCATGTGTGTTCTAGCTTGAATGTTCGTAAACATTATTATATTTCAGACAATTTCAACTACTGTGAATGCTGCGGCCTTTAAATTCGTTGGATTTGCCTGGCTTACCACCGCACAATTTAGAGTTAAAGGTTGGCTTGGTAGTCATAATGCTGAGAAATCTTAACCAACCAAAATTGTGCAACGGAACGCGTTTAGTTATTCTTATAACTAATGGCCAACGTCATTCACGCGACTATACTGAAAGGGAAATTCAAAGGAGAAGAAGTCCTCATTCCAAGGATTCCAATGATTCCAACAGAAATGACCTTTGAGTTTAAACGTATTCAGTTTCCGATTCGTCTAGCATTCGCAATGACGATAAATAAATCACAAGGACAATCCTTGACCATTTGTGGCTTAAATTTAGAACATCCATGTTTCTCATATGGTCAATTGTGCGTGGCATGTTCACGTGTTGGCAAACCGTCAGCCTTATTTGTGCTTGCGCCCGAAAAAAAAAACTAAAAATGTAGTATATAATAAGGTACTTTACTGAAATAAATGATTATACATCTTAATAATATTCGTGATTTTCTAATTACCTTGATTGAAACCAAAAATCATTTTTAGCTAAGTAAGGCCGCGTCCGGACTGGTCTCGCGACGGCGATTTCAGTACATTTGCGCGACGTGACGCGACGAAAATGTACTGAGATCGCCGTCGCGCGGCCAATGCGGCCGCGGCCCAAAAGCTTTCAGGCGGTACAAAGTTCGCCGGGTCAGCTAGTTTATTATAAATTGGACTGAGAAACTACGTAAAATTATTGCTAGAACTAAAGGTGTAGGAAGTAGATAAAATTGAAAAACATATATGTCATTTTCGCTACAAAATGCAGTTCTGGATTTATCACCTGCAAATTATGTACAAGTGAATAAAATGCCAGAATATAATTCACTACCGCTCTTCTCAAAAACTGTTTTTTTTTTCACATTACCTTTAAAATAAAGGGACGATTATTAGGTTTCTTTGGTAAGAAATATTTAACTACCTATAAAATAACTAAGATGAAGGGATACCTACAGATTCTGATAGCACCTAAGAATCAAACCTCATTTTCGCTTAATCTCGACATTAACGATTACAGAACGTCTGAAATCCACTGATCTCTTAGATTAGGCGCACAATTTGAAAGTAACAAATTATGGCATAATATTAATAGCATTATTTACTGAACATTACGGATGTCGCTCGTAGATCGGCCGCCATTACTCAGATGGGCTTAAACCGTTGAATTTTAACCGGGATTTAGCGTTGTGCTGTGTTTGGATTAAGCTAGTAACAATAGATCCATTTCGGGTCGCAGTGGTCATTGGGACATAATTTGCCCGATCTCTTCTACCAAAATCATAGAGTAGAGTACCGGATCGAAGAAACCTAGTCGTATCAATAAGTTCTTAAACAATGTACAAATGGCTAGCCTATTCTAAATCGGTGTTACTTTAGATACACACACGGAATCTTGATACTTTTTTGCATTGTGCTGCGTTAACAATCAGTTAGTTTTATTTTAGAATTAGCTTTTTTTATTAAATCTCTAATCAGTAATTTACATGAATAATCGAATCAAAACTATGACGTGATTGTTAAACAGAATATTTGAGTTTCATTTTTCGTTAGGTTTTCAATAAATAAATCTAAGTATTTTGTGTAAAATTACTGTATTTTTAAGAAGGTCTATTTCCTTGATAGTGTTAAATACTTAGGTAGGTCATTTTGAATACAGTTGACAGGCCGACTGTTAAGTAAGAACTCGACTGATAGCAACGACAGTTTCATCGAAACGCAGCACAAAGACGAAACCCTGGTCCGTATTTACGATTTAAAATAAATGGTCGGGATTGGCGACGCAAGCTTCGAACCAGCGCGATGCGACGCCGACGCTGCCGGCAAGCTGTCTTCAAGGCAAAGGAGAGCAGCGTGTGACATTAATCTAAAATCAGAGGAGTTCTCCAAGGGCATACCCTAGGTTATATTTTATTCCTTGTAGATTGTACTTGACGATTGTAGATTATGTTTGGAAAAAACTACAGAAAAGTACGAATGTGACACACGGCGCCTCCAGTCAGATATGCATATTTTAAACTCGTCATTACAAAGTATTACACGTAAATATGAGTCAGCACAACACGAAATTAAGGAGCATGTGTCGGCTATGAATAGTTTGTTGGAAATGTGTAAGTATAATTATGACACTTTCATATCTTTGACCGACAATCACATCTGTGATTGTAAACAAGCTCCAGCGAGCTGTTCCGTGCCGACCGTGTGTCCCGCCGAACAGCCGGCCGAACAGCTGATACTGACCCAGGCGCCGTCAGTCGACTTGAGTACTAATAGTGTTATCAATAACGCCTCCTCCTCTCGAACAAAGAATAGGTATATAATGTACAGCGATGAACTTGGAAAAAATATAGGTTTACAACTTAGTCGGCGCGTGGGCCAGGCAATATTAAATAACTGTATGCCTGGCGCCACATATTCACAAATATTAAACAAAGTGTTGTCATCGCAGTTTTTAGAACCCACGACCCTAATTATTTTAATTGGTAGAAGGGAAAATGTATCTCAAAAACTAATTACTAAATACTTTTCCAAACTAAATTCTTTACAAAATGTAGATAAAATAATCTTATTTGCGTTTCCCTTCAGCCAATCTTTGTCGCAACATGAGAATTATATAAGACATGATTATAATACATTTATACACACATTGACATGTCGACATACTGAAAAATTTAATTTCATAGACACCAATATTTGTATTGGAAAATATTTTTATTTGACTAAGGATAGGTATTACCTATCTAGGTTTTATACAAAACAGATAGCAGAGTTGCTATCTTATTTTATTTTGAACTCAGTCAATTTTTTGACTAATGAAACGCCTGCTTCTATTGAGCAGAGTAATAATAATGACATATACCCCTTGGAATCTGTTCCAAGCTCTTTAAATTAACCCATAGGACAACAGAGAGTAACTCTGGCAGTAGCCCTAATATTTGTATAAATATACCTTCATCTTGCCCATTAAATCAAGTTACTAGTAATAAATGTAAAAGCAAGAATATTTTAAACGTGGTTCATCAAAATATACAGGGCATATTAAGCAAGGAATTAGAAGTTGAGTTGTTCATGAACTGTAATAATATTGATATTTTATGTATTACAGAGCACTTTTTAAAAAGTTATCAGTTCATGTTCAGCTTTAATAACCACCACGTAGCTAGTTCGTTCAACAGAAAAAAAGCAGAACGCGGTGGCTCCTTAATACTTGTTAATAATAGTTTTAAATATAAGGAACGAGTTGACATAGTGAGCCTGTCTGTTGAGCGTACTATTGAAATAGCCTGTATTGAACTTGAACAACTTATTGTAATGAGCGTATACAGACCACCAGATTCATCTTTTGATTTATTCGAAAAGATAATGGATGAAGCGTTGACTAAAATCAGCGATAAAAACAAAAATTTTATAATTTGTGGTGATTTTAATGTTAATCTGTTAGAGGATAATAATACTTGTACTAGATTTAAATCTTTATTTTTATGTCACAACATGAACTATCTTTTTTTGGAGCCTACTAGAATTACTGCAACATCTGCTACTTGCATTGATAATATATTTTCTAACATTACGCCTACTTACAAATCGGTCATCAATAAATTAACCTCTGATCACTCTGGTCAGATAGGTATATTCAATATTAAAATAAAAAAGGACCAAAAAGAGGATATTACATGTGTCCCCATTAGTGACACTCGGCTAGAACACTATAGGAATAATATTTTAGATAAATTATCGGAAATACCATACAGTGACGATCCAAATTTATTGTATAACTCAGTATTTAACGTTGTCAAAAATGAATATGATACGGTATTTAAATCAAAAACTATAAAAGTTAATAACAAAGCTTTGTTTAGTGATTGGGCGACAGCGGGAATTCATAGGAGCAGACGAAAATTATATGAACTCTATGAAGAGAAATCATATAACAAGAGTACGGCCTTTCTAGATTATGTTCGTAGTTATTCAAAAATGTTTAAACGCGTTTGTGCCGTAGCTAAATCCAATTTCATTAAAAACAAAATTGAATCTAGTAGCAATGTAATGAAAACGACATGGAAAATTATAAATAGCGAGACTGGAAAGGCCAAAGCTACACATAATCACTTCAAGCTTAAAATAGATAATCAATTGTTAAGTACAGACCTAGAAGTAGCAAAAGCTTTTGAAAATTTCTTTACGGACATTCCAGTTTCAACAACCAAGTCTTTAAATTCATCTCCCGCTGCTGCTGAATCTATACTTAAGCAGAACTTTGAGGAATGTAAAACAGATTTTAAATTTAGGCACGTAAATAATGAGGACATTGTAAAAGCGTTTAAATCCCTGGAAATGAAAAAGACGGCTGACGTCCATGGTCTATCTGTAAAAATTATAAGTTCCATTATAGATTGTATCGCACCTCACCTTTGTTGCATATTTAATCAATGTATAGATAACGGTGTGTTTCCTGACTTGATGAAACTAAGTAAAGTGATACCTTTATTCAAAGCCGGTAGTACATCAGACCCCACAAATTTTAGACCTATATCGATACTACCAACTCTTAGCAAAATATTTGAAAAACTCATACTTAATCAATTGCAGAGTCATTTTTATGTCAATAATTTAATTCATGTTGCTCAGTTTGGTTTCACAAGGGGTCGTTCAACAGCCGACGCTGGTGTTGAGCTAATTGACAATGTTTTTGGTGCCTGGGAAGACGCAATGGATGCAATAGGTGTATTCTGCGATCTATCCAAGGCTTTTGATTGCGTCCATCATGACATTCTTGTCAGGAAGCTACGCCATTATGGTGTAAAAGATCAGGCTCTTGGCCTTCTGGAGTCATATCTAACAGATAGGGTTCAGATGGTCGATGTTAATGGGAAAAGATCACCCGGATCTTCAATAAGTATGGGCGTCCCGCAGGGTTCAATTCTTGGACCTTTCTTGTTTTTAGTATATATTAATGATTTACCTTATCTTGTTAAAGCAAAACATGGGTTAGTATTGTTTGCCGATGATACTTCTTTGATATTTAAAGTTAAAAGACAACAATCAAACTATGACGACGTAAACAATGCTATCTCTAGTATAGTGAATTGGTTTACTGTTAATAATCTATTACTTAATGAAAAGAAAACTAAATGTATTAAATTCGTATTACCCAATGTGAAACCGGTAACTACAGATATATTTATAAAAGGACAGAAATTGGACCTTGTAGATTCGGCTGTCTTTTTGGGCATTACTTTAGATGCCAAACTACAATGGGATTCTCATATAAATAAATTGTCGAACCGACTGAGTTCAGCAGCGTTCGCAGTTAAAAAAATTAGAGCCCTTACCGACGTAGACACCGCTAGACTAGTCTACTTCAGTTACTTTCATAGTCTAATGACCTATGGTATTTTATTGTGGGGTCACGCTGCGAATGCTAATAGTATATTTATTTTGCAGAAACGGGCTGTTCGTGCAATTTATAGATTAGGGCCTAGAGTGTCACTGAGGGAAAAATTTAAAGAAATCAATATTCTGACATTTGTGTCTCAATATATCTATGACAATCTTGTGTATATAAAACGAAATATAAGTAATTTTCAGAAGCACAGTGATATACACAATTTTAATACTAGAAATAAAGACAAGTTGGTTGCTTATGTCAGCCGACTACATAAAATTAGTAATTCTTTTAAAGGCAATTGTATACGCTATTACAATAAGGTCCCTACTGATATTAAAAACTTGCCTTTAGACAAGTTTAAAATAATTATAAAACAGAAATTGTATAAAAAAGGTTACTATAGGATATCTGATTACTTAGAAGACAGGTGTCCATGG
Source organism: Carpatolechia fugitivella (assembly GCA_951230895.1). Lineage (NCBI taxonomy): Eukaryota > Metazoa > Arthropoda > Insecta > Lepidoptera > Gelechiidae > Carpatolechia > Carpatolechia fugitivella. The sequence continues at coordinate 15,500,729 of OX579657.1, forward strand.
GAATAGATTGTTTGAGTAGCAGGCTTTTTCGATATGTAATAAGCATTAATTTTGTAATTGACAATATTTTATTTAAAAAAGGAAACGCAAAAGATGCGATGACTGTGGAGTTTCTTCGGTGAGCTCTTCTCCACAGATTCCGCCATTGTGTTAGTGAACTCACCCAAAAAAATGTAATGACGGATCTAAGTGATGTAATAACATCCTATGGAAATAAATTATTTTGACTTTGACTTTTGACTTTCCTATTGTAGGTGAATGACATCGCCTAAATTAAATAAGCAAATAAATTCATTAAAAATAAAAATATTATTGACCTTGCTGTAGTTTCTTATTCTACTTATATTATAGAAGCCTGAAGAAAGAAATTACTGGTCCAGTAAGGTATAATACTTAGTATAATACATATAGACACTTAGTTGACTCTTGTTGCATATTGGCTCCCTCTTATACCTTGCAACGGTTGCTCGCGGATCGTCGGCTAAGCCAGGCACCGCCAAACCGAGGGGATACCTAAGATTCCTAATTTTATTCCCTCCTCTAGATGCCAAACCGTAAAACCTGGTCTCAACACATACACAGACTTTGTAAATTGAAATTAGGGTCGCTGTATCTAGTGATTTCGTCATAAATTTATTTTTGACTAGAGCTCTGCCCGCAACTTCGCTGGCGTGGTCAAAGTTTTATCTGTATAATGACGATGGACATTTCAAAAAGAAGATAACTCCGCTTCTAGGCGTCAACGCATCTAAAGAAAACATGCACCAGTTTTTAAGATAGATAGAAGAGTCTCTGTGCAAACTGCATCCAATTTCATTCGGTAGTTTTCGCTAGGCCAAACTGGTTAAGCCTAAAGTATATAAATTTTGTAAAGTATATAAGGTTGTCGGTGGTCTAGTGTTAGGGCCGCTGCCTCCCGTCCGGGAGACGCGGGTTCGATCCCACCATCTACTAATGTGTTTTCGAATTTCGAATTCATTATGTACGTTTATTCGACGCTCTTATAGTGAAGGAAACATCGTGATGAAACCTGCACACTCCTACGAAGAAATTCAAAGGTTGTGTTGTGAAGTCGACCAACCCGCACTGGGCCAGCGTGGTTGACTAAGGCCTAATCGCCCTAATTCAGGGTAGGCTCGAGCCGCTCGGTGCGGGGGACGTATATGAGCTGTTGATGATGATATAAGCTAAACTAGATTGTCCTGGGCTAAACTTGTGGCCCGGCAGCCGCCACGGAGCCGCCGAGCACTACACGAAGAGTGTTGTAGAGGGTTATGTGGCCATAACCAGGGCACAGTCCAAATGCCTCGTTACAATCTAGTATATCCTGACACGCTTAGGATGAATCGGTTTGGCCTAGGACAATTGGCCTGAAATCGGTTTTGGACGGTAACATAATTACGAAATTAGACTATGCATTTAGCCAGGTCTATAGGAGCTCAATGTTTTTTTTTTTTTTTTTTTCACTTCGGTGAGGTATCATATCGTGGGAATTTAATTTTTCCGCAGTAAAAAGTAGCGTCCATCCTTGATTACCAGACTATCTAAATACCAAATTTCATCAATATCGACTTAGTATAGTTTAGCCATGGAAGCGTAACAAGCAGACAGAGTAAATTTCGTTATTTTAGTAAGTATTAGACTAAGGACAAAATTATTTTACAAATCTTAACGAACAATTTTTCATAGACTAAGACTCTGATCACCACTTTGGGGTTATGAGCGTGATGTTGTTGTGTATTTTTTCATAGGGATGAGACTCTCTCCATGTGGAAATTTGGCGGCGACTTTACAAAGGCTAATATATTTTCAGCGCAGTCACGAAATATATCGCGTTAGGGTTTGTTTTCAAAAATATCTTGCAAAACCTTAGCGGTTTCAGCACATACAGTTTGACTCAAACCGCTTAGACTTTGTTATAAATTCTTTAAAAAACGAAGTAAACGAGAACAACTTGCAGATTTAAATAAGTATATTCATTTTATTATGTACAAATAACAATGCATCTAATATTTTACTAACAGAATGTTTATAAATCTTTCACTTACTTATTTATTACATACAACAGCACCTAATAACAATTTACTATAATTCGATTATATTATAAGTAACTTTGGCATAGATAAAGCAAATGGAATGTTCTCTGTTTGTTATTGATATTGTGTTTCAGCTGTTGTAATAGTATTTAGCAGCCTGAATTCAAATTTGAAAATATAGAACGTGCTATGTCCGAAGAAATATTACCTGAGTTAATTTTACACATTGTAACATTGATTATTTATTAATTAATTATAAATCGCTGGTGGTGGCTGGATGAGGAAAGCGGGTGCCCTTGGGGAGGCAGCAGTCCAGCAGTGGACTGCAATAGGCTGATTGATTGATTGAACATTGATTATAATCAATAATATTTTTTTAAAAGAACATACACACACAGTATGCATGCACACACACATGCACATGTGTGTATGTTTGTTGTTGTTGTGTGTATGCAGATTCCGCCATTGTGTTAGTAACTCACCCAAAAAAATTTAATGACGGATCTAAGTGATGTAATAACGTGGTAATAACATCCTATGGAAATAAATAATTTTGACTTTGATTTTGACTTTTATGAGTGTTTTGAATAATTGTTTAAAAAATGTACACAAACGATTAAAATACGTCATGATGACTGATACCTTATGCACCTTTAGTGCATTCTAGAAATCAGTCAAAGTGCAGTCGAACTTAAAAGAACTGACTAAAACAACATGGAAAAGCCGACCATCTGAAACTTGGATTTTCCATACAATATTTGGCTATTTTTTTTTCTTTGTCTATCAGGTAGATTATTGAAAAGTGTTACGACACGTATTGAATTCTTTTTTCACGTAATCAAAAAATTACGTTAATTACGTTCGTAATTAATTCATTATCAATTACTATATGACGTCACGCTTGTGTAAATTTTATACCTAACTGTGACGTAGTGAGCCCCCACTCCCCAACTTTAATGCGGCTTAACAAAGTTTTTTATATTATTATTTTGATGAAACAAAAAATATGTGTCTAATATGTGTTGTATTGTTGTTGTTGTTTGTTCTATTGTTTTTATGTTCCTTTTGTGTGCAATAGAGTGTTTTTACTTGCTTACTTTTATTACCTCACTATATAATTTCGTTTTCTTTACCTAGGCATTATCCCTATTAAGTCACTGCTTTCACATCTCATAGTATTTTGATGATTACTTGACTAGGATGCCATTTACAGTGCGACACAAAATAGTAGAAATATTTCTAATAATAGAACATTGTTACATATAAACCTCCAGTAGTGATTGGTAACCTATTTTTGACTTGACACTGGCTAATTGCAAATAAGCAGCAGGCATAATTTTAAAAATAAAAAACTTTATTTCCTGTTCGTTAATTAGTCGTATTTTTAGAATATTATCCTGTTAAGTCTAATAATACTAATATCATTTGTAAATAATATATTATTGCGTAGCAGTACATTATTTAAATTTATTTTATTCCTTTTATCTAGTAAAATAATACGTATGATTTCTTTTAAATTATTTTTAAATCCTATCCAAATATCAACTTTGATTTATATTTTTAATATTTATTAGTTTCCTTGTTTTTAAATTACTGTGGCGAGGTGCAAGCCGCACGATGCCAGAAAAAAAAACAGTGTTGCCAGCCCCGTACAACGCCCTCTACTATTTTGTATTGTACTGTTTAAGGCTACAATTTAGTATTTCATATCACAATGTCAAAAATTTCGTTTAAATCGGCTGATTTAAGTCTGGCCAAGACTATGTTCTATACATTTCGATTACATATTTTTATATAGGGTTATGTCTTAAATAACTAATATTATGTTAAAGCATTTAAACCGTAATCTCTCCTTTCTATTTCCAGACCTGAAAAAGAAAACGTTTCAATTTACTACTGCTGTTTTAAATTAAAAAAATAATCGAGCGTCGTTGGTCTAGTGGCTAAGGCTGATGGCTCCCATCCGGGAGACACAGGTTCGATCCCTACCACGTACCAATGTATTTTCGAATTCATAAACGTGCGTTATTATGTTTATTCGACGCTCTTACGGTGAAGGAAAACATCGTGATGAAACCTGCACACTCCTGCGAAGAAATTCAAAGAAGAAGACCAACCCGCACTAGGCCAGAGCGTGGTCGACTAAGGCCTAATCGCCCTAATTCAGGGTAAGCTCGAGCCCCTCGGTGGGGACGTATATAAGCTGTAGGATAACCTTCTTAAAAAATCTTATGAAGAACATTTTTATCAACAACGTTTCCTAAAGAGCATACAGGGGTCGAAAGATAGCAAATATTATTCGACCTTCCATACAAAAGGAACAAGCAAAATTTTATTAGAAAAATATTTATATTGTTCTTTTTGTTTTCCTTATAATGAGTAAGTACGTTATTTTAATTAAATGCAATATTTCATTAGACTTTTAATGCTTATTAAACACTACTTTTAATTACTTATTTATTTATTATTTGCATTACGTTCTTACTCTAATTATTATTAAAGTAATTACCTTTAATTTATTTATTCTTTCATACACAAAGGATCGAAAAAAACTATCGATTTTTCGATCAAAACTAGTACCCAGTTATCTAACATAAATTTTAGTACAACACCAAAACTTAAGGACGTTCATGTAGAGTTTAAATCGCATTTATGAAATATTTCAATTAGATTCTTCAAACAATTCATCAAACTTATTCTGCAGCTCAATTTCGTGGTCTTCTAAAACTGCAAACAAATAAAAATAATACATGTGAAGGTCTCGTAAGAGGATATTCACATTATTCGTTGATAATTGAAGAGAAGGGTTCATTCAAAGATTTCCCTTTTCATACAAAAGCTAGGTCCTCAGACAATGGTATCGATTCACATAGTCACGCTCTAATCCTTAATTTAAGTTCGTCTGTCCTTTTCACCTTTTAAAAGATTAAAAAGGGACAGGAGATGGCCATCCTAATATTAGAGCTGTCAAACATCGAATTTGAACCTTATTGACGCATCGATTGCACAATTTTAGAGAGCACGTAAAACAACGGAAAATCTCTTCTGACAGCTATGCCCTTATTTTAGGTTATCATTCGTTCAAATTAATATCATTCGTTCGTCTGAATTCATCACCTCTCTTTCATTGGTCATAGAAACGAAAAGGCTTGCTGGATTTTTAAATTAGAATCAGCCACAGTATCTTCAAATAGACGACAGATAGAAGGTTCTAGAACAAGTGCCGTGTAAGGAAAGTTCTAGAACAGTTGCCATACCTAGAACATGCTGGTCGATACTGGGTCCCGAGACGAACCTTCCGCTTAGTGAAGGATCCAGGTCTTCAAACAGACGTCGAATACCCTCAGGGAAGTTCCATAGCAATATGTGGTGCTTCTTCTGCTGCAAGTCTACCAGCGTAGACACCAGGTTCTGGAGTAAAAGAATCATGAACATTATCAACGTCGGAGGCGTAAAATTCATTCCGCGAATCCAAGCGTGTCGTACGAATAGTCTCCATGGTAAACCGCAATAGATACTGAATTTTCTACACCGACTCTTATCACATTTTTGCTCATATTATCTTCTAATACCGCGCATTTCCGCACCTATTTTTTTTATCTTATTTATGAATAGTTAGAATATTAACTAACACAAAAAATAGCGCATGGGCAGACGTAGGTGACAGTGAAATCCTTCAACGAAATTTTTATTTTTGTGAAAATTTATGTCAAAATTTTAGAATTTTGGAATGCACCCTAAAAAATTATAACCTAAAAGTTTGTTTATTATTTTGGTTGTTTATTTTTACCTCCTTAACTAAAAATTTAAAAGTATTATGATGAAATACAGTAATTAAATCTCAACTTATAGAATTATATCGAAAATAATATTTACGTAGGTAAGTAAATAGTTAATGATTTCCTTGCCGGAACAGGTGAAAAGTAATGTGTTGGGTTTGAGAGGAATCTAATTCTCTCCTCGAACCTTAGAATCCCTCGCGAGCTTCAGGAGTCTATTTTTAGAAACACTCGCTACGCTCGTGCTTCTATTATAAATTCCTTCGCATGCTCTGGATTCAATATCAGTTCTCTGAGGAAAAATCAACATTCCTCTCTTACCTAACACATAACTATTATTTGTTATAAAAAGTATCAAAATCCTATTAAACATTATAATTTGACTATTTTTGTATCTGATAAAATAAACCTAGTAGTCAAATTATGATTTATGTAAAAACCATTTTTGATATGCTCTTGTTCTACCATTTTCCATAGTGCGTTGGTCCTGGCTAGTCGTCATATGAACCAAGTCAGTGGCCTTTGGCGGCTCTATAACACTGACACTAGGGTTTGTGAGGTCGGTTGTCGACCTTACAGCCCACACGCTATTCTATGTCATAAGTTAAGTTCCCTTTGTAAAGGTATCCTCACCTCGGCTGCTCCAAAGTCGACGCTATGCAGTAGTCTCCCATCCATAATGACGACGGGCACCCTCGGCGGGACGCGCTTTGCTATATGCGCGGCGGTGTACTGCGCACTGGCGTAAGAAACGTTGCCCAGCAACGATATCGACAGGCAGTCCAGGTTGCCCACCTAAAACAACAATGACGGATTAATTTCCCGCTATAACAATAACATCACACTAAATCATTATAAATGAAAAAAAAAATATTTGGATGTTTAGATGTTTGGATGTTTGTTCCGCTTTCACGCCTAAACTACTGGACGGATTTGGACGAAATTTATAATGAAGATAGTTTGTAACCTGGATTAACACATAGGATACTTTTTACCGGGAAAATCTTACATAGCGCGGGCGGACCACTAGTAGTCTATATAAACAACTGACGAATTTAATGAACGAGTGAATGAATGAATGGACTTACTTTAAACGTGTTGTCTGTTCGCAAAGGCCTGGCACAAGCCGCTAATGCTCGTAGGCCGCGCCACACAGAATGACGTACTGAATGAGTGAATGAGTGAGTGAATGAATGATTAGACTTACTTTAAACGTGTTGTCTGTCTGCAAAGGCTTGGCACAAGCCGCTAAAGCTCGTAAGCCGCGCCACACAGAATGACGTACTGAATGAGTGAGTGAATGAATGATTAGACTTACTTTAAACGTGTTGTCTGTCCGCAAAGGCCTGGCACAAGCCGCTAATGCTCGTAAGCCGCGCCACACAGAGAATGACGTACTGAATGTGTGAGTGAATGAATGATTAGACTTACTTTAAACGTGTTGTCTGTCCGCAAAGGCCTGGCACAAGCCGCTAATGCTCGTAAGCCGCGCCACACAGAGAATGACGTACTGAATGTGTGAGTGAATGAATGATTAGACTTACTTTAAACGTGTTGTCTGTCCGCAAAGGCCTGGCACAAGCCGCTAATGCTCGTAAGCCGCGCCACACAGAGAATGACGTACTGAATGTGTGAGTGAATGAATGATTAGACTTACTTTAAACGTGTTGTCTGTCCGCAAAGGCCTGGCACAAGCCGCTAATGCTCGTAAGCCGCGCCATACAGAATGACGTACTGAATGAGTGAGTGAATGAATGATTAGACTTACTTTAAACGTGTTGTCTGTCCGCAAAGGCCTGGCACAAGCCGCTAATGCTCGTAAGCCGCGCCATACAGAATGACGTACTGAATGAGTGAGTGAATGAATGATTAGACTTACTTTAAACGTGTTGTCTGTCCGCAAAGGCCTGGCACAAGCCGCTAATGCTCGTAAGCCGCGCCATACAGAATGACGTACTGAATGAGTGAGTGAATGAATGATTAGACTTACTTTAAACGTGTTGTCTGTCCGCAAAGGCCTGGCACAAGCCGCTAATGCTCGTAAGCCGCGCCATACAGAATGACGTACTGAATGAGTGAGTGAATGAATGATTAGACTTACTTTAAACGTGTTGTCTGTCCGCAAAGGCCTGGCACAAGCCGCTAATGCTCGTAAGCCGCGCCATACAGAATGACGTACTGAATGAGTGAGTGAATGAATGATTAGACTTACTTTAAACGTGTTGTCTGTCCGCAAAGGCCTGGCACAAGCCGCTAATGCTCGTAAGCCGCGCCATACAGAATGACGTACTGAATGAGTGAGTGAATGAATGATTAGACTTACTTTAAACGTGTTGTCTGTCCGCAAAGGCCTGGCACAAGCCGCTAATGCTCGTAAGGCGTCGCAAGCAGCGCCACATAGAATGCCGTATTCCAGGCCGGCGCTGATCCCAACCAATACTGTCACACAGTACACCAGCAGTTCCATTTCTGAAATTTAAATGTATAAAGTTGGCGTCGTTCTCAATTTTAGCGGCCACTCAGGAGTACGAGTAACTTTATTCTCTTCACTGTTTATCTTTCGTTTTCTTTATTGTCGTTTTTTTCTATTCTATAGAATAACTATTTTTCGATTACGTGAAAAAATTAAAAATACGTGTCCAATACTTTTTAATAATCTACCGAAAAAAAAGTAGTCATCATCCATCCATATTGGGGTAGCAAGGTAGGGTCGGTGGGGTCACTCGGGTTGACGATGAGGGTTTCATTAACAGCTCATATATACCCTGAATTAGGGCGATTAGGCCTTAGTCGACCACGCTGGCGAAGTGCGGGTTGCTCGACTTCACACACAAACTTTGAATTTCTTCGTAGCTGTGCAGGTTTCATCACGATGTTTTCCTTCACCATAAGAGCGTCGAATGAACGTACATATGAATTCGAAATTCAAAAACACATTGGTACGTGGTGGGGATTGAACCCGCGTCTCCGAAGCCCTGGCCACTAGACCACCAACGCTCTGGGGGCTCACGACGAGGGTTTACTTACTGCTATTCCTCCACAGGAGCCTCACAATATCCAGCTCGATGATGGAGATCATTGCCACCATGATGACGGCGGCTAGGACGGCGCGGGGGATGAAGTAGAACGCTTCCGATAGTAATGTTACCGAGAGAAGCACCAGGCTCGCTGGAAGATAAACATTTAAAATTAAGGAAAAAATACAACCTTTAATAATCAATCAAATCAATGGCCCGTTACAGTCCACTGCTGGACTATGAGCCTCCTCCACTTAAGTGTTTGGTTTTCCCATAATCTCCACGCTTGGCAGGCGGGTTGGAGATCGCAGATTAAAAGGTTACTGTATCAGAGAGCGCTGCTGCCCGTTCCCTGTTCAATGTGTAGTCCCTAAGTCGCCTCTTAAGACACCCACGGGAAGAGTAGGGGTTGGTGACAAATGTATTCTACTCTGCCGTCACCACACGGCACCTTTAATAATAATATTATATACGAGGAGGGATCAAAAAGTAGTGAGAACGACATAGTCCTTGGTAAGAAAAAAAAAATACTAGCAGGCATAGCTCAGATACATATTTGTAATATTAATAAAGAAAAAAAATCTTCGATTCTCTTTTGTTTTTTTCTGAATGTAGTCATTTGTTTGCTTCGTATCGGAACGTGTTCTCGAAAATGGAGAAAAACGAAGTGCGAGCCGTTATTAAATACCTCTGTTTAAAAAAGTTAACGACTCAAGAGATTCATTGCGATTTGGAGGCAACATTAGGAGAGTCTGTTCCGCCGTATTCTACTGTCGCAAGGTGGGCTTCTCAATTTCGAGTAGGGAGAACGAGCACGGAAGACGAACATCGTTGCGGCCGTCCATCGACGTCAGTCACCCAAGAAAATGTTGCGAAAATCGAGAAAATTGTATTGATCCGATAATTAATTCAAGAAACGGGCATTTCATATGGAAGTATTCAATCCATATTGAAACAATCTTTGAATATGAGAAAAGTTTCCGCAAGATGGGTGCCGAGAATGTTAACCGACAGTCAGAAACAAAATCGACTTGACATTTCGAAGATATTGTTGGACAAGTTTCAAGAAGATTCTGAGAACGAGCCATTCAATTTACTGTGAATACCACAACCAGAGGAGTAGTTGCTAGAGGCTGCCCGCAAGGGGGAGTCCTCTCCCCTCACCTGTGGAATATTGTGGTCAATGAGCTGATCGAGAATCTTATTGACAACGGGTACTATACAGTCGGTTATGCGGACGACCTAGCCATTCTTACTAGAGGACCTTTTGAGAATGTGCTATGCGATCTCACCAGATCAGCCTTCAAGGTTGTCGAACGATGGTGCAGAAAGCACAACCTGACTGTCAACCCGTCTAAAACAGAGCTAATAATGTTCACAAACAAACGCAGCCTAGGTCAGCTTAGACTGCCAAAGTTATTCAATACCGAGCTATACCTGACCAATGAAGTCAAGTACCTGGGAGTGACACTTGACAGTAAGTTGCTCTGGAATAAGCATATTGACCACAAGCTACAAAAAGTCTGCATCACCTTTTGGCAACGTAAAAGACTCGACGGGAAATCCTGGGTTCTATCGCCGAAGATCACCTTATGGCTATATACTTCTGTTATACGGCCTATAATCACATTTCACAACACGGTGCCATTGCTTTGGCCCAGGACCAAGCTAATTACCGTCAAATCCAAAAGCTACAGCGCTTTCAAAGACTTGGTTGCACAGTAGTCACGGGCAGTATGCGCACCACCCCGACAGCCGCCTTGGAAATTATTTTAGGACTTAGGCCATTGGACCTATGGATCCAACATGAGGCGAGGATGTCGGCCCGTCGCCTGAAACTTTCGGGCGAAAGGATATACCAGGACGGCCATGTCGCGGCACTCTGGAAAGATGCTATAGTATCACAGCCAATGTGCCAAGCTCCATGCGACAGGGTCCCCAAAACCTACATATTCACCAAGAACTACGAAATCCAACTATCTGAAGCTAGTAAAGATCATTCAGGCACGGATGAACTAAGAATATACACTGATGGGTCTAAAATGGAGTCTGGAACCGGAGCAGGAGTATTTTCACTAGACTTAAACATCAGAATATCACTGGCCTTAGGCGACTATAGCTCTATTTTCCAATATGAATGTGTAGCAATTACCGAGGCAGCCACCGCCATCCTAAGAAGGGAGGTTGAAGATTTCACCATCAGAATACTTTCCGACAGCATGGTTGTGCTCCAAGTACTTCGAGGCAACATCTGCAGCTCAGTGCTTATCTTCGAGTGTCACTTAGCCTTAGAACGAGTATGTGCAAAGAATAAGGTCATCCTTCAATGGATAAAAGGACACAGCGGATCACTGGGTAATGATGCGGCTGATGAACTGGCTAGAAGGGAATCGGAGGCTCCGGTGTTGGGCCCTGAGCCTCTCCTGCCGATACCGTTCAGCCAACTGAGAACATGGCTGCGCAACATTACCCGGGACGAACACAACGCCCAATGGGCTAGTCTAACAAGCTGCAGACAGTCGAAGGCGGTGATCCCAACACTATCGCCGAGACTAACACACAGACTTCTCAGCCTAAACCGTAAAAACCTCCGAATAGTTGTAGGCAGTTTAACAGGTCACATACCTCTCAATAAACACCTATTCACCATCGGCGCGACGGACAGCCCTCTATGCAGAGGATGTCTGAAAGCAGAAGAAACGGTCACCCACGTAGTCCTGGAATGCGTAGGGTTGACTGACCAACGGGCAAAAATCCTCCAGAATGTGGGGTCGCTCCGCGAAGCCTGTGACAGTCCTAGGAGGCTTCTGAGCTTCTGGAAGGAGCTGGGCTGGTTGGAGTAACCAGCCAAAACCGAACGTAAAACGGACCAATTCAGAGTATAATTGCGGAAACGGGAGCCCACCAACTAGATTCTGAGAACTTTCTGTCTCGTTTCGTAACAATGGACGAAACATGGGTCCATCATTTTGATCCTGAGACAAAACAGCAATCTTCGCAATGGAAACGGCATTCATCACCGACCCCGAAGAAGTTTCGTGCCGTGGCATCGGCTGGCAAGGTTATGGCCTCAATATTTTGGGACTCAGAAGGGATATTGTTGATTGATTACCTGGAGCGTGGAACCACTATTACAGGCCAATATTATGCAGCTTTAATTCCCAAGTTGAGGAATGCCATCAAAGAGAAAAGGAGAGGGAAACTTCGAAGGGGCGTGCTGTTTCATCACGACAACGCACCCGCGCACAGGTCGGCAGTTGCGATGGCTGCCATTCAGCAAGCTGGCTTCGAATTGGTTGACCACCCCCCTTATTCACCAGATCTGGCGCCTAGCGATTTTTATCTGTTCCCCAAATTGAAAGAATACTTAAGGAAAAACAGGTACGAAGACGATAACGAGGTGATGGATGCCGTGGAGAGCTTTTTGCAGGACCAAGACAAAACTTTTTTTTTTAAGGGATTGAAGCCTTGGAAAAACTCGGTGTGTAGAGAGACTCGGAGACTATGAAGAAAAATAAATTATTAAGTTATCAATAGTCATTATATTCTATTTCATTCTCACTACTTTTTGATCCCTCCTCGTATTTATTGACCGAGCGAGCGAAGCGTCTCCGTTTCAGCTTGGCCAAAATTGCTTTTGTATGTCTATCTGTCTGTTTGTTCCACTCTACGTTGTCAACCGATTCTCTTGAAATTTTGTGAGCAGGTTCGATAAATTAACCGATTTTTTTTTGACGAGTCAGTTTTTTGAATTTATTAAAAATTACGGAGTTATGGGGGTTGCCAGCTTACAAGGTCTACCGCTGATGCTGTTTTCCTCTAAACGTCACAATTATCAACCAATAAAAAAACACAAAGAAAATATATCAAGGGGTCGGGAATATTTGTGGAGAAAAAATAAATAAATATAAAGAGATATAGGTACATACTCGCGAGGTCTACAGCTCACAGAGCCACTATATTCTGTCTCAGATAGGATTGGAAAGAAGTTACTTTATGTTCACACTTCGCGTAGTAAGTATTTTTAATATTCACGCAAAGTGTGTCCTAAAAAGACCTAAGAAGACAGCGGTCACAAACATTAGTACTGATATGCACAATTTTTAAGAGATCATGTCATGAATTGAACTGTCACTGTCAGGGATTGATAAATTTCGTCACTTCACTTCCTTCTGGCTCTTGTGGTGTTTGTTTTGCGTTGCTAAAGTCTGTTCTGCTGTGAGCTACTCGTGTTATTTCTTGTTAAAGTTGTTATAATACCGGTTTGATTAATATCAAAAGGCAACTATTACAGAAAACAAGTCAATCAGAATTCATTAAGAAGACCTACCTGAGTCTATCTACTCTTAATATTTTGAACTTGTGCTAAAATGTTTACTCTCACTGCTTCTTTTTTCCAATGGAGTATAGATTATTTTAGTTTCAATAGATTATTTTTGTTGCAGATTACGTCTGGTAATGAAATACCTATTTAATAATTGTTAAGCGAAGTATTTTATTTATTTTATTATTTATTAGAGATTAAAGTCAAAGTCAAAGTTTTTTATTCGAATTAAGATTTTTACAAATCATTTTTCGACGTCACAGCTATCATGGATGGCACGTTCGCTACCAGTGTACGCCCTCTGTGGAGAAGAACGACCAGAAGAAACTCCACAGGAATTGTCTTTTGTAATTTTCTTTTAAATATATAAAGAATCATACATGAGTCATAATTACAATCCACTCCGCTGATTTGGAACAACAGTTGACCAGACGTTTTTATCATCTAAGTAATCATTTTGAATGGTTCACCTTTGAACAGCGACCCAGCGGGAGTGACCACCCCGCTGGCGTGGTTGAGCGCCGTGCGCGTGAAGGAGCCGGTGGCCGGCATGCTCTGGCAGAAGGAAGACAGCAGGTTGCACGCTCCAATGGCTATCATCTCTTGAGTCGCGTCGACTGCTGCGCTGCCGGCTGGAAATGTTTTAGGTCATAATAAAAAAACTCTTGTTGGATTGTGTCATTTGGTCCAGTTTGTTTAGAGGTTAGGTTCGAGACGTGGGCTGTTGATGAATAAATAAATATGTGGGGACATCTCACACACGGCCATCTGATCCTAAACTAAGCAGAGCTTGTACTATGGGTACCAGACGGCTAATCAACATCAACATCATCAACGGCCCGTTACAGTCCACTGCTGGACTATGAGCCTCCTCCACTTAAGTGTTTGGTTTTGCCATAATCTCCACGCTTGGCAGGCGGGTTGGAGATCGCAGATTAAAAGGTTACTGTATCAGAGAGCGCTGCTGCCCGTTCCCTGTTCAATGTGTAGTCCCTAAGTCGCCTCTTACGACACCCACGGGAAGAGTAGGGGTTGGTGACAAATGTATTCTACTCTGCCGTCACCACACGGCCTAGACAGCTAATATACATACATAAATAACTAAATACATACTTATATAGATAAACAACATCAAGGCAAACACAAGTGCTCATCACACAAATGTTTGCCCTGGGCGGGATTCAAACCCGCGGCCCTGTGCTTTGAAGGCAGGCATACTCCCAACTAGGCTTCGGAGCCGTGATGATGATGCAACTCACTGAAAGATTGACTCACCGAAAGCCTTAGCAATGGCGATGCTCTCCAGGATAGCTACGAGAGGCATGACCAGTCCCTCGGCACCGAACACTTCTAACATGCCGTCCAGGTGCAGCGTCGCGTTGTTCACCGTGGTGGAAAAGGGGGGAGGTCCAAATCGAGGCAGACCACCGTCGATTTTGCCTTGGAAGTTTAGATAAAAGTAAGTAAGAACACTTTATTGCACACAAAAGGAACATAATAACAATAGATCATTAACATATTGATTGAGTGCGCAAAGGCGGCCATATCGCTTGTAGCGATCTATTCCAGACAACCATTGGGAAGAGGACACTTAGAAAGAAGACTGTGCTAGTGCATGAGCAAAAAAACAAGAGAGTAAAAATAAAATAATACAATAAAACATATAAGTTAACAGTACAATAAATGCTACACATACCCCGCGAGTATTTTTTTTATGACTGATTAATTATTTTTATACGTTTTCAACCCTCATAACTTCGGCATTTTTTAAAAGTTCCGAAAACTGACTCGACAAAAAAAAATATCGAACCTGTTTACAAAATTTCACGAGAATCGGTTGAGAAACGCGACCTGTAGAGTGGAACAGACAAACAGATAGACATACAAAAGCAATTTTGGCCAAGCTGAAACGGAGACGCCTCGCTCGCTCGGGCAATAATGTAAAGGACAAAAGAAGTTTGTTTGTTGACAAGTTCCAAGTTTAAATCTCCATTTCATAAAAGTTAAGAGAAGAAACTCAGCGAAAGATATTCCGGAAGATGCTGGGACCTACACGAAGACGGCAGCTGAAGGATCCGGTACAAATACAAAATTATTTATTTCTAAAAACAAGGACAAAAAATATAAGATCAGTCAAAGGTCATTCAGTAATGTGAACATTATTAAGTTTTTATTTGACATTTTTGTATTCAGTAATTAGCGTTTTTAATTACTACAATTTCTTGAGTTTTCTTAAATTTGCCTTATCCCTATGCAAAAGCAGGATATGCCATATACACATTACACTCCATTTTTTGGGCAGTCGTGTAATAAAAAACATATGGGCTACTTGTAAAATTAAACCATTGTATTATTTCTTGTTGTTTATTTGTCGCCCTGGTAGTTGAACAGCATACTTTTGTTATTCTTTTGAGGATATGGATAGTCTGAGGAATGGAGATATAGAGAAAACGACATTTTGAGAAAAGGAAACTGAGAAAAAGGCGTGGAAATTTTAAGCAGAGGTCATTTGGAGAAGAAGGATTTTAGAGAAAAGGACATAATGAGCTGAGACGAGGATTCGTACTGTACCAATGAGCGCGAAAGGCGTGCGTTTGTGCATATAAAGCGCGTACGCCAGCGCGCTCGCTGCACACACCACCAGCGCGTTGCGCGCGCGCACCACGTACACCAGCGCGCGCGACAGATGGCGCTTCAGACGAGGGTCCGCATCCGTCGCCTTTAGGGACAAGTTCTGAAAACACGAACAATCTACAGGGAGGCCCATTTATGGATCAGTATTACTCAATTATTGTAACTGTGCACTTCGAGCTGTGACAGCCGTCATGTTGGTGGCATTGAATTCACCCGCCCGCTTACTTCCTTACCTCCGCGCCCGCCTATCAAAACGGATACCAAACGTACCAACATGCAAATATTATGACGTTGACAGATGCACAGTATAAAAATTGGGTTTGATAGGTAACTCTGTGTATATAAGACATAAAGAGATCTTTTCTAAAGAACCGTGTCTTTGATTTTAGTGACAAGAAGAACTGTATTTATAAATATTGAATACTTACTTTGATCAAGTAAAGGGCGACGACTGACGAGATTCCAAGTACGGTGTCCCAAAGCTGCACCGTCTTTATATTCTTAAAGAAGTTAGTTAAAGCACTTATGAAAGTATCGCCTGATTTGCCTGTAAAAAAAAACAATACTAGAGGTTAATAAACTCGTAAGTAACTATAAAAAGTATTAGAGCTCCAGTAATTTGATAGTAAAATAAACACCATAAAAAAAGCAGTAAAATGAAGCGTTTCAATTGTCTTATAAAAGTTTATACTCCACTAGCACTATCTAAATTATACACTCAGATAAACTCAAATAAAAAAAACGGAAAAATGGTCCGCCATTTCCGGATTCTAGCAACGAGCAGACGGGTTCTCGAATGGAGACCGCGTCTCGAGAAACGTAGTGTGGGCGCCCCCCTGCCAGGGGGACTGATGACCTGAGGAAGGTCGCTGGTGGTGGCTGGATGAGGAAAGCGGGTGATCGTGCGCTTTGGCGTGCGCAAGGGGAGGCAGCAGTCCAGCAGTGGACTGCAATAGGCTGATTGATGACTTGCCTGATATTCTGAACAAGGACTTGAGCTGTGCAGCTGCAATCTGCAGCGCTGCAGCCGTCGTGAACCCGCTGATCACCGGCTTAGATATGAAGTCCAGAAGGAACCCTAAAATACAAACGGATTATTATTAAAGTGCGTCAAAAAGTCGTCGGCTAGTTAAGTGTCTTTTTTGTATGCGCGGATAAGTTTAATAATCACATCATCATCAACATCATATATCATGATCACATCAGCCCACCGAGGGGCTCAAAACTACCCTGAATTAGGGCGATTAGGCCTTAGTCGACCACGCTGGCCCAGTGCGGGTTGGTCGACTTCACACACAACCTTTGAATTTCTTCGCAGGAGTGTGCAGGTTTCATCACGACGTTTTCCTTCACCGTAAGAGCGTCGAATAAAACATAATTTAAAAAAATTGGTACGTACATAGAGACAGCTGCGGCCCTAACCACTAGACCACCGACGCTCTCTTAATAATCGAATCGAATAATCACATCACATCACACAAAAAAAAAAACAAATAAAAAATTATGAGAAAATATATTTGGATGTTTGTTCCGTGGTTTGTTCTGCCTTCAGGCTAAAGTACTCAATGGATTTAGATGAAAGGAATTGAGATCGACTAAGGCCTAATCGCCCTAATTCGGGGTAAGCTCGAGCTCCTCGGTGGGGACGTATATGAGCTGTTGATGATTTTTTAATTTTAGAAACGGAAAATTCAGCCTCAGGTAGACAGCTAGTAAAATATAAAAAACATTTCACTTCGACTTAGATCGAAGTTCCGATCGGAACGATGATGCGACGTCCTTCTCACTCGCAACTCAAGCTTAGAGATTCTTCATAATAATTTTCTAGTATTATTTATAACCAAAAAAATCACAGGTAGGCGGCATCGTTCGATCTTGTGCTTACATAGTTAAGACGGATTGCGTGGAAATAGTTCGAAAGGATTACCATAGATGTCGCTAAACTACGCTGTAACGTGCCAAGTGGTTGCCTATTGTGGTGACGTCATGATTTCATAGAAAACAAGCAGGGACGAATTTCAGCGCTGCCACTATGCTCGCCATGGCGTAGTTGGTAAACACGTTGGCTGCGTATAGGACGAAGGTCGTGGGTTCCCGCCGGAAGGTTTACGTTTTTGTTTGTTTTCTTTGAATCTAAAATATTTATTTATAACCCCTAAACTTACCTAATTGTAAAACACCAAGCAGGAGAATAATGCATCCTGAGAGGAAGGCGGCCAAATAGGCGAAGTCCACACTTCTGGCCACGTATTTGGCCAACAGAGCAGCGAGTATGGCCGTGGGCCCAACTGTCACGTCTTTACAGCTGCCAAAGATCATATAGACTATACCGGGGAACGCACTGGAGTATAGTCCCACCTGGATTTAAAAAAAAAAACAAAGCATGTATGTGACTGAGTAATGGGCAGTCAGACGCAGATGCGCAGGAGATGTGTAACACCCACGTCCGTGTCTGATCAAAACATGGTCGCCACACAGCTGTGGTCAGAATCAAATCAAATATTTATTAAGAAACCAATGCCTTACTGAATAGAATACAAACAATTTATAATCACATCAACGGCCCGTTACAGTCCACTGCTGGACTATGAGCCTCCTCCACTTAAGTGTTTGGTTTTGCCATAATCTCCACGCTTGGCAGGCGGGTTGAAGATCGCAGATTAAAAAGTTACTGTATCAGAGAGCGCTGCTGCCCGTTCCCTGTTCAATGTGTGTGTAGTCCCTAAGTCGCCTTTTACGACACCCACAGGAAGAGTAGGGGTTGGTGACAAATGTATTCTACTCTGCCGTCACCACACGGCCAATTTATCATGATGAAATTCAATAGGTAATAAGATAGAAATTCCTGGCTCCCAAACTAGGATTCCAATGCTATGGGTAGCCAGACTTTCGTCAAAAATATTGAAGCATGGTCGCCGCCACTGCTGCCATCCAGTGAATTCCTTATAAAGCTTTTTTAACGTATAGCTCGCTTTGAACTTCTATTACTCTCTACTAGGCGGCAGTGACATCGCGTAACGGCCCCCGCAACCCACATTTCAGCTTACCTGATTCCCTATAGAAAACGAGATACGGCTCCTCTATTTTTTTTTGTTTTGTGGTAACACCTCATCTCAATAAGATTGTTAAAACTAACGCCATCTGTCGCCATCGCACGGGTCGACAAGTATAGCTCTTTTCCATTCATAGATGGCGCTATTAGTTTTAGTAACAGAAAATCTACAAACAACGCGGGCGTTTCCGCAGTCGGACAGCTAGAATATAATGACACTAATATTTATAAATGTGAAAGTATGTTTGTATGTTTGGTCCGCTTTCACGCCTAAACTACTGAACGGATTTGGATGAAATTTGGAATGGAAATAGTTTGTATCCTGGATTAACACATAGGATACTTTTAACGGGAAAAAGTGTTATTTCCACAAGAAAATACACAGAAGAAAAATATACGCAAGAAGTAGAGTGTACAGACAGGCAACCTTAAAGTACAGGAAACTTCTATTAGCTAGTATACTGCATTACTCGTACTTACTTGTGGTGGAACTCCTGCGACTATGGCATAAGCTATGCCTTGAGGTATTGACGTCAAACCAACTGTTATACCTGTGGACACACAAATCCTTAGTTTGAAGTAGTATTCTAATAAATAATTTAATTAATTACTAGTGGCTCTGTTAGCTGTAGACCTCGCGAGTATTATTTTTTTCGAAATAGCTGTATATGTACTATATGATTGTTTTATATTTTATTTTCAACCCTCATAACTCCGTCATTTCTTAAAATGTCCAAAATCTGACTCAACAAAAATATTCTATATATTTATTTATCGAACCTGCTCGCAATATTTCACGAGAATCGGTTGAGAAACGCGACCTGTTGATGAGAGCAAACAGACAGATGGACATACAAAAGCAATTTTGGCCAAGCTGAAACGGAGACGCTTCGCGGTCGCTCGGTCAATTAAATAGTAACTCAAAAAGACAAAGGTCGCCCAAAGCGCGCCCGTACCGATCCGGATGATGATATAAATAGACTTAGAGATGATGTCAACTTCGCTATTAGGGCCCAAATTGCTAATCGGTCAGGCCTCTACAGAATGCCCTTCAGGTAGCATAGCAACCTACCGCCGCCGTCGTCGGCGAGGACGCAGAAGAACAACTCATGTTTTTACTTATTTGGACTCCATCAGGCAACGTCCTACCTAGGCCGACCGAAGTCTATGCCCGTCTGTCAGTTACGTCTCCACCGTCAGCAGCCAAGTCAGTGGCCTTTGGCGGCTCTATAACACTGACACCAGGGTTTGTGAGGTCGGTTATCGACCTTACAACCCACACGTCGATGATGATGAGCAACCGTCTAGGGGTGCGTTCGGAAACGATTAACTGGCGAGTAAAAATTCACTCGGAAAAATAAAAGAGGAAAATAATAACAGCAAGAGAGATGAAATGTTGTTCTCGAATGCTGGCGAGTTGTGCGACAGAAGTGGTTTTCGAACGTCGTAGTTACATAACGTCATTGTCATCGTAATTAATTGCTGTAAGTCCAACCAAAAGTAGATATTTCATCAAGTATCGTATCAATTTTTCTTGACTACTATTCAAACTTGAACGTTAACAACACTTTAATAATTGTTTAATAAAAAATAGTCTAACTTTCTCCGTCATAATTTGACAAAGATTTTGCAAGCTGTCAGGTGACGCAGTTCGTTTACACGTTTTAGTCATTTCTGAACGCTCTGATTTAATTTTACCTCGGAGTAAATTTTACCCGATTTCGAACGCACCCTAGGTCTATACTATCCGCTCCTCCTATATTATCCCTTTGGTATAGAAAGTCAGTTTTGGTATAGGGAGGAAAAGACCAGCTTACCAGCGATGGCGTCGCGAAGCAAATAGTCCCATTTGTAAGCAGGAAGCCATGTCGTGATAGGAAACCTTCTCCTCCAGGAGTTCAGACTACACAGTTTCCTCGCTGTCCGTTGAAGACGACCATTGGCAGTTGGCCCTCCTGTTGAAAAATACTGTCTTTTTTATAAATATTGTAGGAAGAGGTACTTTTGTTAACAGTTTCTGTGGTCAGAACGATTCACTGCCGATCCGGAGGTTCTAGATTCGAAGGTCGATATTGAGTCGTTTTTCAAAATGTCGGTAATTATCCGTCTAAGTAGTCATTATAAAATCTTTTTATCAAAAAAATCAACCAACGATAATGTAACCAAAAAGTGAAAAATAAAAAAAAACCTTCTGAAATATTTTTCAAAATATACAACATAGAAATTGAAAATGGCATATTTGTTGCAATTAAATCACTATAAATTATTTACAATTTATCTACACCTTTTTGCAGTCGGTGCCGAAGGGCCCAGGCACAGAGAGCAACTCTGTTTCAGCCTACACCCAGAGTAATGTTCAATGCTCATGCACTACCAAAACAATAAAACATTTTGTCACGATTGACGAAAGCCCCTATGTACCATGGGAAGAGGAAATGCATTAATTTCATACCCAGAATGATCAAATATCCCTTCAATATATTTTTAAGAAAGGATATTTAATTTATATTCAGTAAACTATAAATAAATGACCGGGTGTTTTTGTGGGGGGTACCATACCGCCTTCCGCCCCCCCGCAAATCCGCTCCCGCTATATTACCACTCTGGTAGAAATTGCGATTCAATCAATCAATCAATCAGCCTATTGCAGTCCACTGCTGGACGTAGGCCTCCCCAAGGGCAAGCCAAAGCGCACGATCACCCGCTTTCCTCATCCAGCCACCACCAGCGACCTTCCTCAGGTCATCAGTCCACCTGGCAGGGGGGCGTCCCACACTACGTTTCCCGAGACGTGGTCTCCATTCGAGAACCCGTCTGCTCCAACTCTCGTCGGTTCTGCGACAGACGTGGCCAGCCCACTGCCACTTCAGCTTGCTACACTTCTGGACGATATCAACTACCTTGGTCCTCTGCCGGATGATTTCGTTTCTGATTTTATCTCGTAGCGAAATACCAAGCATAGATCTTTCCATAGCTCGCTGAGTGAAATAGCGATTAGTACGTTAAAAAAAAAATATCCTTGGATGTCTTTGTCCAGCAGTGGACATTTTTTTAAACTAACACCATTTATAGTTACATATCTTTTATGAAAATAAAATTAATCATTACCTATTACGCCACTCATTTTAAAATCACTTTATAAAAATATTTCATAAATAAGAATATGTTATTTTATCTCTCTACAATAATTTAACTACGAAAAATTTTTAAGTAAGATATGAAAAAGAGAATTTTCATATCTCTTTATGTAGAGTTATTTATATTTTTGCACAAGAACACGTATAATTTACAGGACACGTGTAACAAAAACACAGGTAGATCAAATGTTAGTTGTTCGCATACTAAAGAGTGCGCGATTGACAACCAGTTGTTCAAACATTATACAGGCTGTGTTCCAGTAATAGCTATAATTTACTATCTACGAGTCAACTATTCTTCAATTCATCAACAGCCCATTTATGTTCTCACCGAAGGGCTCGAGCTTACCCTGAATCATGCGATCAGGCCTTGGCAACGCTGGCCCTTATTCGCAGAAGTGGGCATATTTTTTTACGATGTTTTCCGTAACTGTACGTCGTCCGAATTTCATCAATCGGTTGTAACAAACAGACTAAGTTACTCATGCATTTCATTATAATAAGTATGGATTCCTATTATCTATACACTGGCCAGTGTCTGCACATAGAAGATGAGAGAAAAAATCATATCAGAGCCAATCAGAGGTCCTTAAGAGCAATAGAAGTCATAAAAATTATTTTTTAGATTTTTTGTCTGTCTGTCTGTAGGTATGTTTGTTCGCGCATCCCGCAAAAACAACTAGACAGAATTGTACGCGGTTTTCAGTTGTATGGAAGTGTAACTTTAAAACTGATGCACGTCTAGATGCGCCGCCTAAGGGCCGTTTCACGAAGCTACAAGTTACAAATACAATTCGATGTACATTGCATAGACAGTGAGTTTAAAACGATAAAGCCTTACAGTTTAGGCGAATTAACTACGCAATGAATATCAAATTGTAACTTGTTACTAGTAAATTGTTGCTTCATGAAACGGCCCCCTAGAAGCAGAGGTAGGCTTGTCTAGGCTGAAATGACGCGCCTTACTATCACATTTACACACACAATTTTTTTGTTTTAGGTTTAAGTTTTTCTATTAAATGGGAATGTGGTGGGGTGGTGGTGTGGTGGGGTGGTGGTGTGGTGGGAATGGGGTTTGACAGATCATAGTTTTTTTTTTTGTTGTTATGGCACTAGTTGAGCTTCACGTAACAGTTGACGCTCCCACACGGATGAAAGCGTCGTTGTTAATATTGCACATTGCACTCGTCATCTAAAACAACTAAATAAGTGGTGGGGCGTCATTTCAAACTAGACAAGCTCAACGAGTATCTTCATTTTTGTATCTTCGTGAAAACTTTGTCCACGCAAGCGAAGTTACAGCGTTAGTTTTTCATAAACGTTCAAAAGCAAAGTTTTGTAATAATAATAATATTATTTAGGACTTACACTTATTATTTTTCAATACAGCTTGCTCGAAAATTTAACTTACGAAGGCAGTAAACTGCGCGGTAAAAGCAATTTTCAGTAATTTTTTTTTATTTCTACGATCTCCATATTTATGATAATTTTGATAATAAAAAATAAATTGAATCTATGCTTATAAAGACAAAGTGTAGCAATTGTAGTGTAGTAAAGTGTAGTAGTAGTAGTAGTTTTTTTATTTCTACAAATTGTATCAAAAATATTATTTAGTAATATTTTAATGATAAAAAAAATATCTCGATTTAAAGAATCTATTCGTAGAGGCTGAATGTTTTGCGAGAGCTTTATCTCCATAATAATATAAAAAAAATGAGGTTGGCACAAATTTTGTAATGTACTATTATAGCTCAGCTTCTATTACGTCTATGCCTTTACAGATAAACAAAACCGGTTTAAGTTAAACTAGGATAAAAGTGCAATTAGTCGAGTATGATTATGTTAGACGTAGATTACTATGATAGTGATATGAACTATTTACTCGGATCAGACTGTGGCTAAATATTTTTATAAGATTTAAAAAGGATCTAATTGTACGGCATAATAATGGGGGATTTTCTAACAGATCTTTAAAAAATAAAAATAATAGATCTAATTAAAACGATAGATGCCGCCAGGTGTGTGTTCTTTTTTCTTAATCCATTTATGGCCCTGGGTGACTCGCCGAATTTCTTCGGATCCACGAATCGTCAACGCCATCTATCGAAGATTTATGAACTAGTTTTTTTTTAAATTGGCTGTCGGAAAATTCCCCATTGAAACATATACAACAGCGCATAAGCAAACTACCACAAAACCTCTCAAAAACTATCAGCCAAGAAACTGAACAAGCTGTTTTCCACTACGCAAATCTTGACAAACACTAACATTTGCATAATTGCATGTCAGTTTCGGTGGAACATTATGATACAAAAAAAAACTAGGTAAGACCTTCTTTTATAATATATTCTTGCGAATAAATATAATTTTTAATTTTACATGTTGATAATTATCAATGGGTAAGTAACCATACATTTTCGTTCTTCTCCACAGAGGGCGTACACTGGTAGCGAACGTGCCATCCATGATAGCTTTGACGTCGAGAAATGATTTGTAAAAATCTTAATTCGAAAAAAAAGCTTTGACTTTGTCTTTTTCGAAGAAACAAAACATGTATGGTTACTTACCCATTTTTTACGTTTCCGACACCCGGCATTTTGAAAAATTGAATTAAAAACTGAATCGAAGTACTATATAATTATCGTACCTGCTCACAAAATTTCACGAGAATCGGTTAAGAAGAATAGCCGGACAAGCTGAAACGAAGACGCTGCGCGCGCGCTCGGTCGTAGAAAATCTTATAGTTTTCAGAAGATAGTTTAGATAGTGATAGTAAGGTTGAGTAAACAAAGATTGATGAGAAAGGTTAAGGCAAAGATATGGATGTTATTGTCCATTGTAAATAATTGTCTCATATGTTATTGTTTGTTGTGTTGTGTTGTGTTATGTGTATGTACGAAGGATCACTTTTATACAAAAGTCAAGTTTTTTAAGGCGACGATTGTAATTATTATAAGCGTCGCACACCTTCAAGCAAAATTGAAACTTATCGTGCAGCGCGAGCGATCAGGCAGGCGTCTTTGTTTTTTTTTAATGCACTTCGAATTATTTTAAAAATCAACGTGAAATTTCCTTTGAGTAAAATTTCTTCTCAATAAATGTACTTTTTCTTTGTATGATATAGCTGTAGATTTTTTATTTCCAATCAAAAATGTTTGTGCTGGAAAACATTATCAAAAATGTAATGAAGAATCTAAGTAATATATAGGAAAAAAGCAGCGAAGCAGCAGAAATAATTCATAAGAATTCGACGTTTTTTTTTTAAGAAACAAATAAAAATAATTTAAGTTAAATGTTATTATTCTGTTATTCCAATCCGACCAACTAAACGGATCAACTAGTATTGTCCATTATTTTTTTCTTTTGGTAGGTAGACAGTTTCGTAACAAAATAAGAACAGAAGATTTCATGGTAACTAATTAAAAATATTTCAAAATCCATTTAAATATAATACTAGTTTGTAACTTGGTAACGAAAAAAGAAAACATTTTCTTCTTTTGTAACTAGTTACAAAACACAGTTACATAGGCGGCCGAAATGGTAAAATCATCCTATGGAAAATGTTTTTTTTTTTTTTACTTTTGACTTTGCAGCTACATAATTGTGACACCGATTGTAAGATCGCTTTTCGGCTTTACACCCTCACGATAAAATGAAGACTAAAGGTACGCGCACAATATGCCGGACCGCAGCGTGCCGGGTCGCAGCGCAAAAATCCGCTCAAATCGCTCGTATGTATTTTTACATGAACTATCGCACACTATGCCGGGTAGCAGCGGGCCGCATGATCCGCATGCGTGCGATGCGGCCCGCCCCGCCCCGCTGCGCCCCGACACAGTGTGCTATAGCAAGCGGATTGGAGTGCTCCCGCGCACGTGTTAATTAGTACCATATTTGCGTAAAATCCGTCAATGCGCTGCGGCCCGGCCCGACCCGGCAGCGCTGACCCGGGACTGGCATCGTGTAGATATCGACTCAGCAACAGCATTGACCCGACTGCGCTGTACTGACTTCAAATCATTTATTTACACGAAGGCAGTCGGTAAGGGCTGACTTGACGCCAACGCGACTCAATATGAACCCGTCTTAATTTTGAATAAAAAAACTCGTTACACTAAATTCAATTTATTTATTTCATAAAAGATTAAGACACATAAAGAAAAGAAAAATAAAGGAAATCAAGACAAACCTATTAATTAATAAACAATCTTATATATTAATTAATTGTAAATGTCTAAACTATCATTAATCTATCTAAACATTTATTTTAAATATTTAGATTTTTATAAATTCAATAAAGAGAAGAAAAGAATTAAGGTTCTGTACAGAGTTTATTCATGTCAATACTGTTAAATATTATTATGTATTATTTATTTTTATTTCCGAGACGTCCGTATTGACTAAGTGACGGACTTCTTAAGTCCACCAAAGCCGACCCAAGGCTAGTAAGCTAGAGAAGTTTGGACAGGTTTAACAATAGGTTGGTTTTTGTAACGTAGGCAAACGAGAAGAGGGTGCAGAAAATATCAATGAGGTTTCTGGCATTATACCGACTATTTAAATTTCTTTTACTAAATAAATACATTTGGGCCACAATATCTCTCGAGCAAATTAATTATAGACGATTCTTCTTTTCTCTTCTTAAATTCTTTTAGTGTTTGATATTGTGTATATCATTGTGCTTCTTAAAATTACTTATATTTCTTTTTATATACACAAGATTGTCATAGATAAATTGAGACACATCATCATTCGCTTGCCCTTATCCCATCATTTGGGGTCGGCGCAGTATGTTTTCTTCCTCCATTCATCCCTATCAGCCATCATTTCAACACTCACATCCTTCCTGAACATATCATCTTTTACACAACCCATCCATCTTTTCTTTGGTCGTCCTCTCCCAACATATCCATCCACATTCAAATTCAATACCTTTTTATTTATTTTTATTTTATTTATTTTTTTTATTTCTTCATTTTTTTCCCTACGTAACATTCATTTCTCATTTCTACGTAACATTCATTCAGATATATTGAGACACAAATATCAGAATATTGATTTCTTTAACTTTTCCCTCAGTGACACTGTTATTTAAAAAGTACTTTATTATGAGTACACATCTATAGTAATATATAATAGGTACCACCTTTACTAGTATAGAATAAAGGTGTTCCAAAGTTCAAGCAACTATAACTGATGTTTAGTTAATGATACCAGTACAAGTCCACACCTGCTACTTTGGTATCACATAGAAATTAGGTCAGAGAAAACAAATAATACCAGTAATTATCTACTTATTATAATGGAATATTTAAAAAAATTGTGTAACTATCAGAAAGCAAAATCTTTTTTCAATAATATGATTTGGCTTCACGTCTTGATTGGACTTGGGCAAGACTTATAAGTATAAAACCAAATGAATTTCGCAATTTTAAGAATAAAATAACCATTTAAATCAATTTGCTGAATTATTATGAAGGTGAAATTTAAAAAAAGAATAGTTAAAATATGAAATTAAGAAAAAAATTGTAAGGTCATTAAGTAAAATTATAAGTATTGCAAATTGTTCAAACAACAAAACGTATGAGTACCAAAAATAAACTAACTTTTAAAAATCATAATATAATTTACTTATAATTATACTTTACACGGTTGTAGATAAGTATTCTAGCAATATTCTAGGCAAAACCAGATAATGACATAAAGGTACGAACGCAATCTGGCAAACTAACAACCGCGATAGAAAGGGGAGGCAGACGACTCGTTTAATTAGATAAATAACCTGATAATATTGCGAAACTTAGTGCGAAATCAGTGCAAAACACTTACCAAGTAAAGGTCTTCTCTGGTCGTCAGGATCCATGTTTTCAGCTACCCAGCCATTATTTACACAGACTAGATTGAAAATTACGTATTCTATTACAAATTATCTCATCTAATATTCAATAAATATTTATTAATTGTGTTATGTTTACAATATTCAAACGCACGGATTTCGACAGATTTCGCTTATTTGAAAATAAACAAGAGCTGAAGACAGAGAAAGCGCTCTATATTTGACTGGTTTCCGTTTCTTTCTTTTGTCTGAATAAGTGTAAATTTCGTACACGATAATGTTGCGTGATATGTTTCTCTTTGTCGCTCTTGCTTTAATTTTATAATTCTGTCCCGTTGTCATTTATTTAGTTATATTTTTTTAATTGGGCAAGGCTACAGATAATCTAGCCCATTCAACCTCATTCAGTCGAGTCGAGAGAGTATCAATCAATGTTGTATCCAATCCCGAGTCTGCCCTTTAACAATTTATTAACGTATTTATTCAATAAGCATTTAATTTTATTATAAGTAACATAAAGTAGGTAATTAATTATCAGTCAATTGTACAACAAAAATAAACGCCTGCCATTTCAATCATTGTAATTAATAATATTCTTGCAGCAAGAGCGTGAATACATTAATAACAGGCGTTTCACCAGGGACTTAAATACATAAAAAATACGTTTATAATAAATATCTAACTAGTACCCAACTACTTACTTTATTTTTACTTTACCAATCGAAATTTACTAAATAAGTCTACCTATTTTAGTGTATTTCGATTAATTATACTAATTTAATTATTAGTATGAGCACAGTATAAGTAGATCTTATTTATCTATGGTATAGGTAAGTGCGTGCATAACGATAGCCAAGTCAGATCTTGAAATTAGTAATGTAATTTTATCTGCAACTATGTTATACAAATATATCTACATTAATTTATTAAATCTATAGTAAATAAAGTAGTGAATTAGCAACAAATTATGCTAGCGTAGTGTAAGCAAGCAATAACAAAAAGGGTGTCGCACGCACGTTTTACTATACCTACTAAATAATTGCTCATTTTGATTACTCGTAAGTAGTACTATAGTAAGTAGTACCTAAGTCAGTTCAGAATAGTACAAACGAGTTGACCTGCTGACCAGGCGAGGCGAGGGTCTATAATGGCCCCAATTCACACTGTCACGCTCTAATCCTTAATTTAAGTTTGTCCATCCTTTTCACCTTTTAAAGATTGAATAGGGACAGGAGATGGCCATGCTAATATTAGAGCTGTTAAACATCGAACCTTATGACCCTGTCGAATGCACAATTTTAGAGAACACTTAAAACATGCGACTTAAAAATCTCTTAAACTGACAGCTATGCCCTTATTTTAGGTTATCATTCGTTCAAATTACTAATATCATTCGTTCATCACCTCTCTTTCATTGGTCATAAAAACGAAAAGGATAGCTGGATTTTAAAATTAGAATTAGAGCATGACTTCCCGAATCGAGGCCAATGTCACGAGATTGTTCTAAAACCTAAGGTGTAGTACGACGTTTTTCAATACACTTGTGAGAAAACTGATGGTAAAGAATGAAAATGAAATGGTTAAGAGAGGTACCCCAACAACAGTTACGAGACTACAGGAACAGGTAAAATTGTTCTTGTAAGTAAAAGTTTAAAAAACTAAACTTTATTATATCACGCGAATATACCGACAAAACTGAAAAAAAAAAATCTTTAAAAAATATATGTATATATTTTTGGTTACTCTGGTAAAAAAAAAAATATATTAGAAAGAAACTATCTTGTCAACCTATAAAGGCTTCACCATCCCACCACCATCGGCGCGACGGACAGCCCTCTATGCAGAGGCTGTCTGGAAGCAGAAGAAACGGTCATCCACGTAGTCCTGGAATGCGTAGGGTTGACTGACCAACGGGCAAAAATCCTCCAGAATGTGGGGTCGCTCCGCGAAGCCTGTGACAGTCCCAGGAGGCTTCTGAGCTTCTGGAAGGAGCTGGGCTGGTTGGAGTAGCCAGCCAAAACCGAACGCAAAATGGACCAATTTAGAGTCTAATTGCAGAAACGAGAGCCCACCAACTAACTAACTAACCTATAAAGGCTTCCTGACGGACGACTGTCCTTTACCATAGCGCCATGCCATAACGAACATAATACCATCATCACCATAAGATGCTACATACTACGAATAAGGAAGCTTAATCGTATTCGTAGGCTACATATTACTTTACACGTGAAGTGGGGGTTATTTTTTTTATTCATGATTACCTTAAAAGTAGTGTGAGGTATCATTGGATAGGTTTTTAAAAATAATGGGGGTTTGCTACAACCATTTTTCGATGCTAGTGTAAGTTTAAGAAATATTTAGTTTTAAAGTGCATATTTCTCTTAGAGTCAAGTTTGAAGGTTTCTAATTATAATATAGTACTCCTAAGTAAGTAGGTAAGTAGCTAGTACAGATATCAGTGCACAATTAAAGTCAGGTCAAAAGTCAAATTATCTAGCACGAATTGGATGAGTCTGGTCGCAAAGAGTATAAGAGGTTATTTATTAGTAAGACCGGGACAAAAAAAATGGGCTTGGTACACAAAATGGGCCAAATGCGAGTCTCGCTAGAGTTACGTACTTACTTACCTCGTAGAAGGAAACGTATTACGTCACTTTTTAGGATAGCAATTTGTATGTAAATAGATGAATTGTGCTGATTTCTAATTTTTCTTTACTTGTAACTTAGACTTCAAGAAAAGGCGACGACGCACCAGTGTGTTATATAAGTAGTTATATTACACGAACCATTACGAGCCACTTTCAACCCCCCCAAAACTTAAAATCTATTGGATCTAGGTCAACGGGACGGGAAGTCCTACCCTGTGGATTTTGCGAGCATACAAATTCGTATGAAAACATGACTTCAAAGGGCCGTATCTTTTGATTAAGTTTATTTAGAAACTTATATTTTTTTTTTATCTACGCGTTCCTAAGGAGAACAAGACCATTCTCTTCTTGACATACGGACAGACACACAGACAACGAAGTGATCCTATTATGGGTTCCTTTTTTCCTTTTAAGGTTAGTACTCTAAAAACTTCTACGGTCAAATCATTATTATGGTACCTACAAGCTGCCCGCTCGCGGCTACGCTCGCGTTGAGCAAAATATAAGACATTATCCTATAAAGTAAATAGTTCAGAAGTATAGGAAGGAATAATACTCAATATATGCGATTACCTGTGATTTATTGTTTAATTACTATTATACGAAAACCAGTGCACTCGTTCCACGTTCAAATCCAACTGCTGTCAGAAATGACCGAATGAATGGTGCAGGATGATTGAACGAATGATCAAGGAATGAAATAACAAAACATATCTATCAAACGCTTACAGTCGGCCATTCTGAAAATGTAGAGTCCTCTCGTTAATTATACCATATATCACATACAATATTCAATTTTATACATAGCCGTGATTTATTGGCCAATAGAAAATATTGAAATCTAAAATTTACAATTTACAATTAATAAATATTACAGCATGAATAGACAATATTTGAACATTTTTTTTAATATTGTAACAACCACCAAACATACGACAATTCAATTAAGTACATTAATTTACGTTCGGCCATCTTATTAATAAATTGTTCCATCAATTTTTTTTTTTATATTTGATTACAAAACAGTTGTAAACAGAAATTGTTATTAATATAATTTGCTATACAATTTAAACATAAAGTAAAGACGCTCCATTCCTCGGCTTTGAGCCTCAATGCGTACATGCTTAAGACTAGCGCTCATTTTCCTGGCTGTACAGCCTCCTTGCGCATTAAATCTAATAGTTTGCCTTTAATCTCACACTCCTTGTTTTCTGGCACCAGAATCCATTGTGTGCAGATTCTCCTTATCAAATTTCCAGATCCAATATTCCTTAGCTACATTAACTCATATATTTCTTTGTGCACAACATCTAAATCAAATCAATAACGAAATAAAATGAGTAAAAGTCACATTCCATTCTATTCAAATCATATCAAATTTACTTACATTATTCTAATAAATTGATCAACCTCTTCCTCATTATCAAGTAAGTCATTGCGCAATAAGTCGTCATCCTTTTCCCTATTGTCAGTAGACTCGGTACTTTTGTCATTTTGATCGTCTGTATCCACGGATGACTCTGAGTGATCCGACTCACTAGAACTTCCTCGACTAAACGTCAGCCATGGATGTATTTTATCAACAGATATCACCGCTTCATATTTTCTGTTCTGTTTCCTAGTAAGGGGTGTATCTTCGACTACATATCGATCCTTATCTAAAACTTTCTTTATTTTGTAGGGCCCTTGTAACTTGGGAAGGAGTTTCCTAGATTGCCCGTGATTACTTCCTACTTCTCTTTCAATTCTTACCAAGTCACCTACTTTATACTTTTTTCCTACTTTCCTATTCCTATCAAATGCTTCCTTTTGTTTTTCTTGATTTTCATTTACTTTGAAATTAACGTCCTCTCGAATTTTATCACGATTATCAGTCCCATTCAAACTATCTTGATCTAATAATGAAGCTACTATACCATCACTTTTAGCTCTAAGCCTCGTCCCGAATAATACTTCTGCTGGGCTTTTACCCGTTCCCTTATTCACGGTTGTATTAAGACCCAACTGAATCTCTTCCAAATGTATATCCCACTCGTTTTCCTTGCAGTTATGATTTTTCACTGCCAATGAGGATAAGATGGTTCGGTTGTATCTTTCAACCTGGCCGTTGGCGCGAGGTGTTGCAACTGCATTCATTATATGCCTTATTCCTAATTTGCTTACAAATTCTTTAAAGTTTTTACTACTGAATGAAGTGCCCCGATCACTAATCAATCTGCTTGGAATGCCAAATAAACCAAAGTACTGATTTAATACTTTAATTGTGGTTTTTGTTTTTGTATTTTTGACTGGGTATAAAGTTATGTATTTTGTATATGCATCAATCAAAACTAATAAATATGAATTGCGTGATTTACTTTTTACAAATGGACCCAGATGGTCCATGTGTACCGTATGGAAAGGGGTGTCAATTTTCGGAATTGGATGAAGCAAGCCTTGTCTTTTTCCTGCCGGAACTTTGTGGTAATTACATTCCAAACACGATTGAACATATTTCTTAGTGAACTTGGTCATTTTGGGGAACCAGTAAAGGGATTTAAGTTTGTCTAAAGTTTTGTCTATCCCGAAATGACCAAGATCGTCATGACACTGCTTAAGTAATTGCCATCTAAACCCTTTTGGTACTAACCATCTCAATTGACCATCAACTATTTTATAAACTTTCCCATTTTTCAATTTATAATTTTGATATGTTTCAGATATTTTTGGCGTATCCGAATCTTCGAGAATTTTCTTTATAATTTGAACCTCTTCGTCAACTCCCTGTATTGTTGTAAGCCAATCTGTTGTTTCGACCGCTAAAACATCAAATAATGGTTCGGGTTCTTTGGTCATAGGTATAGCATTCCTACTTAGCGCATCTACATGACTCATCCGAACACCGGGTCTATATTCTATATTACAATCAAACTCTTGGAGTTGAAGCCACCATCTACTCACCCTTGGCATTATGTCTCGTTTAGACAAAGTAGTACGCAAAGCACTACAGTCTGTTACGATCGTGAATTCTATTCCCAAAACAAACACTCTAAAACGCTGCAAAGAAGCAATTACAGCAAGCGTTTCTAATTCAAACGAGTGGTATTTTTGCTCTTCCAAAGTGGTTTGCCGGCTGTAATAAGCTACAGCTCGCCATCTACCTTCTTCATCTTCCTGGAGCAACATACCCGCTATACCCATTTTGCACGCATCTGTATGTATCTGTGTTTTTGCCTTAGCGTTATATAGTGCTAAGATGGGTCTTTTAGATAGTTCCGATTTAAGTGTCATAAACGCATTCTCTTGTTCAGTACCCCACTCCCATTTAATATCTTTTTTCAATAGTCTTGTCAATGGATTTGCTATTATTGCGAAGTTTTTAATAAATCTTCGAAAAAAACTGGCCAAACCTATGAATTGACGAATTTCATGTTGATTGGCGGGACATTTGAATTTTTCTATAGCTTCTGTTTTCCTAAGCCCTGGTCGTACACCCTGTTTACTAATCTCAAATCCTAAGTAATCTATCTTTTTCGAAAAAAAGTTACACTTAGAAAGTTTTAAGGTTAGTCCCGCTTCTCTAATTAGTTTGAGAACAGTTTCTAGTCGCTCCATGCCCTGTTCAACGCTATGAGCTGGGATTATAATATCGTCCATAAATGCAAAAGCTTCTTGATTCTTAACATTGCTTAACATCTTGTTCATGGTCTTTTGAAACACCGACGGCGCATTAGCCAACCCAAAAGGCATTCTCGTGAATTGGTATTGGCCATCTGGTGTAACAAAAGCCGTTTTGTCCTGGGATGACGCAGCAATTGGTATCTGATAATAGCCTGAGGCTAAATCTAATGTTATGAAATACTCATATCCACCCAACTGATCAATTTGATCCTCAACTAAAGGTAACGGGTAATGCTCTTTGACAGTCTTGGCATTCAAAGCTCGGTAGTCCACACAGAGTCTTTGTTCGCCAGTCTTTTTCTGTACTAAGATAATAGGACTTGCATAAGCAGATGTAGATTCTACAATAATACCAGAATCCAACATCTCCCTAATCATGTCCTTTACCTTGTTCCTTTCCGAGTAGGCCAACCTGTATGGTCTGTATACGACGGGTGACGTATCTTTTAACACAATGTTCATTTCTGATAGATTAGTAAGCCCTAAGTCTGATAAACTAAAAGAAAAACAATCTTGGTAGGCATTCAATAAATCATTTAATTTATTTCTATCTTCACAATTTAAATCCTCTCCTGTCTTCAAGTCTTTCATCAACGATTCATTTCCCTGAGATTCTGTTAGCTTATGAATATTTAAGAATTCATCCTCTTCACAAACGTACGCTCTTGTCAATAATTCCCCTTTTTGAAACTGAACTTGTTTTTCATTTAAATTTACTGCTATCACACCTCCACATCCATCTATCATTGAATATATCCCAGGTAAAATATAATAACTATTAGCTCCAATATTCCAAACAGACTCCCTCACTTTAATTTTTCCGTTGAATAAAATATCAGATTTTATACTTATAATTTCCATAGAGTGTAGAATAACATCAGAATCAACCATCAGTTTCAATTTTTGTCTGTTACCTTCATTATTAATCAAATCAGGTTGTTTTTGAAATATAATTTGCTCATCTGTCTTTATTATCATTATACCAGTCTGTTCTGTAAACGTATGCCCCAATAACACAGCATGTTGCAATAATTCATCAGGCACGATCAACATTTCTACAGAAGTCATAACAGTTTGTATCTTAAGTTGTACTGTCGTTCTTCCTAGTGGTTCTATCAACGAATTACCGAAACCCTTCAGTGTCGGCAAATTGTTTACGGTATGAGATATTCCCAAATCATTAAAATCACTCAAACGGATCAACGTACACTGACTTCCCAAGTCTACGTAACAAGTCTTCGGTTTACCATTAACTATTACGGGCAAAACATACTTTTGATCTAGAGTACCCGCTAATTTAACTTCAGATACAGGTTTATCATTTTCAGTCCGCTTTGGATTACTATCATTACCGATTCGTTGCAGTCGCCTGCAATTAGCACTTTGATGGCCTAACCTTTTGCAAATAGAACACGTCAGTAATGGTTTGGTACATTTAAAACTCGGGTGACCTAATTCATTGCAATTAAAACATTTTATAGTAACCGATTTAGTTGCATCGTTCTGTCCTTCCATTCGTTTTTTTGGAAATACTGAACGATATGGTTTGTCTTTAGTGTCTTCCGTTTTAATTGACTTAAAATAAGATAGTAATTCCTCGGGTTGGGAGTAATTAGCCGCCTGTGCTCCTAAGCGCATACCTTTATCTTCTAAACCATAAATCAAACAATCTACTGCTCTTTTTCCTTCTATATCACAACGATTCAGTAAATTAATTTTATGGTAATAGTAGGTTTCCAAGGATTCACTAAATTTTACCTTCCGTTCTAACATCTCGTGTAAAAGTTGCGCATAATTTTGTACCGTCGGAAACGTTTTAATTAGTTTATCTTTCCATTCAAACCAACTAAAATTTAACGACGGTAAACCTTGATACCATATTTTAGCGACCCCTGACAATTTAGGCAACGAATAATGTATTAATTGCATCTCGGACCATTTATATAAAGCCGCGCATTCCTCAACCTTCGTAATCCATGAATCAATCGTTTGTTCCTTGTTAGCCGGATCAAACTCAGGAACAGCGTTTGATGTCATATTAAAATTATTTTGACCTTGAGATGAAGAAGAGGGTAACGATTTAATTAATTCCATTACGTCTTTAATACTAAAATTTCCTTCATTTGAACACGTATTCGAATTACCTAGTTGAAAATTTTTCTTAGGGCGCTTTCTACCGTAATTACTAGAAATATCTTGATCACTCATTGATAAAGACGTACAACTGTCATTCTTACGTTGTGGTTTATCACGTCGTACTTGGCGTCCGTCGAGACTTGATTCGTTTCTCGCCACGCTATAATCGTCACGACGACCCCGTCGTCGTCGCATTAACTTCCTCGATACAGTGGAAGAACGGGATCGCGCTCTCGAGGGCCGCGAATGCGAACGCGGCGATCGCGTTCTTCTTGCCCTTGCACGACGTGATATAGCCCTACGCCTACGATGCCGTCTAAGATCATCGTTGGAATAATCACGACGACGTCGGCTCCGCATCCTGCCTCTCGAATGTCCGCTGCTCGTTGAGTGAGATCGCGAGCGCAAACGTCGTGCAGGCTGCCGCCGTTCACTGGAACGCTGACTCCTCCGTCGCTTCTTTGCTCGTCGTGAACGGCTCCGACCACGCAGTGAAGGCGTACCGCCCTCGTCCCGACGTACGATACCGTCTTGAGGCTCATCATGCACTTCCACTTCAATTCGCCTTTTCGACATGATCGATTAGTCTGTAATTAATTTTGATAATAAGAACATAGTTATAATTTTTACTACTTATGTAGGGTAATCAAATCACACAATCTATAACTTTCAAGGTAACTAATAGGGTATATTATTTATAAAAGTTACTCACACAATTTATTAAGCACGTTGGTTACGTTACAAATATGAATTCTTTTTTCTTATCTTTCACGTTAATGCATCTGCAGTCTCAACAGTGAACAACGAGACGTTAACTACTTGTTTTCCGAGTTGGTACTCACGGCACTCACACTTAACAACTACTAAACGTGTTAACTACAACAAGCTCGAAACGGCTCGAGCTAGTCGCATGATAACGGATCACATAGTACAACATTGATTGAATTATCCTTTACTTAGTTCTTTTTTTTTTTGGCACCTGCTACTTAGTAATTTAGCCAGTGTCAACCACGTTGTTTGTTCCCAACGCAACGGCTGTGCCAGTGTTTGACTGATTATTTTTTTTTGTTTTACGTCACTATCGTTTACTCCTATTTTACGAAAATAGAATAGCTTACCCACTAAATAATAACAATACAAACGTGCAGCTTACCTTTTTGCATCCACATCTATTACCTTTCACTTTGGTACCTTTGTTGGCGTGGGAAAATATTAAGAAATATTCCGTTCGATCCCACTTCTGAACTAAAGTAAATAGTTCAGAAGTATAGGAAGGAATAATACTCAATATATGCGATTACCTGTGATTTATTGTTTAATTACTATTATACGAAAACCAGTGCACTCGTTCCACGTTCAAATCCAACTGCTGTCAGAAATGACCGAATGAATGGTGCAGGATGATTGAACGAATGATCAAGGAATGAAATAACAAAACATATCTATCAAACGCTTACACC
The DNA here is from genome assembly GCA_951230895.1 of Carpatolechia fugitivella. Taxonomy (NCBI): domain Eukaryota; kingdom Metazoa; phylum Arthropoda; class Insecta; order Lepidoptera; family Gelechiidae; genus Carpatolechia; species Carpatolechia fugitivella. The sequence goes on from OX579657.1 coordinate 15,538,451, forward strand.
TATGTATTAATTCAGGGTACAAACTAACTCCATTCCTTGAAAAGGCGTGAAAACGCAACAAACATCTAAACATGCACACACACACAACATCACGCTCATATCCCCGAAGTGGTGAGCAGAGCTTTAGTGGGCTTCCAAGAAGCACACAATAAAACCCTTGTTTTCTTATGGTTTCACTAATTTCCACGAGGACCACGAGGGATAACTATCTCTTGTAAACCCACTGTTTGTAAACGCACTCATGGCATTTGCATTCGCACTTATGTAGGACTTGGCATAATGTTTAATTAGGCGAAGAAGTGAGTGAAGTGTGCTTTATAACGAAAAATAACGCAAAACCTCTGGGGGCCGTTTCATGAAGCTATAAGTTACAAATTACAAGTACAATTCGATGTACATTGCGTATACAATGAGATAAAACATTACAGTTTAGGCTAATTAACTACGCAACGAATATCAAATTGTATGTAACTCGTTACTAGTAAATTGTTGCTTCGTGAAACGGGGCCCTGGTGGCTGAAACTGAACAAATTTTGTTCAAGAAGTTCCACAAAATAAATAAAAAATGACTTTATACAAAATGATCAGCTGATCGTGTCAAATCTTATGGAAGATTAAAAAAAAATACGAATTTAAAAAAGTTGTGGTACAAAAGTTGTTCAGTTTCATTGGCTGACCACCTGAGAGGTTTTGCGTTTGCTAACACGTTTTATGTCTGCCATACATAAGTTCCATTACTTTCGTCTAAATAACGCATATACGTTACACTGATTGATTATTATCAGGAATGGAAGTAGGTCATGTGTCCGTTGTTTATTTTAGTAAAGTAGATACTCAGTTTATTGATTTGCTTTTCCTTAAATAAATTGGTGATCTTATCTTATTGGCCCCGTTCATTCAAAATGATATCATTCGTTCATCTGAATTTATATTCTCTCTTTTTCATCAGATCACATTCTTACTATCCTTACTAATCCTTGTCCTTACTAATATTATAAATGCGAAAGTAACTGTGTGTCTGTTACGCTTTCACGCTTAAAGTACTCAACGGGAATGGAGATAGTTTGTAGCATGGATTAACACAAAGGATACTTTTTACGGGAAGAAGTCCGGGACGGGAAGTCCGGTACTGTGGAGGTAGAGAATGGTCCAGGAATGCCAGACAATGAATGCCAAATTGGAGCTGGGTTTAGAACAGACGTTGGCTTTACAAAAGTAAAGGCACTGCCTTCAAAAGAAGGTGTCTCGATTAGGATTTGGGAATTGACGAGAATTTTAGTGGATTGGTTGGTTCGAAATATTAAATATTCAAAATTTTTAAATAGCTTTGTCAGAACCATCTTGGTATGAAGGAATACCAAGGAATACTAAATACTAAAGGTCATAGTCCGACCACCTTACAACTTTTCGGACAATGAGATGATTTTTAAAATGATTTTGTTTGAAAGTGGGTGCATGTTCTCACCGGTATCCGAACCCAGAACGCTGTGCTGTGAGTCACAGAGTTCTGTTCGTGTTTCATGTTCTGGCCTGTGACTAAAACATCAAACCTCATCAACAGCTCATATACGTCCCCACCGAGGGACTCGAGCCTACCTTGAATTAGGGCGATTAGGCCTTATTCGACCACGCTGGCCCAGTGCGAGTTGGTCGACTTCACACACAACCTTTGAATTTCTTCGCAGGAGTGTGCAGGTTTCATCACGATGTTTTCCTTCACCGTAAGATCGTCGAATAAACGTACATATGAATTCTAAATTCAAAAACACATTGGTGGGGATCGAACCTGCGTCTCCCGGACGGGAGGCAGCGGCCCTAACCACTAGACCACCGACGCTTTTCAAACGTCACATAATGCAAAATTAAAAACAAAACGTATATAGCTGAGGACATGCTGATGATGATGATGGTGATGACACACCTGAATGTGAAGCAAGACACAGACTGTGAGATAGATCAATAGACCTCGTCTATTGCGTGAGAAAGCGCGCATTCGTCGCTTCGTCGTCGTCGGACGCCTATTTTTTTTCGACGCACGCGCTCAGAGCGCTATTTCAAATGCGTCTGATGCAACACGCACGCGTTTTACAATCATTGATTGGATTGGATGGATGATGGAGCGGTACACTCACGAGGATATGGAATGGGGTATAAGTATGACAAAAATATCGGTATTTTTATTCTAATGATAATTTAGACTGTTCTAAGAAACGAATTTTTTCACATTTCCAAATACAACGGTTTCGCTGGTAGAAAAATGATTTTAAACCCCTCATTATTTAAAAAAATAACCTATCCAACGATACCTCACTCTATGAGGTTATCGTAAATAAAAAAAATTACCCCCAGTACCTCCACTTCACGAGTAGGTAACAGAGGAACCCTAAAAAGTTTTAAGATTTTATTCTTCAGCTTTGTTGGCAAGATTAATAATATACATATTATGTATATCCATGCCAAATTACAGCCTTCTAGCTTCTAGTACTAAAAGTCTGAGCTGATCCGCGGACGGACAGACAGACAGACGGACATGGCGAAACTATAAGGGTTCTTTTTTTACTACGGAACCCTAAAAAATCGGGTGTTCAGTCCGAGAACTTAACGCATTATTGTGTGTAAGAAGTTGTTATCAAAACTGAACTAAAGAAAATGGAAAGTAAAATTTGCTTACGAAAATTCCACCATGAATGATGAAAGATTTTTTAATTTGTTAGCATTTATGTACTCTATACTACCTACTTTTCAATAATCCATGAAAATTCCAAACTAAAGTTGTTAATGTTGCTAAACTAACAGCAGCACAGAACATGAGACAACTGTAAATGTTTGTGTTTCTATCTCCGTCGCACCGGAAATCAAATGCAAGCGTCGAGTCTAGTTTCGTCATACTTAGACCAATGAACGTAGGTCCATGTTGTTATCTATGCTGAGATAGTTCAGGGTTCATTTTATAATATGTACCAGGTTCCCAGGATCGGTGAGAGGTCTTTAGCTAGGCCATCTAGCCGGATACCTGCGGATTCTTGCGAAATTATTATGTCGTCTACAAGGTTATGTTGTCTTGGTATTTTGATAACTTTTCTATACCTAGTTTACATCATTTAAACATTTTTACGAAGCGTTATATCTCAAATAATTACAAATAAATAAACTTTGAACCTAGATAAAACACTCGATTAAATTTAACTGACCGTTACAAGCTACCCTTGCATGCGCATATAACCACGCGCCTGACGCTGGTTGCAACATTTTGTGACCGACCGTCAACCAGTGAACATTGATAATAAAATCAGTTAAAAATACAAGAAAATAACCAGGATTCGAATTTTGAAAACACTACGTGAAGTGCTGTGATTGTTTATCGGAAGGGTTTTGGAAAAACTGTGATATATTATTTTTAAAATATATTTGGTAAGTCTAAATATTGGTAACTAGCGATCCGCCCGCAGCTACGCTCGCGTTATGTAAAATTTTCCCGGTAAAAAGTATCCTATGTGTTAATCCAGAGTACATGTGTTCATCCAAATCCGTCCAGTAGCTTAGGCGTGAAAGCGGAACAAACATCCAAACATCGAAACATCCAAATATATAAGTATTTTTTATGCGTTCTCTTTAACAGGTAAACAAATGAATATAAAATTCATCTTTGCTTGACTCAATCACACTAATATTAGAAATGTAAATACCTAAGATAGTAGAAGCAATAGCCATAGTACAAGTTCTGCTTAGTGTGAGATGTGCCCGCATATTTATTATTTATTATATATTTGAATCACATCATACTCATACTAATAATAATAAATTATAAATGTGAAAATATATTTGGATGTTTAGATGTTTGGATATTTGTTCCGCCTTCACACTTAAAGTTCTCAACGGATTTGGATGGAATTTGGAACGGATATAGTTTGTAGCCTGGATTAACACATGGGATACTTTTTACGGGAAAACGTCTTATTCCCCCGGGAAAGTCTTACACAACGCGAGCGTAGACACGGGCGGATCGCTAGTGGTATATAAATCAGACTTTAAAAAATCTCCTAACACCCTACATTATTAAATACAATTGTTATACGTTTTGATGAATGGAAAATTAACATTTTCATGGAAAACCCTTTTTTACCTTCGGCCGCGTTCGAATCAAAGTCGTAACCATTAATTTATACCCTATATTCTTGACCTTATCAAGAAACTAGACTCCAGTGCATGCATACCGAGAGGGAAACCTACTATACCCAAATAGTACTCTTTCGATTTTGCATCATGAAATTGAAAAATACTACTTTGAGAAAAAAACAAAGTAATGTTTTATAAAATAAGAAAATTAAGCATTTTTACCGTTTTTAGATTTATTTATTAACTGGCTGTCGTCGTGTAAGATTTTTCCCGTGGGAATAATACTTTTCCATTAAAAAGTTTCCGACGTGTTAATCTAGGGTTCAAACTATCTCCATTCCAAATTTCATGGATTTGGACGAAGTAGTTTAAGCGTGTAAGCGGAACAAACATCCAAACATAGTTTCACATTTATAATAATATTAGTATGAGTATGAATATGAGAGCGTCGGTGGTCTAGTGGCTAGGGCCGCTGCCTCCCGTCCGGAGACGCGGGTTCGATCCCCACCACGTACTCATGTGTTTTGGGATTTCGAATTCACGCTCTTACGGTGAAGGAAAACATCGTGATGAAACCTGCACTCCTGCGAAGAAATTCAAAGGTTGTGTGTGAAGTCGACCAACCCGCACTGGGCCAGCGTGGTCGACTAAGGTCTAATCGCCCTAATTTAGGGTAGGCTCAAGCCCCTCGGTGGGGACGTATATAAGTTGTTGATGATGAGTATTATTGTCAATAGTAACGTGACATCAGAATTTTTTTTTTATTATACTATTGAAAAGGTTAACGTTTAGGCGTTTAAGAAAATGAAAACCAGAGATCCAAAAAGTCTTACCTCCTGACTTTGTCCTTACAGTATTTTTTTGTTATTAAACGCCGTGTGGTGACGGCAGAGTAAAAAACATTTGTCACCAACCCCTACTTTTCCCGTGGGTGTCGTAAGAGGCGACTTAGGGACTACACATTGAACAGGGATCGGGCAGCAGCGCTCTCTGATACAGTAACCTTTCTGCGATCTCCAACCCGCCTGCCAAGCGTGGAGATTATGGCAAAACCCTCCACTCAAGTGGAGGAGGCTCATAGTCCAGACACCAGCAGTGGACTGTAACGGGCCGTTGATAATTTTATGCAAGTTTCTAAATAGAATTTCACACACCTTATTTTAAATTCATATAAAATTGTGAAATAGAAGCATACAGTTTCGTCTTTCGTCAATCGCGTGTAAGATTGTAAGTCAATGACCTTCTCTCTAAGATAGGTAGAAAACTTAATTTTGTTATCAATCCCCTCGGCCAGTCTCCTCCAAACTTGGACGAATCCTCCAAGACTTCGTATTAGTCTACCCTTCGTCTAACTAGCATAGCAACATCAGTAGCATAGGAATAACAGCCTCCGTGGCCGAGTGGTCGAGATTTCACCGCTCATTACGATCGGTGGGAACACTGTCAAGCAAAAATCTCTTTGTGAGACTTTCCTCAGTTTGGTTAGGACATTGCAGGCTGAATCGCCTGATTGTCCGAAAAGAAAGGTGATTCCGTTCTTCGGAAGGCACTGATCCCGGCTACTATCTATAGTCGTTACACGAGCCAGCCAAGTCAGTGGCCTTTGGCGGCTCTATAACACTGACACCAGGGTTTGTGAGGTCGGTTGTCGACCTTACAGCCCACACGATGAAGAAGAAGAAGTAACATCAGTCGACTGACATATTAATAGGAACGATGATAAGGTACTTTTTTCTTTGTTTATCAGATAGATTATTAAAAAGTATTGGACACGTATTTTTTTCTATTTTCACTTTGCAAACAAATCAAATCCCCAGTTCTGCCGTGATCATGACTACTGCAACATAGTCGAAGTATCGGTGAGCTCATTTAAAAAGCTTATTTTAAACCAAAATCGTGGTAATAACCCGGTAGATATATGTGTTACACAACCGCGAAAACCCAAAAGTGTTTATAAATTCCCAGTGTCCCCACCGGGATTCGAACCCACAATTGGTAATTAGTGACGAAATCTCGACCACTCGGCCTCGGAGTGTCGTCCTGTTTGTCGTCACGCTCTAATCTTTATTTTTGTTAAGTCGTGCGTCCTTGTCGCCTTTTTCTAATATGTTAATTGTTATATGTTTCGATTGGCATTTCCAATCTCGATCAAATTAAGCCTGACTACTCCATGAGCAAAATGCGTATTTTTTCTCCCATTGACTCGTCGTCACCACCAGTGTAACAAATAGGTTTTTATTTGCTAAGGTGGCTCATTTTTGACACTATCCATTATATCGGATTTGATTCTAATTACATCATGGTAAATATCTTATTACTGCAAGTTATATAACTTGCACTTTGACAGTCAAGTTATATTGAGCGTTAGGGTTACCACATAGCAAACATTTTTCAGACACTTAAAAATATATTTTAAAATATTAGGGTCCAAAATATTATGTTTATTAAGTCACATTTTCATAAAAAGTACTAACGCCATCTAAACACTGATAAATTGAAGCTGGAATTAATTCGCCTAGTCTTTTCGCAGACATATATCGAATTTCAAGGCGGGCGCAAAAACATCAGTAGATTGCTGACAGCTCTTTTATGCCCTAATTTTGAGGTTATCATTCATTCAAAATTAATATCATTCATTCATCTCATGAAAATTGAAATTCACTCTAAAACGAAAATTATAGAGAGCATGACATCCTAAATCGGGACCATTATCAAAGTACAGTACAGTCGCCTGCAGAGAAATCAGACCCCCCTGGCATAGCGTGGCATAGCGCATAGTATTCCAGGGGGGTCCGATTTCTTTGCAGGCGACCGCACAAAATTCTTCATCCTTCACTTTGATTAAGATACTCGTACGAGGAGACGTTAATCTAGAAATTCTCGGATCAAACATACACATGACAGCCAACTTGTTATTGTTAGGTAATGAATGCAGTAGTAAATAATTGCATTCGCTGATGATAAGTATCCGTTTCAATACTGGATCGTAGCAGAAACACTCCGCTTCGAGATAAGGGCTAGACGTTACGTAATGTATCAATCAACCTAATTAATGGAGTTTATTGTGGACATTTATAACTAAATCAATACTTCTTCCGAAGCAATACAGAATGCCCTTCAGGTAGCAACCGCCCCCGCCGGCGGGGACGCGGAACTAATAGTAGAATTAATTCAGTAAGACCCGGTAGGGGTCATTCTTCTCCGACGCGCTTCTCGCCCTGGCAACGTTCTAGGCCGCGGTCCGAGCCCGTCTGAGGGCGCCCCCAGATACGTTGTCATAAAATTCCTAAGGGGCCTTCTGCTCCCCCGCAAGTCCGCGCCCACTATATTACCACTCTGGTATAAATAGTGATTAGGTACGTCAAAAAAAAAAAAAAATAACTGTGGTTCTTTTTAACGAGACTTTTTTTATTTTTTTTCCCGTTCCAAACCATATTTCCGCCATTATGAAAAAAATCGGAAAACTGTATCGACAAAAATATCTATTATATTATAATTATTGAACCTGCTCACAAAATTTCATAAGAATCTGTTGAGAAATGCAACCTGTAAGACTTGTATTGAACAGCCGGACACCCGTCGGACATACAAATGCATTTTTGTCCAAGCTTGAACGGACACGTTTTGCGTCATAACATGCTAAAACTACGTCATAATACTCGTAAGCCTTACAAAATGTTATTCCATGGAAAGTAAATAAGCTTTTCAATTATTTACACAAACATGTTTTTGATTTCGAATGTTCGTCAGCCATGGCTAACAGGTCAAGATGGATGACCCATTGCATTTAATCATGCCAAAGGCACAGAATCGTTATTGATATTATTTGTTTGCAACTGGGGTTCAAAATTTAAGGTTCTCTTCCCTGTCAGCTCGCGGAATTGGACGCATTCTTGTTTCGGCAACCAGGGACCGGACTACACGTTGAAAAACCCCTTCAGTCGTTTTGGGTTTTAAGTATTTACAGAGTGTTAATTAAAATAAATATATGTTTATCAGATTCCTTGATAGGGTTACCCTGTTGGATTTGCAAACGTTATAATTATAGCATAATTAGAGTACGAGGTATCGTTGATCAATATCGTAAGGGTTCCAGTCCCTGCCGGCAACCAAACGGGCTCTCCTCTTCCACTGAGGAGTGCCATTCCTTATATCATAAGTGTATTTTTATGCCCCTTTCTATTAGTATTTGATTCAGTACACATGATGTGTTAATTTAATATACCCAGTCAATCTTTGATCTTATTCGTAGCAGCAGCAGGATTACGCCTGCTATAATGGTGGAGGCGTCGGGTAAATCTTCTTCTCCGTCCTAGCGTTTTCCCGGCCTAGTGCTGGGGTCCGCTTTCCTACTCAATCTTCTCCACTTTGCCCGGCTTCGGCATCCTTAGGTGTGAGATTGTTCTCTTCCATATCCGCTTTCACGACGTCCAGCCAGCGCTTTTTAGGCCTACCACGTGATCTAGGGCCCTGGACAGTGAGGTCGAGGCATCTTTTTCCTACATAGTCTGACGGTCTGCGTTGAACTTTATTTCACATGGTCTCTTCTTCTTTTTAGTTCTTGCGGTGCTTGTCCTACTGGAGATTAGCTTAGTTTCTTTTGTTTGTGGTTGGTTTTCAGCTCTGCACACTAAACTTGTTTCTATTCTTGTCTCTTTATATTCTTTAGCAATCGTCAAGTTCTGCTATATACATTTTTCAAGTTGTAAGCCCATCCATCGCAGACGCGGCTAAAAATCACACCACATCACTCGACTGATGTCTGAAGTGTGATCACTTAATAAGTATTATAAAAATGAAAGTAAGTATTTTTTGGATATTTGGATGTTTATATGTGTGGATGTTTGTTCCTAAAATAATGAATGCGTTCGGATGTTTGAATGGAATGGAGTTTGTATCCTGGATTAACAAATAGGACACTTTCTACGGCAAAAAGTGTTATTGTCACAGGAAAATCTTACACAACAATAATCATGTCAAAGCATGGTGCCTGGAAGAATCTTCTATGTAGCAATAAAGCCCCCTTTCTGTACACTTCAAATTTTCTGTAAAACTGTTTTATGTATTTGTTTTTTAGTGTGCAAAAAGTAGATTCATTCACTCGTCACCAACAATTTTGTATAGAGTTAAGGTCGAAGCAGATGGCTGGTCAATATTAAACAGTGACCAGCCATGCATGACCCTTGACTGGATGCGATTTATAGGTAACGAGAGGTCTTGCTTGAATTTAGTTCGCGTCTTTGATGCAAATTAACAATCTGGTCGTGTTTAACCATTATAAAAACTAGTCAATACCAATCAAGTCAGATATTTCATTCACAATAGATTAAGTTCATTGTCAAAATTTTATCCCATTTTTTTTTATTTGACTCATTCATCTTACTTGGAAGATAACAGTTGCCAAGATTCCGGAAATTTTACGTCTTATCTCAATGTTTTTGCTTAGACCATAATAATATTTACGCAAATTATGAAATGTAATATCAATTAGGAAGAAGGTATGTGTAACTATGCATGGAATATTTATTAAACATTTTAGTGAGTGGTTATATTAGCAAACGATAAATTGATTGATCGTATATAGGTGCTTTGATTTTGTAACTTATTGAGTGAACGTTGTTAATTTGGCTCAAGAGGACTAAATACATCAACAAATATTTACAAAAATTCAAACAAGCCCTACATAGCAAAGAAATTATTCCCACCGATATGAAAACAATGGTATTAATTTTCCATTGATGTTGTTCAAGCAGAACGTTTGCTACCAGGCGGCTATAACATCATAGGAGTTGGTTCTTGAATCTCGGCATCTAGTTAACACAGATGCACCCAAAACAAAAGAAAAGTACCTCTACCTACGCCCTTAATCAGGAAATTTTGCAACGCTTCAATTTTCATTGTTACGATATAAAAATACAAATTAATTATAACATAATATGTTTAATTATATCAATATCGACTAGCCATAATCAGCTTCTTTTTATCAAACGTAAAAACATCCTTTGTGGAAAATAAAGGCAAATAGCAAGGCGGTCAACTACTCAATGAAGACAGAAAGTCAAAACATCATTGCAGACAGCAATATAACGAAAAAACCTCTCGGGTCGTGTGATTCGGCATACTGTGAACTGAACAACTCCTGCCTATATATAATATTAAACAACATTTTTGATACCAATCAGTTTGTGGAAAAAAACAATATTTTTTAGAGATTTTTGACAAAATCAGTTACTTAAATGAATATGTCGTCGGCGGTGTAGTGGTTGTCTTCTGTCCGGGAGACGCGGGTTCGATCCCACTTACTCCTACCACGTACGTACCAATGTGTTTTCAAACTTTCGAATTCATATGTACGTTTTTTCGACGCTCTTTGAAGGAAAACATCGTGATGAAATCTGCACTGCAAATTCCTGCGAAGAAGTTTAAAGGTTGTGTGTAAAGTCGACCAACCCGCACTGGGTCAGCACGGTCGACTCCTTAGTCGCCCTAATTCAGAGTAGGTTCGAACCTCTCTGTGGGGACTTATATTAGTTGTTGATGACTTAGTTCATCTAAGGTTGATGATGACATATAATAGTTTGTACGAGATTTATGTATCCGGAATAACAAAAAATAACAAACATCTATAACCAAATATACTTTTATTGCTTTTCACAATATTCCCCGTGATGATCGATGCATTTTTTCATACGTTGAAACCAACTTTCGTAGCATTTTTTCCATTCTGTATCGGGTATCTCCAAAACGTGCATTTTGAAAGCATCAACGGCTTCTTCCCGGGTCGAAAATCGGTGTCCACGTAATTTGTTCTTCACGCTTGGGAATAAATAAAAGTCGTTGGGTGCCAAGTCGGGACTGTACGGCGGATGACCCGTCAATTCGATCATTTGACTATTTAAATACTCCGTTGTTGCGGCCGAGGTGTGACAGCTGGCGTTATCGTGGTGAAGGATTATTCATCGTTGTCGATTGTTCTTGCGTATTTCTCCAAAGACTTCTGGCAAGCAAATGGTGGTGTACCATTCAGAATTAACCGTTTTACGATTCTCTAGTGGTACTGTAGCCACATGTCCACTAATACCAAAAAAGCAGGCAACCATTTGCTTCAAAGTGCTTTTTGCACGAACAACTTTAGTTGGGTTTGGCTCATTTTGGAACACCCAAACCGTTGACTGCTGTTTAGTTTCGGGATCATACGCATATATCCAAGATTCGTTTCCTGTGTAGATATTATGAACAGCTTTTGATGTACCACATTTGTATTTTTCTATCATTTTTTTGCACCAATCAACACGAGCCTGTTTTTGTTCAACTGTTAAGTTGTGCGGGATCCAACGAGAACAAATTTTTTTACAGCCAAATGTTCGTGTAATATTTTATAAATACTCGTCATACTAATGCCCAGAAATGCCTCTATCTCGCGATATGTAACATGACGGTCTTGCATTATTAGTTCGCGCACAGCATCAATATTTTGTGGTACAACAGCTTATTTAGGGCGACCTTCTTTAAAATCGTCCGCAAGCATACGACGGTCGACGACCACGATTAAACTCACTGAACCAGTGATACACAGTGGTTTTCGATGAGGCTTCCTCCCCAAAAGTCGACAAAAGTTGATCCATGCACTGTTTTTGAGTTAATCCACGCCGAAAGTCGTAATAAATCATAGCACGAAAATTTTCACGAGTCAAATCCATGGTGATGATAGACAATGAATTTTAAAAATAGCGCCACAATGTAAAAACAATTGACAGATGAATGAAACAAACTTTATTTTACAGCTAAAGAGTTCTATTTTTAAATGTTATAATTTCTTTTTAAATATTGTTTATGTAAGTGACCAGTTCCGGATACATAAATAGCAGCCCTTGTATATTATATTAACACATGGTCTTTCCCATATTTCCAGAACAATGGCCCGAGTATGCGTGATTGGAGCGGGAGCGGCTGGCCTCTGCGCCGCTCGTCATCTCCTGGTAGATCCTTGCGTCAGCCAGGTGGATATCCTGGAGCAAGCTGCACAACTGGGAGGCACCTGGGTGTACACGGAGAACACTGGATACGATGATTTCGGGCTCCCGATCCACACCAGCATGTACAAGAGTTTAAGGTGAGAGAAATTTGGTTGTCTATATCTTGGAGAATATACCTTACAAGTTGACCAAATTGGTTGTAGTGTGTGTGCTCTTTGGATGCCCATTGCTCTGCTCACCCCTTCGGGATAGGAGCGTGAACTTGTTGATGTAGTACAAGTAGAATTATATAGATGATTTTTGTTACATATTACGTCGTCTGTACGAAATATCTAATAATTAATGAAAAAAATACAATTACACTTATGAATCAAGTTTCTTTTCTTTTTTTTAGTTTGATCGTGTGATAGAATCTTATCTAACCGTAAATTATTTATGTAGCCATACGGTTTGTACAATGACAAATTCGTGGATAATTTCCTCGATTCGGGATGTCATGCTCTAATTCTAATCTTAAAATCCAGCTATCCTTTTCGTTTTTATGACCAATAAAAGAGAGGTGATGAACGAATGATATTAATTTGAACGAAAGATAACTTAAAATAAGGGCATAGCTGTCAGTTTAAGAGGTTTTTAAGTCGCATGTTTTAAGTGTACAAGTGTTTTAAGTGTATAAGTGTATAAGTGTAAAATTGTACAATCGACACGGCCATAAGGTTCAAATTCGATGTTTGACAGCTCTAATATTGGGATGGCCATCTCCTGTCCCTCTTCAATCTTTAAAAGATAAAAAGGACGGACTACCTTAAATTAAGGATTAGAGCGTGACATCCCAAATCGAGGCCAATATCCACTTATAAAAAATGACCTCTAAATTAACACTAAATTAGCAACTAAATAATATTTATTTTGTTAATATAACCTTCGCCTAGTCCAGTCGATCGCTTGCCGTTTGGAAATTTTTGTTTCGCACAGGCTCACTGAGCGAGCACCCCTGGGCCCTGATTTTGCTAAATTTCAGAATGTCAAGTGGCTTTATTAGGCTATACGGCGAAAACGGACAAGATTCATTGATGTTTTTATACGTAGTCATAAAATTAAAATGGTTAGGAACTTCAATGTATCGCGACCTTGTCACGTCTATTTCACGCTTGATTGAAATCATTTCAACGGGATCCTTATTCTGGAAACAGGAATACGTAACCATTTTCTCTGTCCTGCTTGTTTTGTATTATAGCGACAAAGACAAACAAAATCCATTCCGAACATAAAACAATGATTCCGATATCGTAAATAAAATTCGATTTTCATAGACTAAAGATGCAATAGTTCATTTCGTTCATTCAATGAAGTAATATTTAAGGTCTACTCAGACACACAACGACGGCACTTTAAAAACGCCTAACTAAGACATGAACATTTTATTATTTTAATATTGTTTCCATCCCCGACTAGATTTTTAGACTACAGTATTTTTAATTTTACAAACTTAACATATTTAACTTGCAATATTTCGAATGCTTGTTCCGTGAAGCAAGTGTATCTGCATCATGGTTTGCTCGCTTTAATCTTGTAACTGAATTTTGAACCAAATCTTGAACCAAATCCCTCTCAATTTTTGACGTTCGAATATTATTCTAATTATTTTTATTAAAGTTTGTATAGCCGTGATAGCAGCAGAGTCGATGCCTTTGAAAAGTGGTGTTGGCGTAGACTGCTTTACGCATACCATGAACTGGCATGAGGACGAACGCCACTATACTCCAAGGGTCAAAAATAATTATGCGGTTTTCTAAAATATGCTAAGAATAGCATTAAAGTAAAAGGCGTTTACAGATTTCGTCGATATTTCACAGAGCTATTCTTCTTTGTCTTCACCACTATCCCACTTTAGGTGGGGTCGGCTCTCCATATCATTCGGCGCTATGACAATCTGGATGAAGTGAAAATATCCGTGGGATTTTATTTCGTTTTGAATTGCACTCTCATTTATTTTGAGTACCTACTGTTAATTCTCTTTTGCTTGAGATTTTCTTGTTTTTTTGTCTAACCGTAGCATGAAGTACGTTGAAATTGGCAAAATCCAAGGCATGAATTTATATACTAAAAAAAAAAACTCGCAATACAAATGAACTCTTTGCTTGCCATATTAATGTCTATTGGTCTAAAAATCGTCAGCACTATCTTTGTACACTTTTAAATACATCTCCACGAAAACGCCTCATTGTTTTTGTATCCGGAGAAAATACAGTGTGAGGAGACCTTTACTTAATATTGATATACTTTGTGTTATACATGTTATTGTATTATGAAAAGGAACTCTTTTCTACAGAAGAAACACGCATAAGCAAAATGTCACGATCATGTCATGAATGCTTCGCTACGAGTCATCAATAAAACTTGACATTGGCGAAATCACCACGGAAACGCCATTCACCCAAGAATTGAATTGAATTGATGCGCGTCAATAATCTTTGTTAAAACTAAATTTAAAAACGCATTGCAAAAAAACGTACACGAGTAAAACTAAGAAAAAAAATAACACAATACAATGGAAGATGGTAATAATCGCAGCACAGTAACATTGGAGCAAATGAACGCATTGCTTACATACTTGGAAGATCATCGCAGCCTGGTTTTGATAATCTGTATCTCTTTATAAATTGATTATCGTCCAGCTCAAAAGCCCAGTGAATTTTTCTTGTCTGCAAGTTCTCGTGTCACGCATGCGACTTATCAACTGCATCGGCTCTTTGAAGTAAATTATATTGCACCAGAAACATTTTTAACTAACTTTTTCTAATATTTAGAGGACCAAGGTAGTTGATATCATCCAGAAGTGTAGCAAACTGAAGTGGCAGTGGGCTGGCCACGTCTGTCACAGAACCGATGAGCGTTGGAGCAGACGGGTTCTCGAATGGAGACCGCGTCTCGGGAAACGTGTGTGGGACGCCCCCTGCCAGGTGGACTGATGACCTGAGTGAGGAAGGTCGCTGGTGGTGGCTGGATGAGGAAAGCGGGTGATCGTGCACTTTGGCGTGCCCTTGGGGAGGCCTACGTCCAGCAGTGGACTGCTATAGGCTGATTGATTGATTGACTAATATTTATACATGATTTAAAAAAACAATTAAAAAATAATCAAATAAATCAATTATAAAATATTTATACAAACAAAAGTTCCCGCCCACAGGCGGTTGTATCTAGAAATCACTCACAGGTTTATGAATCAATTTGAGATATTTAATTTCTGTAACTGAAATTTGTACCAAGTGGGCGCGGACTAGAAGGAAAAAAGAACTTGTACATCCAAGTGAACTCCTAGGTCAAGTTTGTTGTGATTGCTTATAAAAAACCGATGATGGTCAATAAATTCATCCATCAACTCCATTTTAAGCATAAAATGGCAAAATAAGCATTTTTATAAATAAGCTTTGACCCCACCCCCACAATCCTTCCTGCCACAAAACTATACTACATAATTATACTATATTTTTGTACTTGTTATAAAAAATAAATATTTTTGAATTTGTGTTATACATGTTTTTGTTTTAACGCTAACAATAAAAATTTTAAGGTTTATTCGTTTATTGTGGTTGTTTAAACTATTAAATTATTTTTACAAGTAAGATCTAAAGATACTATCATCATCATCTTAAAAAAAAATCATTTGATAGTATAGTGCAATATATCATCTATTAGAAATTACAAATATTATATTTTTATTAAGTGTCCGACAAGTAACCTTCAATAAGCTGGTCCGATTCGTACTTGGCCTGTTTTTATTGGTAGTCCCATAGACTTAGTTTTTTTTACATATTATATCTATGGGTGGTCCTACAATTTTTATTTGTGATTGTCAGTTGATCCAAACAGTTTGTTTAAAAAGTATCCTACCAGCCTAGGTTTTTCTTGTATATAAAACGATCTATGTGTTTTAAATGAGTTGGAGTTCCTAACTATAGCCACTTTTTGGCTTTACCGTCAGACCCAGGCTATAATTTTTGATACAAGTCGACGTTATGTTTATGAATTGAAAAGTTCCTATAGGCGCTTTCCAGCTGCTACATGCTACATCGGTCTCTAGACACCATCTAAGTTTATTCATAGTATCAGTCGAGGCAAATCGAGCACAAATACGTCAAGGTTGTGTTAAGTAAAGAAGTTCCTATGACCACCTTTCAGCTTCATCATCAGACTCTGGACACCATCTAAGACTCCTAAGACAATCCAATTTGTCATGACACATCCAATGAGCCCTTGCTTGGTTATTTTTTATACTATGTAGTTGGGTACTTTACATGGCTACCTTCTTCCTCCTTTTACTAGTAAAAGTCACATTTAGAAAAGCAGTCGCCGTAGCCGAAATCGGCATGGAAGTTATATATATGGCTACCTTCTTCTTACCTGGCTACCTTTTTACAATCTGGAGACTACAAAAATGATATTCCTGGGGCGGGAGCCTAATGATCTGTCTTACAGGTTTTCCTAGTACGGACACCAGGCTCTCACATCGCAATAGGCTGTATTAGATTAAGTTTTTAGCAAGTTAACTATTTTGGGAGAGCAAATATTTTTTTATTATTATTATGACTATTTTTAGACAATAAACAATTAACCAGAAAGCTGATCTAAAACGCGTGTTGGAAATAAAAGCGTTAAATAATTAAACTTTATTTCTATATATTTCTACTGACAACCCTACTAAAACACCGAATATTTATCAAAAAATGAAAAGATACTCTAATACAAAGAGATATGTGCCGTTTTGTATTTTCTTTGGCGAAAGCTTTACGACTTTTGTTATATTCAAACAAATGAATGACCTTGTGAAATTCTTCGTGTCATTTCTGCATTTGATTGAAATGTAGAAATGTAGTAATTTCAGTTTTTGACAGAAATTTGGTTCTTATTCTGGAAATTTCAATCAAAATTGAATGAAAGATTGACGAATCCTTCAAACGATTTCGTACACACACACATATGCAAAATATAAAACTTAATACACTGATGTTCTCTAAGCAGAATGTTTTCTAGTCGTGAATTAAATACGCAATTTACGATATCTTTTCCGCGTTTTGTCGCCGATACAAAATTTGGGACCCAATGATTTCAACTTTGACATAAGAAATTAGTGCGATCGGGCCCCTGATCTAGTTCTCGTAAATATTCAATACATGACCAAGAATCACAAGTTTTACGGATCACAACGCCATTATTGCCTTATCAAGACGTTAGAAACATTACATGCCACGTGCCACATTATTGACGTTCCATTAATTGCCTTAGATTAGAATACTCGTAGATAACTTCAGAAGTTTGGCCTCTAATAAATATTTATAGCTATGACTACCTAAACCCCTCCTTGAATGAATGAATGAATGAATGAATGAATGAATGAATGAATGAATGAATATACTTTATTGCACACACAGAAATAATAAATGACAGAGTGGAAGTAAGAACAGGTAGTCATGTACAGTTAGGCGGCCTTATTGCTTCGTAGCAATTTCTTCCAGGCAACCTTTTCTATCCCCCTTGACTACTTACCCTCCTTGACTATCAATCAGCATGCTCTATAGTTCCAAAATCATTTAAAAAGGACCGCTTCTTGAAATATCAGCTATATTGGCGACGAGACGTGATATGAGTTAAAAATACCCTAAATTCATATCAATTTATTAGATTTCTTCCTAATTATGCACTAATTACAAAAATTTCCGTAATATTCATATAAATTTTTCATTGGTAACAACAGCTTACGACATAAACGCTTTTAAGTTTACCGGTAGATATGTGTGTTATTAGCTTACGACATGTCTTCCGATACCCGGGTCGAAGGCTATCACGACATTCTGTCGTCATCAGACGCATTTAATCGATATGTTCTAGAAATGTTTGTCAACGCCTCTAATTTATGGACTCCTAGTACCAGAAGACCAATTATTTTCTTGCTATTTGATCTGATTTCGTGAATGTACATTCAAAACAACCTTTGCCAAGCCTGTAAGCATAATTATTAAGAGAGACAAAGAAAGTTGACGAGACAAGATTTATATTGTCTTATCAGGATGATTGTTTTACATGGTTCAAGGTAGGGTACTCAAGTAAGTATCATGTTTACAAACTCGTATACTACAACGGTTAGTCTGGAGATAATTATCGTAACAACACGAGGTCAATCAATGCTACAGTTATAAGAAATGTATCTTTTTTGTTGAGATAAAACGTGCCAGTGACTTTCCAGCTCAATGCCACTGTGATAATGACCCCTAATTTGATCAGATTTGAGCCCTCAATGAGGAATTCGTACTAAGGGCTTCTTCTTTTCTTCATCGTGTGGTTTGTAAGGTCCACAATCGACCTCACAAACCTTGTTTTCAGTATTACAAAGCCGCTAAAGACCACAGACATGGTTTGTGTCGTGTAGTTAACTATTTCCGTAGATAGCAGCTGAAACTCGTGACTTAACTTGTCTTCTGAAGCACGGAATCATCCTTCTTTTTGGACAACTGGGAAAAGTTCCACAAAGATATATTTGGTTATCATAGACCCCACCGGGATTCAAACTGAGAACCTTCATTTCGAGAGTCAACTTTCGACCGCTTGCTCTTGAAGGCAGTTAAATTATATTGGTTGAACAGCTGTTCAAGATTGGTAATTTCTATTTTCAGGACTAATCTGCCAAAAGAAGTAATGGGCTTCCCTGACTTCCCGGTGCCTGAGAGTGACAGATCCTACCTACCAGCTAAAGAGATGCTGGCATTTCTGCAGCTGTATTCAGACAAACATGATGTCACGCAAAACATTAAGGTAAGAAATTATTCAACCTACGTTTCCTTTTTTTCGTATATCTATATTGAACCTTCCAATTCAATTCCAGTTCCAACACCACGTCCAAATGGTGATCCCCAAACAGACGCCATCTGGAGAGAAGTGGGACGTAAGCTTCAAAGATGTGACCACTGGGATCTCACAGACCAAGGAGTACGACTATATCTTCGTTTGCAACGGCCACTACAACACTCCCTTCATCCCGGATATACCAGGACTGAGGCATTTTGAAGGTAACTAAATGCTCTTATTGTATGAGGAGCTACAAAATCGTAGGTGAGGAGTGAAATTGTCTTTTAAGGGAAAATGAAAATTTATCAAATCTAATCGTGTATGCTTCTTGTTACTGGAGCTTCTAAGCATATCTTTTGTAGCGTAGTGACGCCTGTTATCTGATTTTGAGTTAAATAAAAGAAAAGTTCAGTCTAATTGATAATTGCAAATCCTATTTGATATAGCGCTCTTTCTGTTCTAAGATCCCTGGATCGATTAGAGGATAGACAGATATTCTGAATGATAAAATTTACGGATGTAGTTTGTGTTTTGTTTGGTATTTTCATAGCATCTCCATCAGCAGTAAGGAGCTTCTAAACAAGTTTTTAATATTTAACCTGGTTACAGGTGATGTGATGCACAGTCATGACTACCGTGTGCCTGACACGTTCACCGGCAAACGAGTGCTGGTCGTCGGAGCAGGACCTTCGGGCATGGACATCGCACTTGAAGTCACCAGCGTTTCTGAGAAGGTAAGCAAGATTGTCAAATTTTGAAGAAACAGACTGTTCTAATAAATTAATGTCTAGAAATTAAACATTCCAGTCAGTTGTAAAATTGTTCTAACTAAACTAACTATAAAAAAAATAACTTGCTTACCATTCATACTGCTGCCAGCAGCGGTGAGTTTATTTTGCCTTCATACTATGCACTGTGCAAAGGTTCAGGATCCGAAGGATGAATGAGATAGATCTATCTAGATCCTACCTCCTAGACAATATCGAAATCCGACCTATCTAGGTAATAGGTATCTATACCTAATATAAAATAAAATGAAACTTTTTTTAACTAAACAATGTTACATCTCTAACACAAAAACAATCACAATCTCTAAAAGTTATGATTCTCTCTAGGTCATCCTAAGTCACCACCTCAAGGAGCAGCCGAAAACCATCTTCCCTGACAATCTCACCCAGAAGCCAGATGTCGTCAGGCTCGAAGGCACCAAGGCTGTCTTCCAAGATGGCACTGAAGAAGAGATTGACGTCGTCTTCTTATGCACCGGTAAGTGTCAATGTCAAGAATAGTGATTGCTCCCATCAAAGTTACAACTAAAAGAGAAATCTTCAGATAAAATTTACATTCAGAAACGTACTGCCTACTAATTTTGTTTACATAAGAGGGACATGTATATTTTGATTATTAATATTGTATTTAGTTTGTTTTTCAATTAATTTCGATATTGTTTTGACAGTCAATTCTATTTTTGTATACTTTCAGATGAACTATGGAAAAAATTAATATTTTTTTATTTATTTTTTACCGCACTCCTCGTTTCTTAATTTACCTTGAAAATATTTTCTCAAAATTGGATTGGGCTTCCGTTTAATGCTCTTGTGTCCTGTCTTGTTTTTTCCTATTGTTTCTGTACTAATGTCAACGAAGATTGTTGTACTGTATGTAAATGTAATGCCCCTCGGTGGGGACCTATATGAGCTGCTGATGATAATGTAATGTAACGCTCTTGTCCTTCTAGGATACCTGTACAACTTCCCGTTCCTCCACGAGACCTGCGAGATCGTGGTTGAGGATAATTGCGTGGAACCCCTGTACAAACACCTCGTCAACATCAACCACCCGACGATGTGCTTCATCGGCGTCCCTTATTATGTCTGCGCTTTCTCCATGTTTGACCTTCAAGTGAGTTTCTACTGCATCTCTTTTATCATGTTCCAGAGGTCTGTAATCTTCTTCTTGTAACCCACTCAGTGTTACAGAGTTGCCAAAGGCCACTGACATGGCTCGTAACGACTATTCGCGTAGATACTGGCCTCGATTCATACTCTAATTCTAATTTTAAAATCCAGCTATCCTTTTCGTAAAAAACATATATCCTTTTCGTTTTTATGACCAATGAAAGAGAGGTGATGAACTCAGATGAACGAATGATATTAATTTGAACGAATGATAACCTAAAATAAGAGCATAGCTGTCAGATTAAGAGATTTTTAAGTCGCTTGTTTTAAGTGCTCTCTATAATTGTGGCTATAACGTTCAAATTCTATGTTTGACAGCTCTAATATTAGGATGGCCATCTCCTGTCCCTTTTCAATCTTTAAAAGGTGAAAAAGACGGACGAACTTACAGGATTAGAGCGTGACAGTGAGAATTAGTCATTATATATGTCATTATAACAATTTCTTCCAGGCAACTTTTGAATAGGACAGTTTTTTTCGAAGCATTGATTTTTCATTTGTACGACCTCGTTATTTTATAGTTCATCTATTCATAACGCATTAAATTTTCAAATATTCCTTCCTCATCGCGGAATTCTTTGAAAAAGACGACGAAATAAATAATCTTTAGTTAATTAGAAAGATTCTTATCTTAGTAATAAAACATGCTGAACAAATAAGGTATGTTAACTATGTATAATTAAGTAATATGAAGATCATAGTCTATATCTGTTCAATTTGTTTGCAGAGTCGCATTTTTCTAATAAGGACTTTCCTGTACCCTAAGGTTGCCTGGAAGAAAGCGCTACCTTAGCAATAAGGCCGTATGTCTTGTTCTTGTGTGTATTTTTCCTCTGTGTGCAATAAAGTATATTCTATTCTAATAAGTAAGTATATCTATACTATTGATGAGAGCATCGGTGGTTCAGTGGCTAGGACGGCTGTCTTTCGTCCGGGAGACGCGGGTTTGATCCCTACCACGTACCAACGTGTTATGTTACGACAAATTCATATTACGACATTACGTATGTTTATTTGACGCTCTTACGGTGAAGGAAAACATTGTGATGAAACCTGCACTTCTAAGGCTGTGAGCGAAGTCGACCAACCCGCACTGGGCCAGCGTGATAGACAAAGGTCTAATCGCCACAATTCCGGGTAGTCTCGAGCCCCTCTGGGACGTATATGAGCTGTTGACCATGTCTGTTGATCACCAGGTTCGCTACTACGTTCGTTCAATGAACGGCACCTTCAGTCTTCCCACTACCGAAGAGATGAACAAGCATTGGGAGGAGGAGAAGCAGGACCGAGCGGCCAGGGGCTACACGAAACGACAAGCACACATGATGGGGCCTGATCAGGTAAATATGGCTGATAAAATCATTTCTATATAAATAAAATAAATAAATACGTGGGGACATCTTCACACACGGCCATCTGATCCCAAACTAAGCCGAGCTTGTACTATGGGTACCAGACAGCTGATATACAATACATAAATATATAAATATATAAATACTTACATTTACATACTTATATAGATAAACAACAACCAGACACAAGGCAAACACAAGTGCGCTCATCGCACAAATGTTTGCCCTGGACGGGATTCGAACCCGCGACCCTGTGCGTTGGAGGCAGATACACTACCACCTGGGCTACGGAGCCGTCAAATCAAATACCTTCATCATCAGTCGAAAGACATGCTGGTCAAATGCTTTCCCTAAAAATCTCCACAACGATAGTCCTGTGCTGCTCCTAAAAGTCCCTACACCTAAATGTCTTTTGGTCTTGTCGCAGCAGGGATAATGACAATTAACCACAAAGCCATAGAATTTTTAGTTAAAGTAGAAAATGAACGTTGAATTTGACGTCGGATCCGGTAAATACGGCGAGCAGGTGAATCACATCACATCACATCCATCACACTAAATTGTAAATGTGAAAATATATTTGGATGTTTGTTCCGCTTTCACGCCTCAACTACTGGACGGATTTAGATGAAATTTGGAATAAAGATAGTTTGTACCCTGGATTAATACTTTTTACCGGGAAAAGTCGTATTCCCACGGGAAAATCTTACATAACGCGAGCGTAGCCGCGGGCGGAAAGCTAGTATTATAAATGTGAAGATGTTTAGAGATGTTTGGATGTTTGTTCCGCCTTCACGCTTAAAGTACTCAACGGATTTGGATGCAATTTGGAATGGAGATAGTTCGTAACCTGAATATTCCCATGGGAAAAATTTACACAACGCGAGCGGACCGCTTGTTGTACATACTTAAGAACGTCGTACAATCAGACCTCTGCACACATTGCACCGACCGATAGCGTCATCGTATGTCAGTTTATACTGGAAAACGCATTCCGGGGTCAACTCAGCCCACAACCACTCAGCACACGGGCTCCGATGACCACTTTCGTTTTTTTTTTCACGGATAACTCTACCCGCTGTTCAGCCAACTCAGCCCGCGGCGGGCTCAATCGACCACTAAATGTTAGTTAGGGTCTACTCAACCCGCGGGTTCAAACGACCTCTATCAACGATACCGATACCGACGCTGACGATGACTGTACTAACATTGATCGTTAAAAAATTAGCTACTATTTCTATAAAATTGTAGGCCTGCCTAAGTACCTTGAGTTAGATACTTGCATGTTTTTAGACACGGGAGACGCGGGTTTGATCCCCACCACGTACCAACATGTTTTTGAATTTCGAATTTATATTTACGTTTATTCGACGCTCTTGCGGTGACTGACAACATCGTGATGAGACCTGCACACTCCTGCGAAGAAATTCAAAGGTTGTGTGTAAAGTCGACCAACCCGCACTGGGCCAGCGTGGTCGACTAAGGCCTAATCGCCCTTATTAAAGGCAGCTGAGCTGTTGATGATGATGTTTTTAGAACAATAACAACAATGCAACAGCAATAAACCTACCCACGTTTATTTAATTTAATTTAATTTAATTTATTTAAAAAAATCAAGTAACAATGACTCATTTTGTTAGTACAGTTAATCTTATTCTATGTTAGTAATATACATAATGTTAAAAGCACCAATGTCATTGCTACATCAGACCAGTGGATATGACGCAGCAATGACCCAAGTACTTGCAGTCTAGCCTGCTCGCAATCATATTCAGAATGCTGTTATTGCTCCCCCGCACCCTGCGCACCAGGGACCCGCACCTCTTGCGCATTATTACAAGATAAATTAAAAAGTCAAGCTTCTTAGTAAATATTACCTGGTTAATGCAAAATTGCAAAATATACGCGTGTCTTAAATTTACTCTGTCTGTAATGTGATCAAATCAGATCCCCTTCACTTGAAGATAGCCATGGCCCAGAACAGTTTAGGTGGTTGGTTGAACCAGATAACTTACCTTCCCATATCTACCGGGGCCGCGATCGCGTAAGTCGAGCTTGCTTCGTTCACTTGGCTTGGCTTCAAGCAAGTTGAACGGTATTCCGATTCCGATTGTAGGAATTGTCTAACTTTTGGGACGGTAATCGTCTTGGGGACAAAGAGTAAAAATATTCACTTGTAATCGTCTTCGTTGACTTGGCTTGCTCCTTACGCGATCGCTTGAAAGCCGCTGGCGGTCTTCAAACCCGCCCCAAGCAAAGCAAGTCCGCTTACGCAATCGCCCGGCGGGTGTCCAAAAAGGGTATTTATTTGCATACTTTTAAATATCAAAAAATCGTCTTAAAGAGAGGGTAGATAGCAAAAACAAATATAATGTCATACGTGGAATTTATTGGAAATTTAGTTGAAATGGATTCGTATACCGGAGCTCAGCGCGCATTTTGTGTACCAGCTTAATATCAAAACAATAATTCGATAATAACAGCTCGCCGCTTACATCGCGCGCAGTTCAATGTACGGGACATTTTTTTATCTCACAGTGCGAATATCATTAGAAAATGGACGTCATTTGGACAACATATTTTTTTTGTCGTAAACTTTCCATTGTATGTACTTTTTGCAAATAGAAATAAAATTATGAAACGATATATTTTTCAAATGTTTGGGTATAAACTGCCAATACCCTTTTTGGACACCCGTATTTTACCTTGTTTGTAAATAATACCTAAGAAGGCCAGCATTTTACCTACATAATTTACTCCTTTAATAGAAACTTACTTCAATGGTGACTGGATTATTAAATTCCTAATAAGGTTTGCTAAGCGAATGTGTTTCCTTCCTGTTTAATAAGCTCATTTTGATGTGAATTTACGGGTCGGAAACACTTGAGTCTTATTACATAGTGCTTATAAAAATAGAATCATTAGATGACTTGTCTGCTTTACAAATTTTCCTATTACATTTGAAATGAGCTCATCAGCCTCACATCCAAACAGGGCGGCTACTACATTACCCTGGCTGCTGAATCTGGGACTACTCCTCTTCCAGCAGTCTTCACTAAGATCCACAACGACAGTAGCCAGAAGTTCCTCGACAGGTTACAGAATTACAGGAGTGACATTTATCGCGTCATTGACGACGACAACTTTGTTTGTTACGCGAGTGCCTAAAGGATCTGCCTTGGGATGTCTTCTCAATATTGTTTATACGAATAGCTTCTACTAAAGTTCTTGGATTAAATTTCTTCTCAGTTTTTTCTGTTTCTAACTTTACCTTGGAATTGTTATAGATTTTATATGATCAAATTAACCTTAATATATTATAATATACTTTATATAGATATAAAGGTTCGGACTTACTTATAATATAACAAATAAGTAGTATAACAAGTTGATTAGGTAGGTGCTTTATACTGGGTTTTGATAATTGGTAGGATACGGGTTATTATTAAAATAAAGTTCTGAGTATCTAAATATAATGTTTATTTACACATTTTAATGAACAAAACGACCAATTAATATAAACCTAAGATAACCAAAGAAGTAAGAATTTGGTAAACATTCAACAAGTTTGAAATGATTTTGTTGCTATGTTCTTTACAAGTACGATAACAAAACTACAAAATCTCTGGTTGACACATTATAATAAGAGGCACACATTATAATTAGACAAAAAATAAGATCTTATAGTTTTATTTGAATAATTAATTTTAACAATATTCTGATACCTACTTATTTCGATAAAGAATAATAATTTTGATTTCCGATCATATTTTATACAAATTAAATTATAATAAATCGGTCCTGCATTTCTTGTATAACAAATTGTAGTTTAACTTAATTTTATTATTCACTAGTTCACAATAACTTGAGTCAAGTCAAGTTATTACATAAAATCTTGAATTGTGTTCTTTTTTCTTTAAATATGAACTTGGTGAAAGCTCTCCAATTCACGCGGTTTGTGGATTTTTCATTTCTAAAACTAAAACAGCGTCATATAAACGTAGTTCCAACATTGTATTGTATGAATTTGTATGTAACCTGAGGTTAGGCAGTCGTCGCTTGCAAGTACTTGAAATAAATGTAGTCCCCCCCCCCCCCCCGGTTTAAAAATATAGTACTACTCTCATTTATCTATGAATTTAGGTACATTACGCCGTGTGGTGACGGCAGAGTAGAATACATTTGTCACCAACCCCTACTCTTCCCGTGGGTGTCGTAAGAGGCGATTTAGGGACTACACATTGAACAGGGAACGGGCAGCAGCTCTCTCTGATACAGTAACCTTTTAATCTGCGATCTCCAACCCGCCTGCCAAACGTGGAGATTATGGCAAAACTCTCCACTTAAGTGGAGGAGGCTCATAGTCCAGCAGTGGACTGTAACGGGCCGTTGATGTCGATGTTGATAGGTACATTCGGTGTTATTGTGTATTAAATCGATGGATAAGTGTTTTCGAGCCTAAACTACTGAACGGATTTGGATCAAATTTAAAATGGAGACAGCTTTTAACCTGAATCATCATCATAAACAGCTCATAACCTGGTTACCACATAGGATACTTTTCACGGGAAAGTCTTATTCCCACGGAAAAATCTTACAAAATGCGAGCGTAGTCGCGGGTGGACATCTAGGGGCCGTTTCACGAAGCTACAAGCTACAAGTACAATTCGACGTACATTGCGTAGACGATTAGATAAAACGATAAGGGCTTACAGTTTAGGCAAATTGACTACGCAATGTGTATCAAATTGTAACTTGTTGCTTCGTGAAACGGGACCCTAGTATCATTTGAGTATATGAGAAGTTTTTACTTAGACAAGGAAAGTAATACTTACTTTCTGGTGACTTTAAGAATATATCCCTAACACACACCACTGATTTTACTATTGTTGAATCTTCTTCATCGTGTGGGTTGTAAGGGCGACAACCGACCTCACAAACCCTAGTGTCAGTGTTATAGCCGCCAAAGGCCACTGATTTGGCACTTGTAGCGACTATAGATGGTAGCCGGGACCAACGGCTTAACGTGCCTTCCGATCCGAAGCACGGAATCATCTTTCTTTTCGGACAATCAAGTGATTCAGCCTGCAAAGTCCTAACCAAACTGGGGAAAATCTCACAAAGCGGTTTTTGCTTGACAGTGTCCCCATCGGGGATCGAACCCGGAACCTCCGTATTGAGCGGCGAAATCTTGACCACTCGGCCACGGAGGCTGTAGTTCATTATTGTTGAATGAGAATTATATTTAAACCCTGTTAGAATTCTAACATAATCTTTTAATTTACCTAGTAAAGTTAGAATCATGAGAAAGTTGGGACTCATGCAAACTACTCATTAGTATTTTCTCTATTTCTTTTAACTTTCAAAATCTTAGCTCTCTCTATACATAGGTACTTATTATTTACTTTTTTGTTATTCTTTATTTTGGACTTGATTTTCCTCTGGGAATAAGACTTTTTCCCGTAAAAAGTCTCCTATGTGTTAATCCAGGGCACAAATTATCTCTATTCCAAATTACATCCCAATCCGTTCAGTAGTTTTTGCGTGCAAGAGTAACAAACATCCATACATACAAACTTTCGCATTTATAATAAGTGAGGATAGTAAGGATTATTGGCCACAAAGTACTCATACTTACTTACATACTTACTTTTATCATGTTTGACCCTGACTCCTGGGACCCTGACCTAATTACGTATCTAACGGCCTTCATTCCTATAAAAACTAGAAAAGTAAAAAAATAATAATTTATTAATGAGTTAATTATATTGCACTATACTGGAACTTAAAATAAAGTAAATAGAATTTTACTTAAAAGTGATTCGAAATGGTTTCTATCCTGGCCCAAGTTTCACGATATAATATGTCCGTGTAAAATCCCCCGGGTCAGTGCATAATGATTTCTGTGTTTTTTATTAATCTTGGTACAGTTAGTCAAGGAGATGATTACAGGGCCCCTCAAAAGTTTTGATACAGTTAGTCGAGGAGGAAAACTTTTGAGGGGCCCTGTAATCATCTCCTTGACTAACAGCTGTACCAAGATTAATAAAAAACACAGAAATCATTATGTTTCATGACAAAGCATAAACCTAACCCAAGAAAGCTTCATCGGTTTTGAGTCAAAACCGATGAAGCTTTCTTGGGTTAGGTTTATGCTTTGTCATGAAATTTCGTACAATTGAGCAGGTTAATAAACTGTACTGTAGGTAACTGTACTTACAAGTATATCAAATCTTAAGTAAAAATATCACAGCTGAGAAAACTTTATCAGCTTGGAGAACTTTATCAGCTTGGAGCGGCCCCGTTTTCGCGTGGCCCTGTCCCAGAAATTTCAACAGAATTATAACAAAACTACCAGGACAAAATAAAAACACTAAAAGAAAAACATTTTTATAAACAATTTCAAACATTTAAATTTACATAATAATACCAGGAATCCATAAAAGCGAAGCGTTCTCCGGTTTCCTAATAAAACTTGAATGTAGGTTATATATCTCGCTCAACACGTCTTGATCCTTTCACTGCCGGTAAAATACTGCAAAAACCTTTATTTATAATAGAGCGCAGTGGTTACATTATGTTTGTTTATATATTTGGCCTTATCGGGTTATCACTGTGTTTGCCTTGGGTAACAAGCTCGTGTTTCAAGTGTCTATTCAATGTTTTCAAATAACTTCTTCGACAATGATTCGAATAACTGACGGGCATTATTCTGCTTTTTTGTTATTATTATTTTATTCATGTGTACCTAGGTCTTCTGTCCTATAGGAATTATATGTTTTACAGCATAAAGAAGACAGAATTCGTCTGATCGCTGTTTTGTCTTTTCACAGGAAAAATATTACGATTCACTTGCAGCTGAAGCGAAAACCATGACCCTGCCTTCAGTCCTGACGAAAATCCGCGAAGAGAGTTCATTGAGATTCCTTCACAACCTGAAGAACTACAGGCAGGACAAATACAATATCATCGACGACAACACCTACGAGGTCATTAATCCGGATGGAAAACGAGAAATTATTTGTTGACCTTACACGGAAAACTTATCGTCAACTGGGAGATTTCGGCTTAGGGATATTTTAGTATTTTTATGTTGATCAGCTGCCTATGGTACTATATGAAGAAAAAGACAAAGGATAAAGGACAAAGGATATTATTATAGTCAGGCCAGGCCGCTTGAAACGGTTTGAATTTTTCTTAAGAGATTTTTCATATTTTTATGTGAAATTTTGTTTACATGTATAGTTTACCGAACTGCACAATTATGCGAAATTTCATGACAAAGCATAAATAATTACCAGAGAAAACTTAATCCGTTTCAAGCAGCCTGGCCTGACTATATCCTTTGCCCTCTGTACTATATGAAGAACTATTATAATCATTAAAGTAATAAAATATTCTACAGATAGTACATAAAATCAATAAATTGTGCAAAAGTCAGGTAAAAGTAATAGATTTGAGTTTATCACCCAGTTTTAGATAATAGCTAGAAATAAATTTAGCTTTTAAGAGTACAAGATGCGCTGTTGTGTAGGGGAATTAAGTCATTACAAAGTACATTTAAGTTGCTCTAATATTAATAATGGATAAAATATTATAATGTAATTCGAATTAGCCATTTAGAAGATAGATTTTTAAATGCCTATTATTTTTAATATATTTATTACGGATGAGCTACTGGACCTAAAGGAGATTATGTAAAAATCTTGTGTATTAAACAGAATATTAATAAAGGATGACTATTGATTTTGATTTTAATTGAAACACACAAATCAGCCAAAAATATTTTATTTAAGCGTATATTTATAATCTTTATATTATCAATGTTGATATATTATTTAATATTAAATTCTAATATTTATGGCTTTCCCTTCGATTACACACTACAATAATAGGGATAATTCGAAAAAGATAAAACAGTCTTAACTAAGAACAAGTTGAATTTGTTCATGAAAATCAAATCAAATTGTTCATGAAAATTTCTCTGTATCTAATAAAACTATTTATTAGGTAAGTAATTTGTTTGAGTAAAATATTAAAGTATATATTAATTATGTAACTCTGGCTATACGATGTGGGTATTCTCTTCATCATTATAAAAAGGTCGACAACCGACCTCACAAACATCGATGTCAGAATAACTGTCGTGGACCTGACCACAGAGTAGATATATTTTGATACTCTTTGGTTTTATGGTGGCTTGCTTCTTAGCTTTCGAAATTATAGCATTTGGAACGAAATTAATTATTATTTTTTTATTTGATAATAAATCCATCCCCGACAATAACTATTGATCCGCAAGAGTCCTCCATTAAAGTCGGAGAATACCTCTTTTAATGCGGTGACATGCAAATGAAGTAAATCAATAGTGGTATAGCAAATGCAAAATAATATAATAATAAATAATATACTTTTACAAATTTTCAAGATCAGAGATGTAAAGAAGGCTCTCGTAAAACCTTCATCAACGTTAAGACTGTTTTAATTTCTACAGAATTAAGCCAAATGTTAGTATACATAACATACACTGGGCCGAGCCTAGAATCGTACTCAATAAGTTTGTACTTACAATAATAACTTTGATACTTCATTTAAAACGAAAATGTTATTTATCGTTTTATAAAAATACCAACTTCTTCAAATATTGTTTCCAAATTCGCACTTTTGTTTTTTTAAGTTTACTAATATTATATTTTTTGTAAAGTAAATAATAAAAAATTGATTCTTAGCTTAAAAGTTACATTAAACCTAAAATATAGTAATTATAATAAAATAACAAAATACGACGATTGAAAAACTTACTGACATAATTATTTGCGGACCACCTATTTGGCCGATATAAAACATATGAACTACCGAGATTATATAAACTTATCATGCTACACCAAATAAGAGGAGAAATCATAACATCAGGGCTGAACATTTCCAAATATTTCATAGAAACTTTTTTGGCCGATTCGTACAAAACCTACCTACCCCTACCCGCGATCAACCTACCTACGTCCCTGTCTTTTCAGTCCTTTGTGTCTCGATATGAATCAAAAGGATTTCTAAAACAGGGCTTCCCCCACATACCCTGTCAGAAACACAATAAAAACGACAAGAAATAAATGGCAACGTTTAGTAAAAGCAGTTTTTTTTACGGTAAAAGACAGAAAACTTATATAAGACTACTTTTCCAAACTCAATTATATACAGACTTAACTACAGCGAAAGAAACCAGTAGTATTCTAGCACCATTTCGATATAAGGTATACATCAATCAACATAAAATTATTAAACAAAAAATATAAATTGATGAAAAACAATAAAATAACAAATACGCTCGCTCATATAAACCTTAAGAAAATACTATCTTCCTTATTATTTTTCTCACGAAATCATTCAATGCATGACTAAGCCGAATCAGCTGATTACAATTTTGAATAAAATATAGGGACTAGCTGAAAAAGTATTGCAATTTAAAGATACAATAGACATTTATATAGAAAACTAAAACATATCATAGATATCTGACAGATTATACATGAATATAACTACCTATACATCGTGATTACAGTGTTGCAAGTATAAAAAATAAATCACATATCCAAACCGATGCGGCCAACCAGACCAGCAATTTTCATAATTGTCACACTCCATACAAACTCGGCCCGCAATAATCCAAGATGAAAATCAACAATCCGAAACGGATTCCACTAAATAAAACATAACAAGGGTAACTATAACATATTATTGAGTCGTAGTATACCGATATAAACGTCTCTAGGGACGGTAAAATGTGAAAAACCCTCACAATTTGAGCCTCAAAAATCTACGTTGTACTTTTAAGACCTGTATAGGTGAATCCAAACTACTTCAACATTCCGGAATAACTACTGATCGAGAAAAAATCTACTGACACGATCTAAACACATCGAGATATCGAAAAAATGTGTACTTTTCAAATTATTATTACTTAATGTCTTTAACAATAAAATACTGGTCGATTCTTGCGAACTTCATTAGCATTACACAAGGTAGTAAAAGCAATATTTCTAGATGTGTCGATTTTAGTAACGTTTTCTACACCTTCAGTTCATTCTCAAGAATCGAAACCGTTTTACAAATTCTTAAACTTGTCGATACACCGCCGTGAACACTAAAGATCAAAACTATTTGGGCGTGCTGTAAATGAAAACAAGTTCGATTTTTAAATGTTTTCACTGTTTCATATTGGAAAGTACCAGGCGGCGATGACTGCTTAAGAGCTCGGATTGTTCGCGTATGGTATGTCGGGTTCCATGCGCAGGGATTGCTGCGTTGGATCGTAGTTGCCGGCGAGGTAGTAAACGTCGTTGTTGTCGTAAACTGTGCTGTACTTGATTGGATCATCGCCCATGCGCTCCTTGTACTGCGATAGAGACAACACCTCGCATTTGTGCGATATCGTCTGGACGTCGTTCTCATCCGTGTGTGGGGATTCAAATAGACCACCCTGGAAATGAGAAAATATTCATGGTAACCATATTTCGTAGATAATCTTTGTAAGGCTTTGTTACCGAGTATATGCCGATTACTAAAATATCCTTAACTACACCTTATCTTTGGCAAAGTCAGGTTTCTTTCGAAAACTAAATTCTACTGTATGTATTGTGATTTGTGTCCTTAAGATGATATAACTCATTAATTTAGCAGCACGAAGAAACTCGAATAAGGACGACCTTCTCCTCTTCTTCTTCTTCATCGCGTGGATTGTAAGGTCGACAACCAACCTCACTAACCAACACCTGGGGTGTCAGTGTTATAGAGCCGCCAAAGGCCATTGACTTGGCTCGAGCAACAACTAGTGGCTCTGTGAGCTGTAGACCTCGCGAGTCTGTATATATCTTTTAAAATTTATTTTTTCTCGACAAACACCCCGACCCCTTGATTTTTTTATTATTTTTAAACTTTATTTTAATTTATCTTATTTTATTTTATTGGTTAAGAAATGTGACCTGTAGAGGAAAACAGCCTCGGCGGTAGACCTTGTAAGCTGGCAATCCTCATAACTCCGTCATTTTATAAAATTTCCAAAAACTGACTAGATGAAAAAATTCGATTAATTTATCGAACCTGCTCACAAAATTTCACGAGAATCGGTTGAGAAACGCGACCTGTAGAATGTAACAAACAAACAAACAAACAAACCAACAAACAAACAAACCAACAAACAAACAAACAGATGGACATACAAAAGCAAATTTGGCCAAGATGAAACAGAGACGCTTCGCTCGCTCGGTCAACTAGATAGAAGCCGAGACCAACGGCTTACATGCCTTCCGAAGCACCAGGTGATTCAGCCTGCAATGTCCTAACCAAACTGGGGATTACCGGGTACTAACTAGCTCTTAGAAAGCTCTAGTTTCCTGGTAACTTCTTGACCCTAACCTTCTTCAATAAAGGGTTTCTTACCGGGTATTGCAGCTGCTCCTGGAAAGGTGTGGTCTCTTCAGGATGGTAGAACCATTTGACCCTGACTGCCATGGCACCCCGGGCCTCCCAAAGCGCGACTATACGACCTATGTAAGGTCGGTCTGGGCGCCCAGTAGACAGGAATACAGCTGCATCGCCCACCTGGAATTGTATAATAAAGTTAAGTCGGCTGACTTTCGCGTTTTGTCATTGAAAATTCGTTATTTAATGTTGTTTTCGATCCAGTACCTATTTACCCGCTTTTTCTTGCTTAAAATACTATTTTTGGTAACGCATTTTATGTATTTTGTCAGTATAAAGTCAGGAGAATCATTTTTGGCAAGGAAAACAATGTTTCTTTTTATTATAATCTTCGAAGGCAATGAAATATAACATTTGAACTGGCTCATCTAAGATTCACGCAATAGTCTGGTAAGTGTGAAGCTAACAATGGGGGATTTACTGACAGCAAAATAAAAA
Organism: Carpatolechia fugitivella; assembly: GCA_951230895.1. Lineage (NCBI taxonomy): Eukaryota > Metazoa > Arthropoda > Insecta > Lepidoptera > Gelechiidae > Carpatolechia > Carpatolechia fugitivella. Next base: position 15,572,612 of record OX579657.1, read on the forward strand.
TAACAGTTCTAATTAAGACGATAGATGGCGCCAGGTGTACTTCGTGGATTTTTTTTTAAATACTTTTATGGTCCTGGGTGATTCGCCGGATTTCTTCGGATTCACGAATCGTCAACGCCATCTATCGAAGATTTATGAACTATTTTTTTTTTATTGGCTATCGGAAAATCCCTCATCTGGATGAAGTGATGTACAAAATAGAAATTTAAAAAATATTTCGAAATTACACATCAATTTTGGTGAATGTTTATTCGCCTTTGCATCTTCGGACAAAGTCCTTAAAAAAAACGACATTTTAACTTACATGCAACGTCTCCTCTCCCCTCTGAATGGACTTGTAGAAGAGCTTCTTCTGCCTTGGCTTGACCATCCTCCTATAAGCCGGCCCGAGCCACCTCCAAAGAGCTCCGCCGGGTAGGAAAGCCGCCATCTTGCTTACTCCGCTCACAGCGCCGCCGGCGCCGTCTGACGATGTGGCAGATACTGTGCGCCGCTTTACCTTCTGCAATGGGAGAGTATTGTTGACTTGAGTAATTTGGAAGGGATCATTTGAATAAACGTGAAATCTCAGTCCGTGGACCTTCTTATCCAATATATCAATTTGAATGAAATACAGAATAATTTTTGCCGCTCTGAAAAGCTTTATGGGCTATTTTTTGCGATTTCTATTATAGTTAACACGTAGTATTTCATTCAATTAAATCATTTTGTAAGTGAATACATTTTATTAAAGTTTTATGTTTTTTTGCTAAAAGACAGTGAAATATTTTTTTTCAGTAATATGCTTTGATGTAGTAAATAATAGCCAGTTTTACCTTCTTAGGAACATCTGCAGTCGATGTAGAGGGCACTTCTTCTTCGAGTCCTATCCCACTGTCTTTTAAATTATCTTTTCTATCCTCTTCCTTCTTCAGTGTGATCTTGCCTAAATTACTGAAGTCTAACACTGCGTTCTTCACTAACGCCTTCTTTGACAGCACTGCCTTTTTGATAACAGTCTTCATCTTTTCGTCAGGAGACTTTTCCACTGCTATCAAAGTCGACAATCTATCATTAGAATCGCCAGAATCTTCATTAGATTTGTTTGAATCGACATAGTCTGATGACGACTTGTGTCTATTGTGATCATCGCCAGAAGAACTTGAATGTTCTTTGCAGCTTGAATGATGGCGTTTCCTATGTTTTCTATGGTGTTTTTTATGATGCCTCCTGTGCTTGCAATGTTCTTCACAACACTTATGTTTCTTCTTCTTCTTTTTGACGTAATCTATTGAAGCAGGATCATCTTCACTGGAGTGGCGTTTGATTTTGTCTTTTCGATGTTTCTTGAGCTTTTTCCTGTCTTTGTGTTTGTCGTCATCTTCTTCGGACTTATGCAGCTCTGGTTCTGGTTTCACTTCGCTGGTAGTAGCGGCTGGTTTCTTTTCTTCGGTGACACTGGTATTTCGTCTTCGCTTCCCTAGTGTGAATAGAGGATTCTCGTATTCTGGAATTTTAAAAATGTCTTTACGTTAAGACATATTGTTAACCAGTATTAATAAACACATCTGTGATATTACAGTGACTTAACAATATATGTTAACTCATGAACTTACCGACTACAGGATAATTTGGCTCCAAGAACCTGATGTCTTCAATGGCTATTCTTCCTGAATCCCCGTCGTCGAATTCGACAGCTACGAACTTGTCATCCTGGGGGTCTGGTGAAGAGACCACAACGGTACCAGGGTATAAGCAGCGGTACTGCTGTGACCAGTAAGCACAGACTCGAGTGCCGGACGGCAATTCGACTACGGTTTGTGGACTCACTTCCAGAATCTGGAAAGTATAAGAGTGGTTAAATAATATCTCAAAGACATTACAGTTTATTCACTCGAATGTAAAATCATTGTATTCCAATACCCATTTCATACAAAGTATTAGCAAAACAATGCAAAACCTCTTGGGTCTTTTTCGGTCCAGAAATTCCACAACATCTAAAAAATAATTTTCATACTAACTGTTCAGCTGATCGAGTCAATTAGTATGAAAGTTCAAAAAATATTTTTGTAAATTTAAAAAACGTTGTGGAACAAAAGTTGTTCAGTTTCATGGGCTGACCTACTGAGAGGTTTTGCTAACACGTTGTATGACTTGTATGTAAGGATTCATAAAAAGTTGAAATTTATTGGCTACATAAGTCACACTATTAATTAAAATTAACTTACAGCATCCCTTAAAGTTTCTTCCCTTGACAGTATGTGAGGCTTGTTCCCTCTTTCTCCATCAAGTGTGATAGCATAAACATCTGGTGCAGTAACTGCACTGAGCTTCCCAGCATAGAACAATCCACCCATTGCGGTAAGTACCCTAGGATTTGTATCTATTTTGTCTTCAGTTAAAGTACATTTTGAAATAACAGATTTGGGTGGAGTAGCTGTGGACTCTTTCGCGTCTGATCTTTCTTTAGATTTAAGACTCTTTCTGCGTTTCTTTGCTTTGCGTCTTTCTTTATCGCTGTCACTTGAAGCGCTAGCTCGACGCATTGCGAACTCCAATTCAGGAAGATCATCTCGTGAATGCTTCCGAGCTAACTTATCGACTTTCTCTCGATTCTTTTGTCGGACCTCATTCAGGCTTTCCATAGACGAACTAGCAGATCTGTTAAGACCCCATTCGTGATCTTCCTCCTCAGAATAAGTCTTTAGTATTGGTTCGGCTTTCAATTTCGGCCGAACTTTACTTGTCCGATTCCCTTCCTCTCTTGAAGGTTCTCCTCTCGAACATAAGATTCCTCCTTTCAACTTGCCTTTAGCCAATAGGTATCCAACAAGGCTACTCTTTGATTTTGGTTTCTTCGCGACTATTGTTTCTGTTGAATCTGGACTTGACACTTTACGAGGTCTACCAACTTTCCGTTTCTTTGAAGAACCTCTATCTGAATCAGGGGATAAGGCAGGGGTTGAAGGTGTAGCAGGACTGGATAAGGCAGGTAATGGAGGAGTTAAGGCGTCTATCTGAGCCCTCTTTTCGTCAAATTGACGTTCTAACTCTTGCAGCCTTTCCCGCATGTCTTTTTCTATTGCGTTAACGAGCGCCTGAGCTGAAGGCACGTTAGATTTATGCGAGCAAGACGTTGCGCCACACGAACAAGCTGTAACCCTTCGCAAGCTGGCTTCCAATTCACCACCGTTTCTTCCATCATCTCGTTCTCGGTCTCTTTCCCGTCTCCGTATCTTCTCTAGTTTATGCTGATGCCGCTCTTCACGGTCTTGGCTCCGTTTTCTTCTTCTTTCACTAGATGACTCTCCATCTCTGTTCCTGTGCCTTTCCTTTTTTGATTCGGACGAAATATCTCTTTGTCTTTCGGTGGGACTTAAGATTTCATTTTTAACGAAAGGACGGGATGTACTGGGAGTTCTTTGGACTTCCTGCATTATTCTCTGTTCAGCTAATGCACATAACAAACCCAAACCGTCAAACGATTGCTTGTTTGGATCACTTGTACTTGGTTCTACAGCAGGAAATTCAAACCTCCTTTGAGGCTCTGCATTAGTGCTAGGCGGAGATTTTGGAGACGTCTTTATCAAGATATTCAATTTAGTTGAAGTCCTGGTATCAACAGTTAATGGAGCTGGTTCCAAACTCGGTATCGTGGCTAATGGCGTAGTCCTTTCGAATTGTTCAATACTGTTTGACAGTAGTTCCAGACCACTGACATCTACGACAGGCTGCGTTGATGGCGGCGTCGTCTGCTGGACTGGAGATGTGTTCGCTGTATCAATAACCAAATCATTTGAGTTACCACTGCTGGAGGTATCGAGAGCTTCGTCTCTTTCGATTGCGTCTATTGCCTTTTCAACTGCTCCCACAACAGCTGAGATTGCTAAACCTTCCGAAGAAGACTCCTCAGCACTGTCAATAGGCGGTGGTTGTAATAAGTTACTTTGTTGTTGCACCAAATTATTATCTTCTGGGAAATGAGCAACCCCTACACAAGCAACTTCACCTCTTTCATATTCGTCAGCGTGATTTGGTGAATCATCGTCATCTTCTATGTGATCCGTTTGATTCGACGCGTCTTTATGTGCTGGGCCTTCAGGAGCCTCGGGAGGTGGGGAAGGTGGAGCTGCAGGTGACGTTGCTTGGCTTCTACACGCCTGTTCCTCAAACTGCTGTGGCTGTGGTTGGTAGTACAAATGTGTCGTCGTTAACATAGGTTGCTGTTGGACCGGTTCAGTTGTAAATGTTGGTTGAGGTTTCTCTTGCGGTGGTTCTGGTTCAAGCTTAATCAAGGCGTGAGGAGTTATCATAGGTTGGATCATTGGTTTTCTGTTTTCAGGTTTGTGTGCTTGTTGATGCGGCGGAGCTGGTGCTAAAGTCACCAGTCTCGTCGAATGCGTGTGCGTGTGTTGTAACGTTGCAGTAGACGCGAGGATATCACCTGGCAGAATTTGTAGATGATGGGATTGATGAGGAGCGGGAGGAAGAAGTAGGGGAGTAGAGGAATAAGGCATGCCTCCCCATACCACTGTATGGGGAAGGTCTGGAGGGGCAGGAAGGAGGAGCAGGGCTCCAGAAGTCGGTTCTCTGATGAGTTGGAAGCCGCCGACTGACGACACGCCGCCACCGACGGATCCCACGCCGCCCATACCGACGCCGCCGACCATCATGCTCTCCATGGACATTTGCGCTGTAACGATAAAACACCTGTTTGAATATGGTGGCCTGGTATAAAATCAGAGCCATAAAAACATGACATCACATCACAAATAGACTCATGAACATTTTAAATGGTTAACTGCAGTGGAACTTACGCATACAAAGGCTTTGTATTTGTATTCAAAATGCACACTTCCGGACACGCAATGGAATGGCTACATTTTGGGTGGGAATTCAAGGTTTTAACGTGTGATTAATATTAAAAGAACCACATTCTGTATTTGTTTCTGTATCATAATACATTTTTAGCAATTCGTCTTATCGCAAGACAGACATTCAAATATATTTTGTAATCCTACAGTACCTAAAATGAGTGAGTTTAATAATCCAAGTGGAGTAGAGGAATAAGGCATTGAGGAATAGGGAAGTAGACAACATTGTAATTAGCTATTAAGTTAAAATGCGGGACAAAGGCTGTTACGGTCGGATTTTCAGACAGAGATACACCTCCAAATGACCATGTCGTATTTATTTCTCACAAGTGTGAAGATTTCCTTACTATGTTTCAGCGATCGTATAGGTAAAGTGTTCGTTTGAAAACATAAGAACATGGTTTTTCGGGTCGTTACGACCATAATGTCTAGATGATTCATTAACGTCACCAATTAAAACCAGATGGATTTAAATTAAACCTGTTCAATGGCTTTTTTATGCGTCTATTAAAACTGCATTTAAAGGAAAGCGCATTATTTAATCAACCAGGAACGCATAATTCCGTGCGCGCGGTGCATAGCAATGAGCTGTAAAGAGTGCAGAGTTTCGTGCGTTCACGATTAAGTACGACTGCTGATGAATCATTTATGATTTTGTATGTTGACGTAGACTTTATGCATTGCTATTAGTAGCAGCGTATACCAGCTGTTTGACTTTTTGCATAGTCCATTTAGATTAGTCCATTTATGCATTAACATTTAGTTTAACATTCCATAATTACAGATAAAAGATAATTTAATAAATTATAATTAAAAATGTTGTCGATCTTGGACAGGACTCGAACCTGCATCTCCTTGGCTATCCGAGCCAGAAACAGGCGCATTACCAATTACGCCACCAAGGTCGACGAAATCTGACACTGCTTTTTACTTTGATGCTCACGAGTGCAATAAGTATAGATGGATCAGATATTTTAACAATAATGATCTAAAGGATAATTTTGAAAATTAAAATAATAAAAAAATATATTGATTGTTTTTTTTTTTTAATTGATTGATTGTAGTTTTTTAATTTTTTATTTGATTTTTTTTTAGTAATCTCAATGTTCATAACAAGATACATAATATATTAGGCAACCATGATGTCTTATTTTTTTTAATCCATTCGCAATATTTATCCACCTCGTAATGACTTCGGCTTCGACTATTAAATATAAATAATTATTAAACCTTTATTATTTTATTATAGACCTTTAGTACTTATTGCTTCCCTGGGTGGTCAGCATAACCACCATAGACAAAATTAACCCGCGCGACATACAAAGTGACTGCCAGCGCCACGCCAATAGCATCCAAGCTTTTTGTCGCTCGTAGACAAGAACTGCGTTATTATTGGCAGTTACGTCTTATGTCGCGTGGTTAAATTTGTCTACGGTCGTTATGTTGACCCTGCTGTGTACATTAAAATTTAACTGAATCATCCAGTTGTTTAAGATAATGCTTCCTTAGCTAGTAACTACACTACGTACGAGTGCGTTTTCTGTCATTAGTAACATGATGATGACTGCAAGCAATCCAACTAGGTATAAATTCCGCCCGTCAAGTCCAAGATGTACTACCTAATAATAAGCAAAGCCATTAAGAAAATCGCGTGCCATGTCATATTTCAAAACATAACACCAACGAGTTAATCGTCAAAGTAACGCCATAAGGGCGCCATAACAAAACACGTGAACACAAAAAACTATTCATTCCCAACACTAAACTCTTAAAGGCGGCTAAGATAAATGCCCGCCTTCGAGGCGCACGCTGCGGTGATTGGCCACCGCGAGAAAGTGGGCGGGGTTTAGAAGGCGGAGCGCTTAAGATTAGGGTTGTTCGCGTGTTGACTCCGGTTTGTCGATAAAAGCGTTCTTTTGTTTAGTTTTTTTTTTTACTCGTGGCAGGAAACTGACAGTCCCATTCGTGAAATCGGATGCGGGTGATGGATGACTCCGCGGAATTTTTATGACGTCTGGAATTTCGAGAAACCAATTTTTCGGTTTAGTGCAGATAATTTGACAAAGCGTTTATTAAATCTAACAAAAAGTGGCAAAGAGCAAGTCAACAGAAGTATCAGAATCGACATCCGCTAATTGACAGCCGAGTAGGTAGAGAAGAGACCCCTAAATCGAGTTAAGGTAAATTAGGTCTAGAAGACCTCCTCATAAGAGCAGGAATTTGCAGTAGACTGATTTATGATTTATTTGGTCCATGACAAACAACCAGGGGATCAAATCCCGGTATCATGAACATCACATCAACGGCCCGTTACAATCCACTGCTGGACTATGAGCCTCCTCCACTTAACCCTCCACGGGTTTTGCCATAATCTCCACGCTTGGCAGGCGGGTTGGAGATCGCAGATTAAAAGGTTACTGTATCAGAGAGCGCTGCTGCCCGTTCCCTGTTCAATGTGTAGTCCCTAAGTCGCGTCTTAAGACACCCACGGGAAGAGTAGGGGTTGGTGACAAATGTATTCTACTCTGACGTCACCACACGGCTAAATCCCGGTATCGGTCAATCAAAAATCACTTTGTGAGACGACTGTCCCTAGTTGGGATGGAAGGGACATAACACGCTCAAACATTTCTGATTGTCTGAAAAATAAGATGATTCCGTGCTTTGCAAGGCACGATAAGCCATTGGTCCCGGTTATTAGGTATTACGGAAAATAGTTGTTATAATGCTCCGCATCAAAGCTCCGCATCTATTAACTCCAGACCAGGGTTTGTGAAGTCGGTTATCGACCATACAATACAACCCACACGATGAAAGAAGGATGCATTACAATCTTAGATGAAATATAGTGGTAGATCCACGAACGCCGCTCGAAAAACGGCACCATCAAAACAAGGCATAAATTATGCGTATGCCTTGTTTCTATCTCAGTCCGCTAATCGACAGCGCCGATGGTGTACGTCGCGATGCCTAAATGTGCAGTGAAAAAGTGCAAAAATTACACGTTAAAAGTGCAAAAAAAAGATGCAGTGTCGTATTTTCAGTAAGTATGGTTTTGGAATTACGATATTCTAAGTATTTTTTTGCATTTCTTGGCATTTAACTGTATTTTTTGTAATAATTACCATCATCTGTCCAATCATGAAAAGTGCTATTATTGTCCCCATCCTACTCCATCCCAGTTTATTGGTATATTTGGTATATTTAGTTAGTTGGTATATTTCACACGCAAGCTTTAAATGTTGGTCTCATGAACAAGCTCAGGGCGCTCGGCATGCAGCGTGCAATGGAGAAAGCTGTGCTCGGAGTCTCACAGTTTCTTCGGTGAGCTCTTCTCCACAGATTCCGCCATTGTGTTAGTGAACTCACCCAAAAAAATGTAATGACGGATCTAAGTGATGTAATAACATCCTATGGAAATAAATTATTTTGACTTTGACTTTGACTTCACTACGTGATCGAATCAGAAATGAGGGGATACGTAGAAAGACCAATGTCATCGACATAGCTTTCAGGATAAGCAAGTTGAAGTGGCAATGGGCAGGCCATACACCGTGAAATTTACATCGTTTTGTTCCCGCCGTGTAGTGATAGTACCTACTCATCAAACTGAACAACTTTTCACGAAAAAAATAGTTCCTACGTCAATAAAGTTTTTGGTCTCTCCATACAAAGTGAGACTCCCGACCGACCCATTTTGTATGGAGAGCACAAAAAATTTTTTGTCGCAGGAATTTTTTTTTTTCGTGAAAAGTTGTTCAGTTTGGCGGGTACTATCACTACACGGCGGGAACAAAACGATGTAAATTCCATGCTGTATAGCTCGACGAACCGATAACCGATAGGTATGGTGAGGAAAGGTATTCTCAAATTTTAATGACGACTCCGGCCGGAAGTGTTGGACGGCCTCCCACAATGTGGACCAGGATGACTTATTGAAGGTTGCTGGTCGCCGGTGGATGCAAGTAGTGCAGGACCGTTCACGGTGGAAATTTCTACAAAAGTCGACAAATCCGGAGTTCCGGAGTAGATTGCTCAACATCGCAACTTAGCTCCGGATTTGAAAACAGTCCGATTTTGAAAGCCTTAGATAGACCTGCCTAATAAGCTGAAATGATCTAAGTGATCGTTAAGTGTGAATCCAACCCAGGTAACCCGGTTAAATAAAAGAGCTGAATCATTGGCCATTGAATGGAATTAACTATACAGAAAAAAAATTGTGCCTTGGCCGAAGTGCGGAAAAGATCGTATTTCATTCACGCATTCACTGACAAAGCTTTTAACTGGGTTGTGAGTGCCGCCGACGAGTTGACATTTAATTGAAAGAGTCGGACCTTATTTGCACGGATTTAGATCGGGTTCGGATCGGAACCGCTCTCCGGGTCGTATCGTATAAATATCTAGCTTTTGCATGAATGATGGTTACGGCTTTTCAACTGAACACTTTTATCATCATCATCATCACTTCAGCTAAAAGTCAACTGCTGGACAAAGGCCATGAGATGATTGCTAGTTTTGCACATTACAAAATTATGATATAGGACCAAATTTCTCGATTAGCCGTGTGGTGACGGCAGAGTAGAATACATTTGTCACCAACCCCTACTCTTGCCGTGGGTGTCGTAAGAGGCGACTTAGGGACTACACATTGAACAGGGAACGGGCAGCAGCGCTCTCTGATACAGTAACCTTTTAATCTGCGATCTCCAACCCGCCTGCCAAGCGTGGAGATTATGACAAAACCAAACACTTAAGTGGAGGAGGCTCATAATCCAGCAGTGGACTGTAACGGGCCGTTGATGATTGATGGACCACATTATTTACTTCATACGTAGACATATTCCTGCCATGAAAAGAAGGGAATGAAGAAACTAAAATGAGTTATTTTTATCCGACTTCAAAAAAAGGAGGTTCTTTAATTCGGCTGTAATTTTGTTTATGTATGTCTCCTCCGCTAATTCTTTTTTCATTCGATAGGATTTACTTTCGAGGTGGTCCCATATAAATTTCGTCAAGATCTGATGGTGGAACATGGTGTAAAACTTGAAAATTCTTCAATGGAATATAGCATTCGCATCGTTATTTAAATAAAACATTAGTGACTACCGTCATACGTTATCAAGCTAAATAAAAACAGATATTACTAATGTTCTTAAAACCAATGAGATATACTAATACGTAAGTGAGTACACTTCAAATCAAATCAACGGCCCGTTACAGACCACTGCTGGAATGAGCCTCCTCCACTTAAGTGGAGGGTTTTGCCATAATCTCCACGCTTGGCAGGCGGGTTGGAGATCGAGTAAGTAAGTATAGTAAGTAAGTACACTTAATTAAAATTAAAACACAGTCAAAATGAAAACAAAGCTCCGGAAAGTAGCTCGATGCAAACACGTTATTATAACCCGCCCATTTTGAGTAGGTGCGTGACGCAACCAAGCATCTTTTACAGTAGCGCCCACCCAAATCAGCCGGCTAACCCAAACCGGTCCCAGCAACTATTGACCGGATAAATTCAGTTGCAATGCTTCTACCAAAGCAACATGAGGCTCGAGGCGGTATCTTCAAATAGGCGGGATAGCTTCAATAACAGTTATTGCTGAAAGCAGCGGTCTCGCAATGCAGTTGGCGCGTAGATACCAGGCGAGCATGAGTTAAAGGAGGTGTGGCTTACCGGTCGGGTACTGCCAGAGCGGTGCGGGGGGCGCGGGAGCGGGCGGAGCCGGCCACGCCATAGGGGCGGGGCGATCGTCGCACAGCATATTGGCCACGCCCACCGTCATGGCCGCCTGTGCCGCGTCTGTAGAGGAATGACAACAGAATGACGACGTGCCTGCAACGCGTAACACGTGTTACGCACAATGTGCAATTAATTTAACTTAATTGCTCTTAGCTTTTGGTAAAGTTATAAATAAGCTGGCCGTAAGAAATATTACACCGTAATTTTACAGGTTGCTCCGTATGAGACGACATAGTAATTTGCAGGCAGTAACCGCAGAATTCGCGGCTATTCTTAAGAAAAATCGCATACCTAAAAATGGTGTTCAAATACCCCAGTAAGATACATACAGCCAGCTAGCGAATATAGATCGATCTATTTAATTAAACAATATTATCAAATAAATATAAAGCGAAAAGTTAAAAATTCCTGCTTTTTTTACTTTACCTAATGCTCAGAGTGCATTACAGCTCCATCTGTCGGAGCTATAATGCACTCTAAACATTAAAGTAAAAAAAAAACGGTGTCAAATTTCGTCGACCTTGCACAGAGCTTGGTGGCATAATTGGTAATGCGCCTGTTTCTGGCCCGGATAGTCAAGGAGATGCAGGTTCGCGTCCTGGCCAATATCGACCAAACTTTTCACTTTTCGCTTTATAATTATTAGATATTTCATTAACAATAATACCTAATCTATAATATAATCAAAACCAGTAGAGTACTTACCTACTAAAAGTAATTTTAGGAATAACTTTTCGTAAAATTTCAAATTTCTTTTTTTAAAGTTTCACATAGATGACATTTGAAAGCATCGATGTTTTTTTTTTCACTTGCCCAACATTGATTGCCCAACCTTACTAAACCAACATTCTATAGGGTTTAAAAGTCGTTGGTACTTACTACCTATTCATATTACCTATGCCTCCCTACATTACCACAGCGGGAACTGAAGTTTCGGCCTGAGATATTAATTCCTCTGTCATGTTTTTTTTTAGTAAAAATAACTTAACCTATTTTATATAGTTGCAAATTCGTTAAACTACAGACTGTTGGCGATTGCGCTCATCCATGATATTATACTTATCACTCACTAAACTATACTTACATTTAACTCATTATCACTAAACTAAAATGCATTTCTTTATGTTTTTCTTAATTTTTTTCTTTCAGTTTTGATCTTTGAGCATCGCGTACTTATTATATAATTTTGGTATTAAATATCTTCTGATTCTTTGCCCGTAAGAATAGAATATATTTATTTAATAAACCTTAATAATTCTTAAGCCTTTTATATCCATAAATACCTAAAAGTCCCTTTCAATAGAATCCGGCAATAATGTAAATAAACCAATTCAAACACGATTACTCCGTAACTACTTACATTTGAGTATCAATCCTGATCATTTCACTTTTCAAGGAACCATACGTTCGTCTTACAATCATTTCGCCCCCTATTAACTTCTTTAAGATAGTTATTTTATTAAAAAATACTCGGACGACAAAACTTTCAATAATTTATAAAACTGCCATATAAATTTACTCATCAAAGTCTAGTGTGTTTTTGGAAAGTTAGTGTCAAAAAATTATCTTGTTTACATTATTGCCGGATTCTATTGAAAGGGACCTTATATACTTTCGTATATTTATATTGGTTATTAATTTACACTGATTTCTATTGGGCCATTTACTCTAGCTTTTACTTTTTACTCTAACTTATGTCCAACCAGCCAGTGCGATGGGTACATTACCTAATAATCAAGGCTTTTGTTAAGAAACTAAGGCTGGGGAAGTTATTAATATTTACAAAGGTTATACAAAGCAGCCCAAATATCCACTCTTTTAAAAAAAGATTAAAAGAGCTTGATCTCCCAGTTATCAATGTTTATGTGAGTATAATGTAGTATTTATACATATTGAGTAGGTATATGTTTATTATATATAGGGTAGGCATATTTATAAATGTATTTATGTAGTCTATTGGCATGTATGTATATGTATTAATTATGTTAAATTCTAGTACACGTTCTTGTCATCCCACTGCAATTAAGTGTCCCTCACAACACATTGGTTGGCTGGAAGAAATCTCTCTTTAGAGATAAGCTCGCCTTTGTTACAGGTATTAATAATATCATTTCTGTATAGTCTAAAAGAATATATATAATATTTTTTCTGACACCAAAAATCAAGCAGACCGCTTATTTTTAATCCCATGGAGCTTAAGGGCCCCGGAGACGGTCAAACGGTTTGACTCAAACCTTACGTGTTTGATCAAACCGTTTGAGGTCAGTTTGAACGGTTTGTCAAACGGCTCTGCGCAGTCTGATTCTGTACGCTGTCGTAATTACACTTCTGACGCGTCAAACACAACAAAAATATGAAGTTGCATCAAACATGCTTCAAACACGTAAATGTTTCACAAACCGTTCAAACCACCTTTGTAAAGGATCAAAATGGTTTGAGTCAAACCAAAGTTTACGTGTTTGAATCAAACCGCTTGACCGTCTGCGGGGCCCTTAAGACCCACTCGTTAAGTCGAAATCTCCAGAGCTCTTCTCAGAACCGAAACTCAGCTGGTTGTATAAAACCGGTTCGGCAACCGGTTGCCATACTATTCCTTCAATTTAAATCGTTATTTATAAGATGTTCTAATGCCGATATGGCGCGTTTAACACCGACCAGGTTTAGTTAATTTTAACTTAACTCGAAATAAATAATAAAATCTAGCACTAAGAAACGCTCTAAGATCGGCTTAGGTACCTTCGTATAAAGTGGTTTACGTTTGTGTACCTACTTGTTTATGAGAGCGTCGTCGTGGTCTAGTGGTTAGGGCCGCCGCCTCCCATCCGGGAGACGCGGGTTCGATCCCCACCACCACGTACCAATGTGTTTTCGAATTTCGAATTCATATGTACGTTTAACGCTCTAATAGGCTGAAGATGAAACCTGCGCACTCCTGCGAACAAATTCAAAGGTTGTGTGTGAAGTCGACCAACCCGCACTGGGCCAGCGCGGTCGACTAAAGCCTAATCACTCTAACTCAGAATAGGCTCGAGCCCCTCGGTGGGGACGTATAATATGAGCTGTTGATGATTTGTTTATGAACTGAATTGCGTTGGTCTGTTCGATGCCAGCCGAGGGGCTCGAGCCTAACCCCAAATTAGGGCGATTAGGCCTTCGTCGACCACGCTGGCCCAGTGCTGGTGGACTTCACACAACCTTTGAATTCTTCGCAGGAGTGTGCAGGTTTCATCACGATGTTTTCCCTCACCGTAAGAGCGTCGAATAAACGTAATATGAATTCGAAATTCGAACACATTGGTGGGGATCGAACCCGCGTCACCTGGACGGAAGACAGCAGCAGCGGTCCGAACCACTAGACTATACCGACTTATTTTATTATTATTATTAACGTTCCTTACAATGGAATGTCGTTTGAGAATAGGTGAAATAAGAATAGTGCCTTTGGGGAAAACTTTCTAGAACAATACATTTTAATAGCCAAGGTCCCTTTCAATAGAATCCGGTAATAATGTAAACAAGAATTTTTTTTGACAATAACTTTCCAAGGACAAACAAAACTTTGATGAGTAAAAATTCATATGGCTGTTTTACAAATTATTGAAAGTTTTGTCGTCTGAGTATTTTTTTTTTTATTAATAGGGGGGGGGCGATATGATTGTAAGAAGAATGTATGGTTCCTTGAAATGTGAATATGATCAGGATTGATACTCAAATGTAAGTAATTACGGAGTAATCGTTACATTGGTTTGTTTACATTATTGCCGGATTCTATTGAAAGGGACTTTAGGATTACTTTACTAAATCGGATCGTCTTTCGCCTTTTATTACTTCTTTTCAGAGCTCTAACTACTGTTCACAGCCTCCGTGGCCAAGTGGTCGAGTTCTCGACGCCCATTACGGAGGTTCCGGGTTCGATTCCCGGTGGGGACACTGTCCAGCAAAAATCTCTATGTGAGACATTCCCCAGTTTGGTTAGGACAATGCAGGCTGAATCTCCTGATTGTCCGAAAAGAAAGATGATTCCGTGCTTCAGAAGGCACGTTAAGCCGTTGGTCCAGGCTAATAGTCGTTACATGAGCCAAGTTTAAGACATCAGGGTTTGTGAGGTCGGTCGACTTTACCGACCTCACAAACCCTTACAACTCACACGATGATGATGATGTCGTAAAAAAGAAACAAAATAAGAAGTAATTTTAATACCTATTTGTAGACACTTCGTCAAATTCAATGAAATTTACGCAAGTAATTTGCCATGCAAATAGCTTCACTTTTCACTAAAGTAACTTTATTATTACAAAATTGCATCACAACGGGATAGCTAGAGTGGAGTGAGAATTTTTGAAGTCAAGATCCAAAGATATTAACCTGGCTATCCAAAAATGCATTTGGTTGGTTTTGAAATTTGAATTTATCTCCACTTACATTAGTCTTGGTTAGAAGTTTCTATGAAGGTATTTTTAATTTTTAAACAAACGATCAACTATGGCTTTAATTTTAACTTGTTGAATCTTATTCGTGTGACTCTTGGTATAAAAAATCGAAGATGATAAAACACGGTATATCTTTTAAATTAAATCCATTAATAAATATAATTAATTTCCGTTACAGCCGAAATTCGAACTGGCATAAAAAAATAAGTCATGTATACACATCGCAAATTTAAAAAAAGAACTGCTATTCTCACGAAACAAATTCCCACAATGAGATGTAATATCCGAGCGGCAGCGGCGCGCGAAGGCAAAAAGAGGATTATGAAAGGAAGCACGTGCTGGTATCTCTCGCATACTCTTACTTATAGCCCTGTCTCTGTCTAGCTGCGGTTTGTACAGAGTAGTTAAGCGAGACAGTAGAGAAATATAAAAAAAGATATTAAAATATAAAGGTAATACCTACATAATATCAAAACATTATAAAAATATAATTTCTTATCAAACATCAAAAAGTATGGTCAAAATAAGCTCACGAATCTCGTATGTGAAAAGTACGCGACGGACCGAGGGATAATAATAGCTACAAGTGTGATATTTGTTTCGCCCATTGTCGTCCGTCCACTATCAAGTCAAAGTTAAGTCAACCATATAATTTACCGGATTATAAAATTAATTATTATTTTAAGTTAAAATATCAAAATAGAAAACAATATTACTCAAACTAACTAATTAGTATTAATTTAATCATCATTGTCTTTATACGAGTAAAATCAAATCACTCTCGAAACCCGAACCCTGTTCCTGTACAACAACTAAGTCAATATTATTGTTTAGCCTCTGCATTCCACACACTACTCTACGTTTCCTATCAGTTGACCTTCACCGCGGCGTCACGTTCCACCGCCAGCATTCCAGCTATGCGTCTGTCTCGCTCGCACTTAACGGTGGCACGGCGCTTGGCGCTTCGATACACCTCCTCATGTCCGCTGTTCGCCTAGTATCACGCGCGCTGAAGAAAAGGGTTTATCCGACGCCGAATGACCCGAATACACCTAGATTTTCCGACTAAAGAAACTACTAAACTGTCAATTTCCACGAAAATTTTGGCTGGCAGCCAATGTTCAATATTGTAAAATAAATTTTTCACTGTTAAAAATAAATAATTTATTTGTAGGTATAATTATAGGTGCATTTGAAATGTCGCTGCTTGCAGATGCAATTTGTTAATTAAGCGTAAAGTTATTATTTTTTGACGCTAGGGAATCTAGGGCAGTTAATAGTGTCGCTATTCTAGAACTAAAATAGCCGCACGTCTGGTTGCATGGTCAGTGTAGTGAAGCGCAGCGTAAATAGAATGATGTTGCGTCTGTCGTCGGCGGCGGCGGCGCCACCGGTTTGTCGCCAACCGGTAATATTAGCGGTAATGAACAATCTTCATCGCAATGTTGCCTGTTGATTGAAAATATTATAATGAAAACTACAAGGGAGATAATGTAGCGACCCCAACCATAAGTATTGATTTTTCAGATCATATATTATATAAGAATAGACAATCAAAAATGATAAATTATATCGAACCATTTAAATTGTTTACTTTGTATTTGTATACCAAAACAAGTTTGTAACACGTAGCGAGGAAGTCACGTACGCAAGCGAGTCTTTTATAAAAAATGTGAATATGAATGGAATCCTACTCAAAGCTGTGAACATACAATTAATTTAAAACAAAAGAGAGACTTAAAATAAGCAGAAGGAAAGGTAAAACATAACTCTAATACAAGCCAAATAAGGTTGAAAAGAGGTTGGAACTGAGGATTATTTAAATAAAAGTCATTTTGAAAGTGACAGCGGTATACAAAAGAGTACTAAGGCAACAGAGGCTGCGGATAGTGATCGAGAAGCGGCATCGCATGTATGGCGCGCGATAGTACGCGCCTCGAGTGGCTTGCTTGGCTTATCTATAAATTAAATGATAATACGAAAAAATGTCTGGACTTATCGTAGATATACGTGTCAAGCTGAAGACCATGATGTTGAAAAATACGTTCTAGACTAGACTAGTCAAAAATGTGAATGTATCGGATATGCAGATAAGTAAAATTGAAACATAATATTTAAAACATGATTGCAAACACAAATCTAATGATAAATAAATAAAATATGATAATACGGACCAATTTATCCATGTTTGCTAATGCTCTCAACAATAGTGTGATAGTTATCAAAAACTACGATACCAATGCAAATATAGTCAGCCCTCGTAAAAGCAAAGTCAACAATATTTTTGTTCAAACATTCCCTGGGGATGCAGTCCTTTCTGTAACACCCTAAACATATATCAACAAACGAAAATGAACCCTAACTTCTAAAAGAGAAGCTTGAAAATGTATAAAAAGTGTTTAGAGCAAACGCTTGCATTTTATACGAAATTTTAAGCATGCATTTGCGAAATTGAAAATTGTGGCGGAGCGAATTTTGGGCACTCCAACTAAAAGCGATTTTATCGAAGCCCGTGAAGAGAGTATTTTTTTCGTATAAGGACAAATAAAAATAAAATTACATCTAAGTATTATTCGATTATGCGTAAAAAATTAATATTGAGGGGACGTATATGAGCTGTTGATGATGATGATTGAGCTGTTGATGGTGATAATAATGAAAGCAGATAAAGCAGCTAAAAACAAAGCGAAACCAACTACACAGATAATTTTTATAATTTATAATGTCTCTGCAGCTGCGCTCATAACGTGCAAAATGTCGGCTGATTGACAGAATAGAAATATTAAGAAAATTATTCTATAGGAAACGCTCAGAAGTATTATCTTATTTGCCTAAAAAGTACCTATTCTGCACCTTACTTCTGTTATTTACTATTCATATTTTTATTTACTATCTTCAAATTGATAATTTTAATACTATGTATTTACAAAATATGTACCAAAATTAGTCGTTTTACTTGAATGAAATGGTCGAAAAGTTCATACATATTTGTCCTGGCAACACTTGGCATTTAGGAAGAAATATCGACCTGATCGGTTTCCAAGGCGATGTTCCCTTATCCCGCCCGCTACGGCCTTTTTCAAAATCAAAGCTTTTTCCGATTAGCCTTGTCGCCCAGCAGCCGCCACAAGCTGCTGCACCACACGAAGAGTGTTGTAGGAGATTGCTATGTGGCAATATCCAGGACGCAGTCCGAAGAAAAGGTATTTAGAGTTAATGATTTCTTCCCATACAATAATAAATTCTTCTTTATTAGTCCACAATTACAAGCTAAAGACTAAACCTTGAAACCAAACACTAGCTTTATTTTAAAACTAACATGGATAAGCTTTAGGAGTTTACTGTCGGAGATCAGGACATGAAGTGTCAAGAATTTAGCAGAAAAAGACAAAAACGAAACGTAAGAAATCTAAATTTGAAAATGAATTTAAAATGAAAGATAAAACTGCCAGCAAGAAAGGTTGCCAGTCAGGAAAGAGGACGAATGCCTCGTTACGTTACAGCCTGATTATTTCAAAATCGGTTTCCGGGGCGAATGGTCGGATAGAAACGTCACGGCTTGCACCAGGATCACATAGAACGCGGGCGGATTCCAGCCCAATGCTCAACTCGACCCTCGCCAGGGGTCGCGGTTGTTCTTACCCACGCAGGGGTGGTACGCCGTTGGGTGGCAAAATTATTTATTAGGATAAAATGGGAATTGAGTGTTGATGGATAGAAGTTTCCATCCAATTTTCATTATTTATGAAAAAGCAACGAGGATAACCATTTTTTGCACGTCGTCGATTCTTCAAGTTACCGAGCTACTATTCTTGATCGAGTTTAGCACATCAAACTAAATGATTATTGTTTGTCTGAAACTGAAGAGTGAATGTTAATTTTGAAGGTAATATGCAGGTAACTTTAAGTCTCACATACAGACTGCCATACAGATGCTAGTTGGAGACAGATCTAATATTTTATTAACAAAGATATAATTTGAGTAGAAAAGGCCAGCCCTATGGTTATCTAGTGGGAAGCACGCCAAATGTTCATGACGGGTGAAGCCGGGCGCCCAAACTGTCTTGACGTGATTAGAAATATTCCCCGCTGCACAACACGCAGAGCTTACTGAATTGATGACGTAATAGGGATCCAGAATGTTCCCTATCTTTAAGACAGATACGTACACAAAGAAAATAAAAAGAAAAAAGTACTAACAAAATTAAATAAAATTAAGCTCACAGAAATTACTAACATAAGTAAGGACGAACATCAGGTATCTAGTTGGAATAGGAATATTTTCCTCTGATTGAAAATCTGTGTTGGAAGTATTTTTACTTGCAACGTTAATGCTGAGGCAGCACCTTTTCACATCGCACTGCATGGTGCTTTGCGCAAATGTAAATTGTTTTGTTTTGTGCAAATTATACCTATGTTATTATTTTGTATCTTAGTAGCATGCATTGAGATCTGAATAAATGTATTTTTTTTCTTTCAGTGTAGGTGAGTTCAATTTATACTTCATGTTAGATACCCAATGATGGAATTCAAAATTATAGCAAAAATGCTTACACAGCTTTTAATATCTTTATAAAATATAACCTTCCAGGCCGATTTCGGCTACTAATGTGGCTTTTAATAGTTCACCCTTTCATGACATCCCTTCATAATTGCAAAAGTAGCGAATATTATTAGTAGGTATAGATTGATCTGTGTCCTACGATATTTTTTCTGTTTGGAATATTTTTAATTATTATGGGTGATAAGCCATTTTTGCAGACTTCCACGACAGTATAACATATTATACTTATCCCTCATTTATGCGTGACCTTTTATTTTTGCGTAAATACTTACGTACCGTATATTTTATGGTTAAAATATTTGTTTATTGTATGCAACGAATTATCTATGATGGAAAAATAAGAGTTTTTTCATCGACCTTATTTTTTATCATTTCACTAGTTTCGGAGTACCTGCAGGTACTAATTATATTTTAGATGACAAATACTAGTACTTCTATAGCTTAGTAAGTTTTAATTTTAATTGTAGATACTAAGTATCTAATGAAGTCTTCCGATTAAGTTATTTTTTATAATTTTCGTTATTATAATTTACACAAAATTCTATAAAAAATTTCAAAAACTGCCGTAAAAAAGTGACATTTTGTTCCTTACATACAAGTTAATAAACGAACAATATTACTGACTCGCTGTGAATAAACGATGCTATAACCTGAGGCCGGCTAGCTTCACGAGAACGTCCGTTTCGAATCTAGTTATCCTTGAGCGTCCAACATAACGAACATAACTAAACTAATTTGCAGAGCCGTAAACCGTTTCTGATTTACGAACGGTTCTGGACCAACGAATTTACTTATAATAGATAAATTATATTTTATTAGATCTTATATTAAGAAATCTCACTGGATTTATCTATACCTACTTATATACAACGTAAAATCAAAAATTGTTCAGTTTCATGGGTCGACCTTATCACCAGAGAGGTTTTGCGTTTCTGATAAGACGTTGTATAGTAGTAGAATAACATCGGAAAGCAACACATTAAATTAATAGATTTTTCATAATTGAATTGCTTCATGCAGCAATTATGCAAATAAAGGTTCTTATTTAATATACTAGTTCCTGTTAGAAAAATCGTTCCGGACCATATTGTTGAATTTGCAAAATCCCTCAATCAATTGTAAAACAAATACACCAAAGAAACTACGGCATTATGATGCTCCAATTCCTTTCCAACAAACAAACTACAAAAACTAAGTATTAATTATTTTTGTCGAAAGGCCCACATGTTTTCGACCACTTGCTGTGGCGTTTATTATCTACTCTTGTCAACATTATTTTGTTTTTGTGTAATTTTTCCTTTAGCGCACCACACGATATCCACCTTAAACCCAATGTGGATAAGCCGTAATTCGGCTGTGTACGATTCGTTACGCATCACGTTATAATTACGAAACACTTATGAATACACGTCTCTTGTTCATGGGAGCCTGGTAGTTGAAAGTCAACTTTATTTTGTAACAGAAGAGATGATTTCAGTGTAGAGGCGGATAGTTAGTTGTTTATTGCACAGAAGTACCTATCCTGCAGGGTCGTTGGGTAGGTATAGGGTGACTACCGATAGTATCGATTTTTCATTTTGAACATTTCTGATTTGGGCATGTGGATAATGACGTGAGGGATTATGAGTGTGTGGAAGTAGACGACAGAAGAATTTTATTACGAGAAACGAAATCCCACAAATTCCATTGCAAATTCAAACTGGAAAAAGCCGAAATGGCGGGACAGTGTGTCCACGGGCCAAATAAAGATGGACAGTTATATCTGCCACCAAATTACCAGGACCACATAAAGGCAGACAGTTCGCCCAGCACTATATTAATTTACCAAATAAGTTAGCAAAACCGTATCTACAGCATGATTCATATAACAAATGCGTTTGAAGCACGAAAATTTCAGCAGTTTTGAATTTGGTATGTTAGCATATTGTAAAGACATCGAGCTGCGTTGCCTACAGCTCGCTTCAAAAGTTTTTTCGGTGTGAAAATTCATGAAGCCGTAAAAAACGGCTGCGCAAGCAATTTATTGTAATTGTAAAACTCTGATTAGCATGTAATTGGCTGGGGTAGAGTTTTTGTCCGACAAATAAATTGGAACGAGTGCAGGTAGGTTTTATACGCCTATAGTAAGTAGGTCTGTACGGTTCCGCGATACTATCTCTCAATGGGAGTGCGGCTCATGAAACTCGTTTCATTTTAACGAGCTGCCCAAGAGTTTTTTTAACCATCAATAACGGTAAATTATAGACTTTTCACTTTAATTACGTTTATGCCGTAGCAAAATGTAATTTGTTAATGGATCATTTCATTAATAAAAGTTACACTAGACAAAATAAGGAAAGAGTCACCTATTCGCATAGTAATAAAGTCGTAGTATACCAAACCGCACTGGGCCAGTAAAAAAAGTAAGCTCGAGCCGCTCAGCGGAGAAATATGAGCTAGCAGTATCTTCGTCCTAGCGTTTTCCCGACCTAGTGCTGGGGTCCGTTTTCCTACTCAATCTTCTCCACTTTGCCCGGCTTCGGCATCCTTAGGTGTGAGATTGTTCTCTTCCATATCCGCTTTCACGACGTCCAGCCAGCGCTTTTTAGGCCTACCACGTGATCTAGGGCCCAGTGAGGTCGAGGCATCTTTTTCCTACGTAGACTACGTCTGACGGTCTGCGGCTTATATGGCCATACCATCGGAGGCGACTTTCCTGAAGCTTATCCGCGTCACGGACTCCGAGACTGCCACGGATGTGTTCGTTACGAATTCGATCTAATCGCTAATGAGCTAGCAATACTGCTAATATATACTAAGAAAAAACTTACTTACGAATCCATCTAAGTTCTTTTGTCCCTTTTGGTTAGGTAGGTTATTTTCTTTGTAAGTCAATTTAGAGGAACGTCTAGTTTACGAGTATATATCGACTAAACGCTTTTTGCTAAATTTTTAAATATAGAAGAATTCAGAACCGCTTGATTTTTGAAATCGGTTAAAACCAGCCTTCGTTACTGTTTTTGCTTTTTGCATTTATAAATACATAAGAAAAAGTTCATAATAAATTAATATAGTTATTTTAATAAAAACTACCCCTTGCAATTCTTATAAACGCACGTTTTAATTATGTGCCTGGTGTATTCTGTAAATAGAATAAATTAATTAAAATTGCGGACTTATTAAGTAAGCCATCATTAAAAACAATTTCAATCACATGTAAATAAATAGAATTTAGAATTAGGACTTAATTAAATAACGTATTTTTCTTTTTAATTAACTTATTTTTAATTCTTTGCTTTGCGGCCTGTAATTGGTAAATTAAGTTACAATTTATTATAATTTCTGATAGTTTTTTTTTAAATAATGAGATACAATACAAAAAAGCCATACCATACCTAGGTACAATAAAGAAGGGGGGCGGTAGCCAGATAGGCGCTAAGCTAATTTGAAGATAAGTAATAAGTAGATAAGTAATATTATTTATTTATTTAAAGTTATTTTTCTCGATCAACTCTCCAATATGAAAATATCTTCCACTTGGTAGCCCGTTGACATCCCGAGTCAAAAAAAAACAAAAAAGAACCATTCGATATTTCAAAATATTCAAATCCAATCGAACTAAACGAACAGCCAGTCACCTCAAAGGAGACCGCTCCTTACAGTACCAAAAAAAATAATAGAAATTCATTCCCTAAGTGATCTTAAAGGTGTCAAATCATAATTATTTAGTATCCAGCCAGCAATATATTTATTTGTGTAAATATTTTATTGAACTCTTCATGATTTAGCGTGTCAATGGCTAATAGCTACATACTTTTTTTTATTGAAACACCCGCTCGTTACAAACCGTCGCGTCGATTGTAACCACGGCAGGTGTTGCTTTTTATACTGTTGGGCTGATTTGGATGCAATTATTAATAAAGGGCCGGACTCGAATGTTTATACCTGACTAACATTTTAAACTCTAGCGATTTTGAGATGTGTGAGATGTCCCCACTTATTTATTTATTTATTTATTTATATTACTAGTGGCTCTGTGAGCTGTAGACCTCGCGAGTCTGTATATATCTTTTCAATTATTTTTTTCTCGACAAACATCCCCAATCCCTTGATTTTTTTTTATTTTTAATTTTTTTTTTATTCTATTCTATTTTATTTCATTTTATTTTATTTTAAGAAATGTGACCTGTAGAGGAAAACAGCCTCAGCGGTAGACCTTGTAAGCTGGCAACTCCCATAACTCCGTCATTTTTTAAAATTTCCAAAAACTGACTCGACAAAAAAAATCGATTAATTTATCGAACCTGCTCACAAAATTTCACGAGAATCGGTTGAGAAACACGACCTGTAGAGTGAAACAAACAAACAAATCCACTAACAAACAGATGGACATACAAAAGTAAATTTGGCCAAGCTGAAACAGAGACGCTTCGCTCGCTCGGTCAATTAGGTAAAATAAATGAAATTGATTTACCGTTTTTGCCCGACGTTTCTCCTATACCCCTTCTATCTATCTATCTATCTATCCCACATCCTCCCACTGCTGAATATAGGCCTATTCTTTATTGCCCCATTTTTCACCGTCCTGTGCAGTTCTCATCCAGTACTTCCCTTCCACTGTCACTAAAGTCACTTACAATAAAATCCGGCAATAATGTAAACAAACCAATATAAACACGATTACTCCGTAATAGGGGATCGGACTACTTTTTTTTAATTTTATAAATCCAAACTTCTTAGTTTCTGCTATCGAACACTAAAAGAATTTTTGCTCTATCTTTAAAATTGACCGAGTTATAAAGGTTCGAAATTCAAGATTAGACAGAGAGGCACATACCCACTGTGACGTCATTTGTTAGTAACGCCATATAATCTCCATACAAAAAATCATTTTTGAAAGAGACAGAGATCGTTCGTTCGTTTTTGAAACTTTAAAAAATCACTGTAAATTCGTTTTTCAACCGATTCTGTTTTTTTAATTCATAAAATATGGTAAATCCATAAAATATGGTGAACAGTCCGATCCCCTATTACTTACATTAATTGATCAATGCATCTAGCTTTAAGTATGTTGCGCTAAAATTTCTGTAATACATGCATTTTGTAATGAAAAAAGGATTATTTAAGCCCTGAATTGGGCCCTGTGAATTGTTATTTATTGTTTGGTTTGATACTTTGCCTAATTACTGTAAATAATCGATGTTGGTATCGGAATGTCTTGCTGACGGAGTTTTCACACGCAATGTGTATGTGTTGGGCTTATCGATAAAGAAAAAGTCGCTATATAAAAGGGAAGATACACCGACGAAACCGCACGAGTAAAAGTAACCGCCAATAGTAAAGGGTGTATATGTTATAAGGATCTACAGATTCTAAATGCACTAAACTCATCATCATCATCAACAGCTCATGTACGCCCCCACCGAGAGGCTCGAGCCTACCCAGAATTAGTGCGAACAGGCCTTGGTCGACACAACCTTTGAATTTCTCCGCAGGAGTGTGCAGGTTTCATCACGATGTTTTCCCTCACCGTAAGAGCGTCCAATAAACGTACATACGAGTATGAATTCAAAATTCAAAAACACATTGGTAGTGGTGGGGATCGAACCCGCGTCTCCCAGACGGGAGGCAGCGGCCCTAGCCACTAGACCACCGACGCTCTCTACCTATAGGTATAAATGACGCAATTAAATCTCGGTGGTCTCAAACTACACTCATACTGTATTTGAACTGTAATTTTGCAACTAGAGAACATTAAAATACAATACAACTCAAACAAAAATTACAATTGAAAGAATTACAAAAACTGCGTAAAGCAATAAATAAATAAATATGTGGGGACATCTTCACACACGGCCATCTGATCCCAAACTAAGCAGAGCTTGTACTATGGGTACCAGACAGCTGATATGTACATTACTTAAATAGATAAATACATACTTATATATCTAATAGATAAACAACAACCAGACACAAGGCAAACACAAGTGCTCATCACACAAATGTTTGCCCTGGGCGGGATTCGAACCCGCGACCCTGTACGTCGGAGGCAGATACACTACCACCTGGGCTACGGAGCCGTTAAATGGTCTGCTTTATGTTTCGATCAATTTCTTCCAGGCATCCCAGATTCAATTTGTTGTCCGTCTGTGTAGATCCTAAAGTTACGCATTCAACCCGATAAGCATTACATTAATGTTGATTGCGTTTTACGTTGTCTGTCGCGCGTTTTTTCTACAGTGCGCATGCTCCCCTTACTGGCCACTTTATCTTTTTTTTATATCACTCTGGCAGGTTAATGGCGTATAATGCCTCATTTCGCCTCTCCCCTCGTTTATAGTTTTAAACTCGTCTTTTTTTATCAAGATAAATATAGATCAGACTTCATACGACGACAAAGTAACGACAAATACATTAAGCAACCATCACAACGAAAAAAATTATTATTTTAAAGCTAAATTGAAAAGTGGGGGATGTGGGACCTTTTTACAAATAGTTTTCCTCTCTTGAGAAAAAAAAACATTCTTTCCTGTTACCAAGTATGAAAAGCGATCTTTACGAGATATAAAATTGCAGCATGTTATTTTGTTTTTTGTTCTTTTGTATAGTAATATTGATGAGGCGGATATGTTGCCGTTAAACAAAAACCTGAAAACAAAGCCGGTCCTAACTATTTACCTCTAATACCTCTAAAGCCCATCACAATTAAATGAATGAACAATAAATGAACAATATAACTTCATTTGACCGGCGTGTGCGCCTACGTACAGCACAAAACCTGATTAGCATATAATTGTTGGGTACAAGAGGTTCATGTCGTAAATCACTGTAGTGTTCACAGTACAAAGACCGCAGCTGCATACAACTGCCTGCACACTTTTAAGGTCCATCCACACAGCTCAGTGCCGTGTCAGGGACGGGGCCGGAACGTAGCAATTGTTATAGAAAATGTATGTACCGATATTTTTTTAGACTCGTGACGATGACGATTTTCTATGACATTTGCCACGTTCCGGCGGCCCCGTCCCTGACACGGCACTGAGCCGTGTGGATAGACCTTTACAGGCAACCGCATGAAGTAACTTAAACATAGTAGAAAAATAGACACTATTGAATGAAAATATAGATAACTAGCGGTCCGCCCGTGGCTACGCGTTGTGTAAGATTTTCCCGTGGGAATAAGACTTTTCCCTGTAAAAAGTATCTTATGTGTTATTCCAGGGTACAAACTATCTCTATTGCAAATTTCATCCCAATCCGTTCAGTAATAACTGTAATTAATTTTAATAATAAATTCGGTCAACTTACGATTTCGTTATACGTGAGTTGACCAAATTAATTGATTATTACAGTGTTTCTAATAATTTCAAAACATTTTTCTTCACAAGTTACAATTAAAATTTTTAGACCTGATAAATTTAACTAAGTATTTTACGTCCAATCGCTTTTTAAAGTTAGATCATCGTCTACCTACACTGTAGTGTGATTACAGCTAGTAAAGGTAAGTATCATTCGTCCATGCTAATAAACCTTTTTTGTGCAAAAAGAAACTCTATCACAAGGATATAAAATCCTAACGCCTGCATCCAAAACCACAACAAATCTATAATTTTATTATCTCGTATAAATATCCGAAGCATTTGTTAATTAAACTAACGAGGGTCGAAACGATTTGAATTTCGTATAATCATAAGATAACACAGGTGTTAGAACGACGTGAAACATTTCTGAACATTCCGTACTGGGTACCTACCAGTGGCGAAGGGTGAAATTTTGACAAAGGTAAGCTGGAAGAGCGCGGCCTACCTAACTAAATGGCATGTTTTTTGTTTTCAAAACTGTGAGTTCGGAAAAATTCATCGCTACACAAGTAGTCAAATAGTCAGTTGATCAGCTATCCATATGAATTAATGCCATAATAGCATACAGAACTCACAACACTCACTCAACAACTTACCGTATTGAACAGATCGTAAAAACACAGTAAAAACAACAATTTCACTGTTTACAAACAAGCACACACTAAATTGGCGGACACGTACTTACTAATTAAATGTATTGTATCACTTTACTTCCCCATATAAATCCTAATTTAACCAATCACACAACATCACACAATTTCGACACCGCGATGTATTTTCTTACTGAAACTCTTCTTTTTCAATTTTGCTATCTTATCAATTCCTCTCTCGCGTATGAAAGAGAAAGAAATTATGGGAAGCCGACCCGTCTCGGCTTCTATGGCGCCATTTTATGGGTGTTTTTCAAATTAAACTGACAGCGCCGGCAACATGCGCGTGAGAAGGCAAATATGGAAGTAAACCCTTGGATCGCCAGAGACAGAGTATACGGCAATTCACGAACTCGGTCGGTCGTGCGACTCGTGCGTGATCGAATATACATTGACTTGCTTGTAGAGCGCCGTCCGCCTCGACTTGTATTAAAAAATGCAATGTATCTTGCGCTCGCGTGTACGTAAATTACTATCAGCATTAGAGGCTGTTGGAGCGGATTTTCGAAAGGTAAGCCGAGGGGAATCGGCTTGTATGGACCCTTCGCCACTGGTACCTACCTAACCTAATAATAAATCAAGGGATTAATTTATAATTTTTTTAATCGTGTTTTTTTATTATAGTCCAACTGCAGTGATGCTGTCTACTGTATCAGGAGTGCATCACTTTACAGTTCCTTTTGCTTGTACCCTTTTGGGATATAGCTACGATTTCCAAATTCAAAAAAGGAAAAAGGAAAATAAAGAAGTTCAATTTATTTTATTTAATTGGAAGAATGGATTGGTTTAGAAACTTCACGGTCTGCGTAACAGAGTAACATTGGGTGCGCAGACGCACGCGATGGACAGGAGCCGATCGATTCGGTAGCAATTTCGATGCGAAACTGATTTAAACCATTGCCTTGAAGCTGTTCCATGAAAGCGGAACATGCAAATCATTTTAATATCTGTGTATTTACATGAATATTATGATGAATAGAAGTTTATTAGTTTTGTTTTTTGTTTGTTTGTTTTTTGTAACTTTTAAAAACATATTTTACTTGCTAAGAGACTATTCGGAAGTAACATTTCAAAAGCAGAAAAGATAATGAAACTGAACTAATTTTCGCAAAATGAATGAATGAATGAATGAACTTTCCCAAAGGTGGAAATGAAAAAAAAAAAACTTTTTTTATTCAATCCTTTCTCTTATATTATAAAGTTTATTTCTATTAAATCCGTTAATAGAAATAAACTTTTTTATTCGCTTTATGATTATACATATATAGGTAGAGCGTCGCGTTGGTGGCCTAGTGGCTAGATCTGCTGCCTCCCGTCCGGGAGACGCGGGTTCAATCCCCACCGCGTACCTACCAATGTGTTTTCGAATTTCGAATTCATATTATGTACGTTTATTTTACGCTCTTATTCGGTGAAGGAATACATTGTGATGAAACCTGCACACTCCTGCGAGGAAATTTATAAGTTGTGTGTGAAGTCGACCAACTCGCACTGGGCCAGCGTGGTCGACTAAGGCCTAATCGCCCTAATTCAGTGTAGGCTCGAGCCCCTCAGTGGGGACGTATATGAGCTGTTGATGATGATTCGTTTTATGTAATAACTAATATTATACGAATATATTTATCAATGTTCATGGAGGAAGGTACTGCGTATCCCAGGTTCTATTCCGATTCATTTAACAATACTCTTCCAGTGTAATTAATCTGTGAGGCTGTGGGGAGCGATATCGCATGATTCACAGCGATATTAAATAGCTTAGTGTTGCCAGGTTTTAAAAAGACTAGCAAGTGGGATGGGAACATGACTAAATATATATTTTTTCAAATGGATTAACAGCCTCCGTGGCCGAGTGATCGAGATTTCGCCGCTCATTACGGAGGTTCCGGGTTCGATTCCCGGTGGGTACACTTTCAAGTTAAAATCTCTTTGTGACTCTTCTTTCCCCAGTTTGGTTAGGACTTTGCAGGATTGTCCGAAGAGAAAGATGATTCCGTGCTTCGGAAGGCACGTTAAGCCGTAGGTCTCGGCTATTATCTTGTAACTAGATACTAGCTAGTCGTTACACGAGCCATGGGCCTTTGGCGGCTCTACAACACTGACACTAGGGTTTGTGAGGTGGTTGTCCACCTTACAACCTACACGATGAAGAAGAAGACAGGTTTCGTGACAAGACAGGTCCAGGTACCAAAGGACGTCTTCCGATCACCATCATTCGCATGCTAATCCCATCATTTGGGGTCGGCGCAGTATGTTTTCTTCCTCCATACATCCCTATCAGGCGTCATTTCAACACACATATCCTTCCTGAACATACGTCTTTCGATATGGAGAAAAAAAAACTTGTAAGTCATTTGAGCAATTATAATCATCAACAGCTCATATACATCCCCACCGATAGGCTCGAGCCTACCCTGAATTGGGGCGATTAGGCCTTAGTCGACCACGCTGGCCCAGTGCGGGTTGGTTGACTTCACACGCAACCTTTGAATTTCTTCGCAGGAGTGTGCATGTTTTCCTTCACCGTAGGAGCGTCAAACGTACATTATGAGGTAACTAACAAGATAATGCAATACAACACAATGGCAAACATTATTATGACGTTCATATTCTTTTCTGTATGGGTGTGTCTTGATATTGATGACGAAAGTAGCCTCTCAAACAATACCTATAAAATTGAGCAATGCCGGTATTAATTAGATGCCTACTTTAATTTTACATAATTTGCGTAATTTGAATCTTATACGACTGTGCATAATTTTACATAACTGATCAAAGTTCAATCAAACATCACTAACTGTGGACCTAAAAAATACGACTGGCACTCATGCGATACGCCCGTTCGCGTCGCCGCCGTTCGCAGTTTACCGCCAAATAAACTGGTTCTGCCTGAATTCTGATACAAGTAGGTACTGACTGATTCCAATTCATTATTACGTTTACTGTTACCTTGTAAATAAATATAATATAAAAAGACTAGAAAAACTCAACTTGATTATGCTATTTTTTGCACAAAACACCATTCGTCTCAAAATGAAGCAACCTGTGTGTCTTAGTTAAGTTAACGGCCCCAACCCTATTCCCGACAAATAGAGTTCAAAATTGTCTTCACCAATCAATAGGCCTTCAATAGGTTCAATTTACTTTTTTTTTTCATTACCAAGCGCATCACAGTAAATACATAGCGGTACTAGGCAACTATGAACCGCAAGAGGTGGAAAAGGCCGCTACGTTCGCAGGCACCGATAGCTGCCAATGGCTGAAGAGATAAACGCTGAGGTCATTTGCCGTCTTTGTGTGGGTGAACGTGCGGCCACAGCAGACTTTCCAAAAGCGAGTTCAATGCCTTCGAGCAGAAATCTGCTGGCTACCTTTCTGTACTGCTAAACGGTAAAAATTTATCAAGCGCTGTCTGGAAGTCAATACTAGATCCCAATTCCTATAGATGAGATTATAATACCTCGACCATTACTGAGATTACGCGAGGTCGAACCAAGCTGCATTCCTTACGTAAGGATTCATAACATTTCGTTTTGAAATCTTTGATATTTCGTTTGTACGTTCACCCACTTGCAAAGATTGCACAATGCCGTAATCAAAATGTACATAGGCAATACTGCCTCCAGCGTTTTCTATAAGTAGTATAAGCTATACGTTATTAGACAAAACTTACCAAGTTCATGCATTCGTTGCTGGTTGTCCTTTTGTTGCGATAGTGCAGCTAAGAGATTGGCATCGCCTACCCTCTGTCTGGCCACTGCGATGCCCACGGGAATCGAACCTGGGAAAACAGAATTGTTTTACACCAATTATTTCTTCGGTGGTTACACTAAAAAAAAAAAGCACCTTCAAACAAAGTTATATTAACCCAGAACTACTAGGACCTCATGATTGACATGGATGTTTTCGACATTTTGTGCGTGGCGTTAAGAAATTCGTAAAAGAATACAACTTATTCAATGCCTATTTACTGTAGGTACTATATTTATAGAGAGCTCTACAATAGAAACACTTTAGAGGTAGAACTACGCAGTGATCGTTTTGATGAACCTAAAATCCTATTATTTCTGAAAGAGTCTTCGTGATACGAGAGGTAGAGCATATTTAATTTCATAAGATTCTGGAGTCGAGTCCCAGACTCAGCCAAACAAAATCACTTTTCACGTCTCCAGAAATGAAATATTGCTATGTCCGAAAACCGGGATCAAAAACGCATTTTTTCACTAGAGGGGAAAATCTATTTGATTGAACAACACACATAAATAATATTCTTGGGACGCAATAAGTCTTCTTCGCGTGCTCTGGATTCAATATCAGCTCTCGATTGAAAGATCAGCTTTCATCTCTAGGGACTGTCTCACAAATCACAATCGGAAGGTCCCAGCTATTCTATACGGAAACAGTTAACCACCGATGATAAGAAGGTCTGATGCTAAGAGTCTGATGATAAGTATTAGTGAGTTCCATCTATTCAACAGAGCCAACACATTGTGTTAGGCAAGGTTTATACAGAAGTGACGTGGCGAGGACGTGTGGCGGTGGCAGATAGTCATAGAAACATAGTACGAAGCATAGCGTCGTTTTTGTTTATACAGAAGTGACGTGGCGAGGACGTGTGGCGGTGGCAGATAGTCATAGTAACATAGTACGAAGCATAGCGTCGTTTTTGTTTATACAGAAGTGACGTGGCGAGGACGTGTGGCGGTGGCAGATAGTCATAGTAACATAGTACGAAGCATAGCGTCGTTTTTGTTTATACAGAAGTGACGTGGCGAGGACGTGTGGCGGTGGCAGATATACTACGATTTTTATAAAGATGTACCAAAGTGACAGATGCAAACGGATTATTTTTCTTTTAATGTTGCCACCTAAAGAAAAATAGTGTTGTTAATGATTCAATTCAAGTTATTCATTGTATCGATATGACTTGAGTCATTGTTTTTTTTTTTAATAGCACTAATTGTACTTTGTGCCAGTGTCGAGTTATAAAAGGTAAGGAAACTATTATCGCGTATACGAAAAAAATAAGTCGGGTTAATTTTACTGTTGGGCGTACATATTATATCTCAATAATTCAAAATTACTCAGGTCAATTATTTGAAAAAGTTTGAATGTTTGTTGCGATATCTATTAGAGCGGTACCTCTCTCTTAGTCACCCCACCCTTACCCTATGCGAGAAAGAGAGCCACCGCTCGCTCAGCGCTTAAGATACGTGCCGCTACCTATACGTCATCGCAACCAGAGTCGCGCGCGTCATTAATCTCCCTACTTCGCTCGCGATCGGTTGCACGAATATTTTCTCAGTTTGGCCCACGCTTGTTCCTGTTGTTATTTTCTGTTAAGTTTCCGTTGTTTCTTCCTTGTTACGTTATTCATTTGTTTGTTAAGTTTGTGCCTGCTTGTTGTTATTGTTGTTAAAACTCCACGCCATTTTTCTGACAAAATATACACCAAAACATGAAAGTATTTTGCACTAATAAAACTGCAATCTATAACAACAATAAAAACTGTAATTAACTAAGCATGCAAATAAGAACTTTATGTTTAAATATAAAAAAATAGGTAATAGGTAATCGAAACTCTAGTGATTGTAACTTGTTCAACAACAATCAAGTTCAATGAGCAAATTGATTCAATCACAAAATTGAACTATGGATCACTCAGGTACAACACTATTTTTAATTTGCGCAAAAGTGGCAACACTCTAAATGTCACTTTAGTACGTCTTTAAAAAAATCCGAGTATAGTCATAGAAACATAGTACGAAGCATAGCGTCGTTTTTGTTTATACAGAAGTTACGTGGCGAGGACGTGTGGCGGTGGCAGATAGTCATAGAAACATAGTACGAAACATAGCGTCGTTTTTGTTTATACAGAAGTGACGTGGCGAGGACGTGTGGCGGTGGCAGATAGTCATAGAAACATAGTACGAAGCATAGCGTCGTTTTCGTTTATACAGAAGTGACGTGGCGAGGACGTGTGGCGGTGGCAGATAGTCATAGTAACATAGTACGAAGCATAGCGTCGTTTTTGTTTATAAAGAAGTGACGTGGCGAGGACGTGTGGCGGTGGCAGATAGTCATAGTAACATAGTACGAAGCATAGCGTCGTTTTTGTTTATACAGAAGTGACGTGGCGAGGACGTTTTGACTTTGACTTTGCGTCCGCGCCTCCAAGCGATGTCCCGCCACTAAGGCCCTGTTTCCACCAAAGCGGAGAGGAGAGGAGATGTGTCGAGCTGAGCTGCGAAGCTGGCTGGCTATTTCCACCAAAGCGGGGAGGAGATGTGAGCTGTGCATCCGTAGCGGCGAAGCGCGGGCATCAGCGGGGCGGGGAGTGGGAGCGCGGGCGCCGTCGCGAGGCCTCGCACGCCGCTCGCCGCCCGGCTACACACATCTTCGCACAGCCGCGCCTCGCTTGCTATAGAAAAATTAGACATCTCCTCTCCGCTCCGCTCGATCCATTTCCACTGAAGCTAAGCGGAGAGGAGATGTGGAAATAACGAAATCTGATTGGTTATTCAAACACATCTCCTCTCCGCTCAGCTTTGGTGGAAATCGGGCCTAAGTGACGTGCCACCGCCACAGAATAGCGCGCCGGACTCTATGTTACGTAGTATTAAGGTTTAGGGTCGGGTCGCGTCGCGAAAGGATTGCCATACTAAATGCGCATTTTGTATAGGCAAACCGTCGATCGCCGTCGATAAGTGTGGCCCGACCCTTATATTGTGTTATTTTGATTATCCGCCACTGCCACACGCCCTCGCCACGTCACTCCTGTATAAACCGCGCCGAGTACCTATATTTCCTAAACCTTATTCGATCGTGCTGTCAGAATATTATCGCGCACTGGCAGCTAAAACACTGGCAGCTGGCAGTTATTTGAAGCTTTGGAATTATTTAAATGTTTGAATATTTAAGAAACAAAACTGTTTCGAATGCTTCTGAGCTCATCCTTGATCGGACTGCCTTGAAGAACAGTCTATTTTTGCAAATTCATAAACATTAATAAAAACAGTTATTTTAGCATCTATACAAAGTATTATTATTTCGTCCCACCACACTAAATTATTGTGTAGTGAACTCATACCAAAAAAATGTAATGACGTAATGAAGAACTACCAGAAGACCATAGCCTTGAAGATATCACTAACCATTGTTCAACGAAACCGGTATCTGCGGCTGCTCAGGCTTGTTTCCAGGAGAAGCCTGCTCCAGCTTCACAGCCACCAGCTCTGACATGTGCATGTGGTGAGGCTCCCTCTTCACCTGGACCTGGACATTCTGGCCGGCCACTCCGAGCCAGGCTACTGGGTTAGTGCGGCTGCAACCGCTGTCTGTGTGCATCACCTGGGTAGAAGAAACGGTATTAATAGGGCTAATTCAGGATGTTACGTCTTATTCTTAATTATATGGCCTTTTCGCTTTTTAAAGATTAAAAAGGGACAAGAAATGGGCATCCTGATATTAGAGCTGTCAAACATCGAATTTGAACCTTATGGACATGTCGATTGCATAATTTTAGAGTGGACGTAAACTGGTATAATAATATTGATAATTAATCAACATCAACATCAACATCAACGGCCCGTTTCAGTCCACTGCTGGACTATGAGCCTCCTCCCCTTAAGTATTTGGTTTTGCCATAATCTCCACGCTTGGCAGGCGGGTTGGAGATCGCAGATTAAAAGGTTACTTTATCAGAGACCGCTGCTGCCCGTTCCCTGTTCAATGTGTAGTCCCTAAGTCGCCTCTTACGACACCCACGGGAAGAGTAGGGGTTGGTGACAAATGTATTCTACTCTGCTGTCACCACACGGCACATTTATGCAGAGGAACAAAAATATATAAAATATTAACTCAGCTGTACTTAGATATTCAACAGAGTATCTTTCTTTACATACCTTCTTAGGAGAGTTGGTGTGGCAAGTATTGCAAGAGCGCTTTGCTTGTTCAGTTTTTATCGTAAGAGGCTGCATCATATTGATGCCCTCCATCATCGGCCGCTGGTCACCAGGGCAGCAGAGCGAGTCCGGAATGCACTTGCCCAGTTTAGCCTCTTCCATCTTACTGGTCTCCCTAACACAACAAACAGATAAAACATTAAAAATACGAAAAAATACATGATTTTTCCCGGGTTTGAAACTTTCCGATATTTGGCTCCTTTGTTTCGCTCCATATTTCAAAAGTCAGAATGACGTAAGGCCGCCTAGAATTTGAAAAAGGTTTTGAAAATAACTGTTGCTCTTTACGTAGTTTTTCTCTGTAGAGTATTAATTAAAAAAAAATCTCTTAAGTACGAAATTTTCTTCATCTTATCAATCACTGATGAATGGAATCAACGAAATCTCTTCAGAAGTCTTTGGAGGGATAAGTGTTTCAGAAAACCAGAAATCTGTCAACATTCCTAATACATCTGTGTTCATATCTTCATGTCAAATCCAGAGCTAAATCTAAGATATTCTTCTCACGTCACGATTTTGATAGTCTTAATCGGTAGATTAGGACTTTAGAATCATAGAATTTTGTTAGTTCTTTTTAATAACGTCGTCATAAGTGAGTGAAGAAAATATTTTGATAATGTATTTCCTGATAAGTGGTGCGATTTTAGTTTGTTATTTGTAAGAGGTTGTCGTTGGGATTGGGATATCCCATCAAGTTCACAGCTAGTAGCAAGTCAACAGATATCGATAGTGATATCTTTCCGGGGTCGATAGACGGAAGTGGTCAGATACGCAAAATATCGATAATATTACTCACTTGTCGGTGACTAGAAGGTGTAGAGGCGAATATGGCGAGTTCGGCGGCGGCGTCGACGCGAACGTCGACAAAGATGTCGAGAACAAACTCTCTGTCGTCACTGTGAAAGAAAACATCGAAGTTTAATACGATTGTCGAAATAAATTAGTTTATCACTCTATGGTTGAATGTCAGTTGCAAATTATAGAACCATAGGGCGGCCCTGTAGCCTAGTTGGTGATACACCTGCCTAGAAAGCACAGGGTCGCAGGTTTGAATCCCGCCCAGGGCAAACATTCGTGTGATGAGCACTTGTGTTTGCCTTGTGTCTGGACGTTGTTTATCTATATATGATGTATGTATTTATCTGTTTAAGTAATGTATATCAGCTGTCTGATACCCACAGTACAAGCTTTGCTTAGCTTGGGATCAGATGGCCGTTTGTGAGATGTCCCCACATATTTATTATTTATAGATTTAGGATGTTTTTGCTGTATAGAACAACAAAGATTATTTTTGTTTGCAGAACGATCTGCGTCAGATACCGAGCGAGTATGAACCTTATTGAAATTTTCGATAACTAGGAAATTGAATGGAAAATGGTAAACCACTTTCTAGATCGACCTTACATTGCATAATTAATATCTTTCTTTCTTTAATCGTGTGATGGCTGGCGCCATCTAATGACCTCGATTCGGGAAGTCATGCTCTAATCCTAATTTTAAAATCCAGCTATCCTTTTCGTTTTTATGACCAATGAAAGAGAGGTGATGAATTCAGACAAATGAATGATATTAATTTGAACGAATGATAACTTAAAATAAGGTTTAAGGCAAGAGATTTTTAGGTTGCATGTTTTAAGTGCTCAAAATCGATGTTTGACAGCTCTAATATTAGGATCGCCATCTCCTGTACTTTTTCAATCTTTAAAACGTGAAAAGGACGGACGAACTTAAATTAAGGATTAGAGCGTGACTAGTCTCAATGTCGTCGAGAATTTCTAAGCCGCCCAATGGGCCTCTGCGATGTGGCTTTACGACTGCCACCAAGGCAGGAAACTGGAACCTCGAGCAAGTGATAGTCTGGTTAGAAAAGATCTGTAGGTACATGAATTTTTCAATTCAATGGTACAAGCCGGGATACGAACCCAGGACCTTAGGACTGAATAGCAAGCCTTCTACCGACTAGGCTATCACTGCTCATCTTTGTACTTATATCAGCTACTACGCGACGTACGTCGAATTATACTTTGTAATTTGTACATTATGTAGCTTTGTAAAACATAACCCAAACCACAGGATCATAACAGGTCAAAGATCAACACCAAAATTAAGACATAATTAGCTCATAATAAGCTCTGGATCTAGATAATTAATCTTATAGGTCTTTGGGTTACAAACCAATCTACCCAACCATCCAGGGTTGCCAGGTCTTAAAACCGAAAAGCCGGACTGACCAGCCAGCTTAGCCGGACATTTTTTTAGTAAGACCCTTATTTTAGTCTTCACTCGACAATTTACCATAAAACATAAATTTTAATGAAACAGCAACAAGATGGTGAAATTTAAAAAGCCTAACAAAAGTCAGATAAATCGTCTAATTTGACCGGACACGCAACCAAAAAGCCTGACTGCGTCCGGCTTTATCCGGACGTCTGGCAACCCTACTCGAGACATAGGATCCTGTTTCTGATAGAAAGTCATCTACCTATAATTACACAAAACAAAACTAAAAGCAAATTACTTCTCGTTTCAGAGGCTATCTTACTTGCCACTAGACCATTTGCCTAAATAGTATCGATTCACAGAACAAATCACACTAATATTATAAATGTGAAAATAATATTTGGATGTTTGTTCCGCTTTCACGCCGGACGAACGGATTTGTATGAAATTTGGAATAGAGATAGTTTGTACCCTGGATGTGTTTGGGATACTTTTTACCGGGAAAAGTCGTATTGCCACGGGAAAATCTAACTTAACGCGAGCGTAGCCGCGGGCGGACCGCTAGGTAGAAAGTAATGAGTTCGTCAACTTATCCATGTTTAAATGACACTAACACGTCTACCAAATGGAAACAAATAATTAACCCTTAAAATTAATACGACTGTTTCTGGCCATCCAATCAACTAAACGAGTTCAGCCGTTGACAATACAAATCGGTTCTGTGAAAGCATACTTCTGAAGCTAAGATCATCAGCGGTTCACATAAGTCAAGCTGGGGTGGCATCCGACTGTGTTGCCAGAAGAGGCGCATTGACACAAAGAGGTGGAAAACGCGTTCAGTGTCAGACCAAAATAACCAAATGTGAAAAAGGTGTTCTGTTCATCATCATCGTCATCATCATGTGGGTAGCAAGGTCAACAACCGACCTCACAAGCACTGGTGTCAATGTTATAGAGCCGCCAAAGGCCACTGACTTGGCTCGTGTAACGACTAGATACATTTAATCTGCTATCTCCAACCCGCCTGCCAAGTGTGGATAATATGGCAAAACCCTTCACTTAAGTGTAGGAGGCTCATAGTCCAGCAGTGGACTGTAATGTAACGGGCCGTTGAACGACTAGATAGCAGTCGGGACCAGTGCCTTCCGAAGCACGGAATCATCTTTCGTTTTGTGCAATCAGGTGATTCAGCCCGCAATGTCCTAACCAAACTGGGGAAAGTCTCACAAAGAAATTTTTCCTTGACAGTGTCCCCACCGGTAATCGAGCGTCGAAATCTCGACCACTCGGCCACGGGGTTCAACAAATGAAAGATGGTTTTACTATCAAATTGTGTAGGTACATTTGGACATAGCAACTTGTAGCGCTCTTAAAGTCCCAGTTATAAATCTAACTAAAAGCCCAAAGAAGGGTTATGCCCAAATAGGGTTATTAGGGACTCGATCATATGAATTAGGGTCTTCTTTTTCATCGTGAGGGTTGTGAGGTCGACAACATGACCTTGCAATCCCTGGTGTTAATGTCATAGACCCATGAAAGGCCACTAATGTGGCTTGTGATTATAACGACCACTTCAGTATCATATGGTAGTCGGGTCGGGACCAACGGCTTAACGTGCCTTCCGAAATACTAATCTTAGGGTGATTTGGGTGATCAGGTCGTAGTCGCCCACGCCGGCCTAGTGCAAATTAGTCGTATGCTATGCATGTTCCCTCATTATGTTTCCCTTTACTATAAGCACATAAATTGGCATAAGTACCTATATTTAATTTTTAAATACTTAGTCAAGGTTCACTAGTTAAGATATCTCTTATAATATTCTCTTGCTATAAAATGGAGCTGGCAACCCCAGCTATTTCGAGCGGCCCATGGGATGCGTGGTAATTACGCGATGTCACTCGCCGACCGACTCCCGCGCAAGTGGTCTTATGAGTTAACGTGGGACGGATCCGGGGCCCAGTTGCTAACAGACGATAGATGCATGAGTTTTAATAAGTCTATTATGTCAATATAATGATCCAGAAGACGCATGTGGGTTTTCTCATAACAAGTGGTTTGCAAGATCGTCAACCGACCTTACAAACCCTGGTGTCAGTTTTATAATAGAGTCGCCAAAGGCTACTGGCATGTCTTGTGTAATAAGAAGAGTCTATTTTCCGGACGCCCCCCTGACAGGTGGACTGATGACCTGAGTGTCGCTGGATGAGGAAAGCGGGTGACGTGCGCTTTGGCGTGCCCTTGGGGAGGCAGCAGTCCAGCAGTGGACTGCAATAGGCTTATTGATTGATTGATTTTCCGGACAGTGAGATAACTCAGCCGGCAATGCCCTTATAAAACTTGGGAATGACTCTCAAAGAGATTTTTATTTGTCAGTGTCCCCCCCCACCACCGTGCTTGAGCCCGGAATCTTGTAACTAAGAGTTGGACTCGCCAGTGTTCGGCTTCGGCAGCTGCTGAATGTGGGTTGAGAATGATGATGATGATGATGATAAACCGTTGAGGAATCCTAGAAATTACACTTTAGTAGGTATAAATGTGGAAATACAGCATGAAATTTACATCATTTTGTTCCCGCCGTGTAGTGATGATAGTCAAACTGAACAACTTTTCATGAAAAAAAAATTTCCGTGACAAAAATATTTTTGTGCTCTCCGTGCTCTCCATACAAAATGGGTCGGTCGGGAGTCTCACTTTGTATGATCAACGGCCCGTTACAGTCCACTGCTGAATCTACACGCTTGGCAGGCGGGTTGGAGATCGCAGATTAAAAGGTTACTGTATCAGAGAGCGCTGCTGCCCGTTCCCTGTTCAATGTGTAGTCCCTAAGTCGCCTCTTACGACACCCACGGGAAGAGTAGGGGTTGGTGACAAATGTATTCTACTCTGCCGTCACCACACGGCACTTTGTATGGAGACCAAAATTTTTTTTGTCGCAGGAATGTTTTTTCGCGAAATGTTGTTCAGTTTGACGAGTACCTACTATCACTACACTGCAGGAACAAAACGATGTAAATTTCACGGTGTATATTTGGATGTTTAAATGTTTGGATGTTTGTTCCGCCTTCACGGAGTACTCAACGGATTTGGATATTTGGAATGGCGATAGATTGTAACCTGGATTAACACAGGATACTTTTTGCGGGAAAAACTTATTCCCGCGGTAAAATCTTACACAACGGGAGCGAAGTCGTGGGCGGACCGCTAGTTTAAATATATTATAGCGAATTAATTTTATTTCTTGCATATGTAAATGTTTTTTCAGCTAATTAATTACCTATACGTTCCAACAGCGATGGAACAAAAGATTTTTTTCTGGTTTAAATTTTTACTTATCTTGGGAGCAAAACCACAAGGTTAAGTTGACTGCTTAGGTCAAATAAACCTCAATTTTACTACGGTCCATCACTCGGAGTGGCACCCGTGAAATCCGGACAAAGAAACTGACGTAGCTATGTGAAGTTAAACATAGATTGTATCTACGTTTCTGGAAGCTGTATTTTGATGATCATAACCATTTTCGTGTGGGTTGTAAGGTCGACAACCAACCTCACAAACCCTGGTGTCAGTGTTTTAGAGCCGCCAAAGGCCACTGACTTGGCTCATGTAAAGACTAGATAGTAGCCGGGACCAACGGCTTAACGTGCCTTCCGAAGCACGGAAACATCTTTATTTTCGAACAATCAGGTGATTCAGCATGCAATGTCCTAACCAAACTGGGGAAAGTTTCACAAAGAGATTTTTGCTTGATAGTGTCCTCACCGATAATCGAACCCGGAACCTCCGTAATGGGCGTCAAAATCTCGACCACTCGGCCACGGAGGATGTAATTTGATGGAACTTTACAATAAACTAATACCATAGTATATGTGAGGTCGGTTGTCGACCTTACAACCCACAGAAAAATAGTTATGATCACAATAAACTAAAAGAAAAATATCAATAAGGCTACTCTTTACTGCAGGAATATGCCTTATTCCCTTAGGAAAAATCGAAAACAGTAACGGTAGGTCTGGTTTAAAATGTAAGTAATGCCTCTTATTTTTTTTATCAATTTTTTTACTTGCTACAAAGTAAAGCCAGCAGCGTGCGAGTGGAGCGGTAAGTAGTCGTTACAATTTTGTTTTTATTTTCAGAATTCCGTAGTGAAATTTGTAAGCCATCATGTTAAATTGGGTCAAACACAAATCATTTACACAATATGCATTTTTTCATCTATGTACAAAACCTGGGATGTGACAATGATTAAACAAAATGTCGAAAACGTCGAAAAATGATTTGTAAAAATCTTTATTCGAATAAAAAAATTTTGTCTTTTGACTTTTTGAAACTGGTCGTTTATACATAAAAATATTAAAATACAATGGCCCGAAATATTTGATAGAAAATATTTAAAATAATAAATAAAATAAAATATTTTTATTTCAGACCAGACAGTAATAACAAAAAAAAAAAAAAAAAGGACCAAAAAAAAGAGTCCATGTTGTTTTTGTTATGTCAACAAAAGAGATGAAATCTAGCTAGTGACTGAAACTTGGCCTTTGTACTACACTTAAATACGCTATTACTATTTTCATGATTACAGACAAACAATGATAATTTTCGTACGCACATTTGTAAAAAAAAACAGCTTTTTCTAGCTTTTTTCGCAAATACGGTTATTAAAGATTATCCTTTGCGAGCGTGATCTTTAGAGCATGTGATCATTGATTTACAACAGGCCTAGACACAACATGAATGTTACAAAAATGGACCGGCAAAGTGGTGCTTAAGCACTACATTTCCGCAGTACATGTCAATAAAAATACTACTATAATGGTAGACAATAAGGTTGCAATTAATAAAATACACATGTCACTTTTTAATCCCAGCGTACCTTCAAATAGGTGACATTTTTCTAGTGTATTTTTGTATGACGCGCTATATCTAGGCCTGTTGTAAATCAATGCATGTGATATTCAACAACGGAAGGTCTCTATCAAATACTTCAAGAAGCATTGTTTATGGAATATACGGAACCTTGGTGAGAACTAGACTCGCACTTGCCGGTTTTTTCGGAACCATTCCAACCGTCAGTCAGGCTGTCTGCCATAACTGGAAGGTCTGACAGGATCACGCAACTGAACTAACCCGGTTAGGTCATACTTTTTTAGTTTTAGTTTTTTTTTCTATTTTGATTCGGACGAACTTGCAGTCAGAGATAGACGGCTGTTTTGAAGTAAATTTTGTTTAATTTAAACCAGTTATTTGTTAATTCACACAATTTATTAAATATGTTTTTGACCAAAGCATTTTTTTATTGTTTTCAAACGTTATTGAGCGTCGGTGGTCTAGTGGCTAGGGCCGCTGCCTCGCGTTCGGGAGACGCGGGTTCGATCCCCACCACCACGTACCAATGTGTTTTCGAATTTCGAATTCAAATGTACGTTTATTCGACGCTCTTACGGTGAAAAAGGAAAACATCGTGATGAAACCTGCACACTCTTGCGAAGAAATTCAAAGGTTGTGTGTGAAGTCTACCAACCCACACTGGGCCAGCGTGGTCGACTAAGGCCTAATCGCCCTAATTCAGGGTAGGTTCGAGCCCCTCGTTGGGGACATATTATATGAGCTATTGATGAAACGTTATATTTCGCTTCGGTTATAAATAAAAAATATATACTAAATATATATAATAGATTGAAATAAATATGTGGGGACATCTCACACACGT
The DNA here is from genome assembly GCA_951230895.1 of Carpatolechia fugitivella. Lineage (NCBI taxonomy): Eukaryota > Metazoa > Arthropoda > Insecta > Lepidoptera > Gelechiidae > Carpatolechia > Carpatolechia fugitivella. Next base: position 15,616,080 of record OX579657.1, read on the forward strand.
CCATCTGATACCAAACCAAGCAGAACTTGTACTATCAGTATCAGACAGCTGATAGATAAATACATATCCAGACACAAGGCAAACACAATTGGTCATCACACGAATTTGTACCCTGGGAGGGATTTGAACCCGCGACCCTCAGCTTTGAAGGCAAGCATACTACCGACTAGGCTACGGGGCCGTCATTATGCGTTAGTCGTGAAACATGCGTTTAGCTCACCTTTAGCTATCGTAGGTCTCGTTCCCGCCTGTGGAAACAGCGAGTACATCGGGAATCGGGCCACACCTGGCAACAAAACATCATCATTCATCATCATCATCATCACCATCATCAGTTATCCAAGACATGACTTATGTAAGACTGCTTCCGTAGCCCTTCAGAATCGTCTTACTTCTCTGACAATCGGGTGATTCAGCCAGCAACGTTCAAATTGGGGACAAAAAGTTACAATCAAGTTACCTCATCGGGATTCGAACCCAAACAACCTCATATCGAAAGGCAAACATACTCAGTCTATATCTGAATAAAATTAATAAAATGACTACTTGGAGGTTGAGGACAAAATCACCCATAATAACTTGATCAGGCTGTTTCGATTAAAGTCTCTAAAATCACTTTTTTAAAAACTCCTCATTCAAAAACTCGATGAATTCAACTCGACCAATCGTGTTTTTTTCGCACAATTACGTAAAGCATTCGGTTTCGGAGTACCAGGCTCGCATACCTTGTTGGAGGTCAGAGGGCGGGCGGGAGCGGCCGCCCCCCGCCGCCCCGCCCAGCATCGCCCGCGCGCCTCCACCTCACACCTGAAACAATATTGGCCTCGTAAATAATGCTTATTTTCATATTAGCCGGCAATTAGCAAAGAGTATGGTATTTATTAATAATAATTCTTCGTTTTAACTTAATTACGAAAAATTTCTCAGGTGGTATACAACTTTTACAACTTTTCAAGTGTCAAAAAAAAATCATACCAATTGATTCGGTCAGCTGAACAGTTTTTAAGAAAAATAAATAGAAATTGAAATAACAGAAAAGTTGTACAACAAAAATTTACCAGTTTAATGGAATGAATAATCACCGGAGATGTTTTTCGTTAACATTGCATTTAGAATAATAAGTACCTATACAACATTTTATCTATGGAATAAATAAGTAACCGGTAAAAATACTCTAAAACCAGTGAAGTCGTAAGGACCATGTACTATGTTTTTTTTTCTTGCAGAACAACACTAGCATAGCGACCATAAATTTTTGTTATTGTAATTAGTGAAATACACAATAACAATATTTTAACATTAGTACATTACTGCCGCGGCCGCAAAATTAGTTATTGGTGGACGAGGGCACATTTAAATTCCGAGCCGCAAGCGAGGACTTTTATTGTGTACGAGTCCAGCAAGAGTTATTGCGGCCGAGGCTTGTATAGTGCTTTTCTCTGAAATATGCGTGTGGTAGGTACCTTTAGATGTCTTCTTGTACCGTACTAAACTTACAAGGTCTAATCCTTATCACTTTAACCTTTACTTTAACTTCTTGAACCATAAGAAAATAGTACGATAAAAATAAAAGAGACGAAAATTACAAACCGCCATATTGCATGCTTTTCTTTTTTTTTGTTCTATGCCAGTGTCATACAGAGCATACAGCCAACTCCAATCCCTACGATTCGTGTACGATTCATATAAAATTTGAATTTAGAACATAAGAGTAGGTATGCTGTAAAAGACTCAAATACAATGAAATTTCTAGACGAAAGTTACTTTGCTGGCCTAGGCCATTTGGGGGCACATTGCTGGCCGCTGTTTTGTATGGGGAAATGTTTCGTCCAAAAGTGAGTTACTTCGCGTACTGTTTTTTGCCAGTAATGATCACATCTTCGAGCGTGTCTGGGAAAAAACTCTTAAACTAAAAAATTAAATTCATTGCATTATGAAACCTTCAAAGGCAAGCTTGTTAATACATAAACCGAGTATAATCTCACTTAATCAGTCTTCACTAACAGACTTAATAAAAAATACAGCAGATTTAACAAAATCTAATTTGTCACGACAACAGAAAATAATGAAGGAGCATTACTCCTTGCAATAAGTCTATAACTGACATTAATCAAAAACGAGAAAATCGAATTAAAGTTATCAATAAAACGGCTTATTTTATCATGGGTGATAATTTGTAATACCGTCTAATAAAAAAATCGATATAGGTAAATTTAAATTAGGTATAAACAATGGATTTATCATAATGGGATGGATTTATCATAATCGAGGTAATCATCGGGTGCGCCTGATTCTTGTTTAAGATGCGATTCAAATAATAATTACTATGTGCATTGTTAACTATGTTGGAATTTCAATAATAGTTAAGCTTATTATAGATCAAGCAGCTAATCCTCAAGCCAAAGTTATCCTACTGATTTCCTTCGATTTTATTTCACTTTAGAAACCAATGCAAAATATAAAGAAATCTTATACGATAAAGTGATAAGATAATGCAATCATTATGAACTTTGTTACTGGTATAAGAACTTTTAGACGATTTTTAATCCCAATCAAATACCCAAAGTACTTTATGAAACAAATAAATACAATTATTAAAAGCACTCTCTGTATCGAAAGATCAATCAATCACCACCGTTCATATTAAACGTTATTAAACTGCGCAACCGCGACTAACGCAATTTACTCGAAACCCATACGTGTAACATGCTAATGGAGAAAACGTGCATAAAATCGAACACTGCACTTAGAATATAACTACTAATGACTTACTGCAAGCAGAAAATGTGCAGCGCAAGAATTAACCTTTACAAGACACGTTTTTTCCAACACAACTTTTTAAATTTATTGTTTCCGTCGCTGTAACTTTGAAACAACGGGCAAGTTTGTCGCCTCGCGTGCTTAACAATAATATGAGACAAAATATGCCAACATATCGCGCACGCTACCGGTTATCCGAAATGTCGTGTGAATTTGCTGAATTTACGATTTTAGCTGACGATTTCGCGACGAAATTGCAGTTTTAAAATGTTTAAAAAGCAGCGGCCGTAGAACGGGATCCACCGGATTCCGCATAAACTTTATTGGTACGATTTAAAGACGACAACAGGTAACATTGAACGTGATGTACCAGGCAAGCAGAGGCGTGAAGGAGGCGTTGCCTTTGTCGGTAGGTGTAGGTAATCTGCGAGCAGTCTCTTCTCGACTCTACAGCCACGAGTCACGACACAAGTTGCAATGATGTAATAGAATGCTCGGATATTTATCTTGACGCAGCGCAACGCATGGCGCGAAGATTTTAGAGCCTCCTTAAAAAACTGCCGCCTTAGTACTTCGAATCGCCACTCACTTTCAAATCGTCGAGAAAAACGAATCGTTTCGTGTCGATATCGATTCGCTCGGTTTTTAGCGTTCCGTATTGACTTCTAACATGATACAATTTCACATGGATGAGTAGACGTCATTATACTAGGTCGTGGAACTTCAGACAGATTCGACAATACTAATGAATTAGTAAGAAGTGAGAGAAAACTAAGATAAATAGATCAATCTAATAGATTTATGATTTTGAACACGAAATCAGAAACATTTATTTGACATCACAACACAGAACATACATAATGCAACAGAAAGACATGTCCAAGCGGTCATCTTTTTAAACCAAAATTGCATTTCAGAACCTAACGACAACAAAAAAAAATTGTGTTTCGTATCCCAGAAATGAAATGAAAAATTTATTAACTATTATAATAAGTCCACCAATGAGTTATTTCGGCTAGCCCATTTCAAAAAGTTGTTAAGGGTGCCTGTAAACGAATGAACCATTCTCAGAATTTGAGAGTTGTAAAAAATTTGGGTTTAGACGCCGACTGCGGCCAGCATCACGTGAATTTGTTTACTACCTGAATGGATTCCTGGATTCTGGATATTGTTTGGTTTTGCTTAGATACAAAACCGGTATACGATTTTTTCAAGTCTAGGAAGAAAACTTTGTATGTCTATACACTATAGCGCAGCGGCGTGCACAGAGTTTTTAGACAGGGTAGACAGATTTTTTCAAGACTGCATTCAGAAGGTCCCTGTTCTTGCAATCGCAATAGTTAGTAGTGAGAACGAGCTAGCGTCAAGGCGAAGAAGGCGGCCGCCTACTGATTGCGGCCCGGTTAACTACCTTACCAAAAATACTGCATTTTATTTTCGTCGTCTTGTCGATTTCATAATGATGTATGTGATTTGCCACCTCAAACATTCTTAAATTGGCTGATTTAATAGACTATCAATTTGCGGACGCAGCGTGTTTTTTTAGATAATTATAAATTAATAGCACAGTGTAAAAGTTTGTTGGTGGTGGGTGTACATATGGATTCATAAAGTTATATTATTACTATTATTTATTGTTTTCGGTAACTTTTTATTTAAGTATATATCAAATCTACGTCTATCTTTCTGTAAGAATATCTTGAATCGTAAAAGTTGGGAAGGCATATCATTTCCGTAAAAAGGTTTTTTTTCTATTGAAATGCAAAACAAACAATACTTGATTAGCTAACAAACAATCGAACGAAGCGTATTGTTTTGCATTAAACTTGCGATTCACCTTACCCTTCGTTTGTACTAATTTTAAATCCGGTGTACAACTTGTATTATTTCTTCTTTGATACAACGGCCTTTCAATATAACTTGTTTTTGTCACTAAAACATAACTTAGATAATTTTATTTTCTCCTCACACACACCAACTGAACAACTTTCACAGTTATTAATTTAATATTATCAATTTTATAAGTAATCGTTAGAATCACAATATTATCTTTCACTCGTAAACTTTCGTACATAACCAAAAAAACCAAACAACAAACAATGGCGGCCTACGCTCCCTCTTACAAAAAAGTAATAATAAAATGTCATTCTAATACATACGAAAAAAGACGATGGTAACTTCATTCGCACTAATTGTATGAAATAATGCTACTTTTAAAATGGTTACGTAATCACCTGTTCGTCAGACTTCGGAAATTCTCGTCGGGAGTTCGGAAGTACAGATTTACCATGTTATCTAATTAGGCGGATAAATTGAGAACTACCAGGTATCTTTGGTTGAACAACAATTTTATATGGTTACTAGCGCTGCCTCCGCTTGAACAGATAACTCGGCAAATGTTAAGCCAACGCCATAGTAGAAAAAGGCAATGTCTTACTTGTTTGAATGTGTGCGTAATTTCATTCATTATTTTGCCACGTATTTATAGGAATGCACACACGCAGTATCCGTAAGAATCGGTGCACACATTAACAAATTAAGACAGAATTGTTTCGTGTCTTTCCCGTAGCGGCGCTATTGCAGCGCGATTCAAAGGCGCGTGAATGTGTGGATGATAGTTAACATCGATAGACGATAGGTGGAGCAGATTGAAGATTTTTGAATTCTTTATTTGTTGATAGAGATAAAAATAATGGAGTCAAAGAATTTATTTTATCAGGGTAGGCAGTGTCTTTCTGTCTTTATGGAGTGCACGCTACTGCTATAGCGGTTATGCCATACAAACAAGACAAGGCAAACATCTTTTTTTCGAACAGTATTCGCAAAAATATGTAGTTTCGAGAATCGAGATATTTTCTGACGTGTCTTGTGTAACTACGGGTTTTTATCACATTTTTTCATTTTACTGATTGCAAAGGAAGTTTTTTTCTGTTTTAATAAAATTGATACTATACTAATAATTTTAAAAAGCTCAAACGCTTCCAATTTGTAAATGAAGTAACTGAACTTGCTTCTGTATTAGTTGCATAAAAACGTCAAACAAAAACTGCTTTTTGAATGCTGACATTTTTATTTCATTCATAAATCGGAATTGGTTTGAGTCACTGCATATTGGCTCGAGCCTCGCGAGTAAGCCGAGCAAATCAGCAAAGAATAGGCAGTTTGACTTTACGAGCTAAACTGACGGACCTCACGCGAGGTTTATACTATAACAGGTACATACAATACACAGCGTTTGGTTACTTATGAAAGATAAGTAGCTTCCTGCTGCACTGAGTCATTCGAAATCAAATAAGTAAGGACGCTTCGTACTGAAGGTTTTCTAACGCGAACGTCAATAAACGGCAATTTGAACTTTGACGGAAATATAATTAATTATTGTTTTTTTCGTGTATAAATGGATGGATTTCGTGAAACAGTGGAACAATTTCATTTTCATAATAATTTATTGACTAGTGATAAAAACGACTTCTTCGCCCTTTTAAGTTCCTTTTAGATAGAAGTTAAATACATATTGTGAATGTAAGAAGCTAATTATTAGTCACAACAAAATGTGGTGTACTAAACCATAAATGTTTACTTTAAAATGGCTTAAGTGGAGATACATCCATTTAATGCGTCGACTACACTTCTTTACATAATCGGATCTTTGCTTTTGCAATAGTTTATCGACAAAAGTGCAGCTCAAATCAAATAGTACCTATAATGTGATTTAGGTGCAGGCAACTATAATTACGAGTATTTGCCTTTAAACATTATTTAAATTATCTACAAAATGTCAACTTGATGTGCAGCTAGAGTATTGTGGGCAAATTTTATCTTTGTCCCTAGGTTGAGTGAGTACGAAAAAATCCAATAATGGACAATAAAACCAGGACCTCAAGACTTGGAGAGGTCGTTCGGCGCACGTGGACCCTAACCAGCTTTAATAATTATCGTCGTAACGCGCAATATCTAAGGAATGCTGCTCTTTATTGGCAATTTTTAGGGCGCCTGAAATTTACCGGATTTCTACCGATATAGCCATATAACTTGTATTAAGCATACTACCCTAAACCAATATCGGTACTTAAATAAATGACTTGATGATTACTTTAAATGGCATCTTATTATTAATTTTCAATTACCTGCAGAAAATCAATCGGTCTTTGTAATTTTTCCTACTTACACAGTTTTTAACAGTGTGGTAATCTTATCTTATACTTTAAACAAGCAATTCTTGTTTTTATTTATACTATATTATATGATAAGAATCTCGAAAACGGCTGCAACGATTTCAATGAAATATAGCATAATGAAATATAGGGGGTTTCAGGGGCGATAAATCGATGTAGCTAGGTTAAATTTTCAGTAAAACGGGATTTTCCCGTGTTTCCAGGTTTAAAAGAATTGGTACGCCATTTCATTAAAAGAGACAGGTAATTTCGCCACTGTTTACAACGCCACAATAGCTCAGTCGGGAAACCGTGAGTCTGCAGTGTCTCTTTTAGTTTTTGAGTCTTGAGTTCGAATCTCGAAAGTATTTTTTTTTATTTTGTTCATGTTTCTACTTTTATTTGTTACTCACTTTTATATTGTTTCATTTAGCTATTTAAATACAAAAATGACAAAAATAACTCGTAATATTTTTTTCGTGGCCCGAAAGTTTTCCAACAGGTGGCACGAGCAAAGCTCGGTACGGTAGCCCAGGTACTAATATATTATTATAGCGATCTAGGAAGTATGAACTTTAATAAACAATTTGCTGCGCGATAAAGTGTGCCGAAAAAGGCGCAAAGTGTGTTATGTGGAGATAAAACATTCTTAGTCTGGTTGATAGAAAACCCGAGTAAAGCTAAACTCCATAGGCCAGGTGGTAGTGAGTGTACCCCACGCACAGGGTTGCGGGTATGAATCCCGCCCAGGGCAAACATTCGTGTGATGAGCACTTGTGTTTGCCTTGTGTCTGATTGTTGTTTATCTATAGGTATATGTATGTATTTATATATTTATGTAATGTATATCAGCTGTCTGGTACCCATAGTACAAGCTCTGCTTAGTTTCGGATCAGATAGCCGTGTGTGAAGATGTCCCCACATAGGTATTTATAAAATAAAAACACTTTTTCACTAATATTTTTCTATGCTCGATTATAATGTTAATGAAATAAATATATTATGCAATGTAAGTAATTAATATTCACACCAGCCTGATCTACTGTTATTAAAAAGTTACTGATTAAAATAAGTCATAAGTCACATAACCCATTTTACATTAACAAAACAGTAAGAAGTATATCAATATAATATGTAAAATACAAGTAAAAACATCGTTCATACTTACTACATACTTTCAGAGCATGAGAGATGAAAAGGATATCACAATATTTCATCTAAGATATACAGCACAACTATCCAATTTGACACATCACTCATCTAGGCGGTCCTTTTTTTTTAGGAATCGACGGTTTTTTTTAAATGGTGTAAATCAAATAGAACAGTTTTTTTCTTAATAATAACGAAAAGTAACTCGTTTTAACTCAAAGATAGCTTGAGCTGGCTGGTATAGCAGAAAATATAAGTGCATAAAATGCAATAACATTTCGTCCGGAGGGTTGCTAGGCACCACCCTCCCTTCGCATTACCTATAGCTATAGTATAATGGAGTAAGTATACATAGCTACTATTACTGCAAGATACGTTAGTTTCATTATTTTTGTCAATGCAACATGTAACATAGAAGAAAATGTAGATTATAAAAATCGTGAAAACTGTTTCTTTTATTTATTACATAGCTTTTTTTTATTTTTATTTATTGAATAGTAAAGATGGATACAAACATGTTTATTCTTAAGTCTTGTACCACGCAAACCAACAAGGTTTATCAGGGTGCGCAGGAGAGTCGCTATATACCGTGTTTCAGTACAATAGTAATGTAAGTAGGTATGTACTGTAGGCTTAGGTAGTATTTTTTTAAGCTACTCCAACACTTGCCATTACTAAGGTACAATTCAAGAAGTTTATTTAAAAAAAAAAAATCTTGTAGTTCTATAGGTAGTTCATTTACTTACATATGTAGGTATTAGATATATAGCTAGGTGACGTTTCTTCACAAAATGCCAAGAAAAATTTTCTAAGAATTTAATTTACGGGTGTTAAGTTTAGTAGCTGCAGCTCTACGTTGAACTTATGAAAATCTTAACCGATTTTTTGTATTTATCATCATATACTTCAAATAGGCATAATAATAATTATGTGGGTGGCTTCAAACTGCCAAATGGGCTAATAATGGCCAGACTAACATTGCCTATAACCAATCTATAATTTATAAAATTAATAATCTTAAGCCAACAATATAATATTTTAGTCAAAATAAGATAATGCTACAGGTAAAGGTCTAAAAAAAACTAAAATTAGAGTCGCCCTTCACTTTTCCTTTCTTTGATCCATGATATGAAATGAACAAGTTATACTTTTAATTAATGATAAGTAGAAATAGATTTTTTTTTATTGAATGACACATACAGACAGCACAGTATTGCAAACCAAAAACAACAAAACACAGATATAAAAAAAAGTAACTCCTCTTTCGATAATTAATATTCTGAAAATATATATTGAAAGGCGTAAAATAAAGTAAGCTTTCAGTTTTAGGTTTACGGCGGTACTTTCCAATTAAAAAAATCTAAAAATAATAGACCGTTACTACAGTAACAGATCTTTAGTGGTTAAACAGATTATGAGGATAGAGCATGGGATGCCTGCGCCTCGCTCCTGGGCTTGTTAGTACAATTTGGTAATCTACCGTCTGCTACCCTGGTAGATAAATAAGACAACGTAGGTGCCTGTAGTAGGTAAGTGTAAACTATATTCGTGCTTTCGCGTCATTGGCTAATTCTTAAAATTTACAATACAATACTCTTTACAATATAAAAAACGCAGGGGTATTTTGTACTCCAGCCACGTTCACCTAAACGCCAACTAAATGCACGTTTGGATACATTTTTAATTTGGAATTAACCGGTAGCAACAATATTTGTTTGTGCCTTTCGCGGTAGAGGCCGGTGGCCCGTGGTGTGAGGAGGCTAAAACCTTTATTTCCCAACTAGGGCGACGCCTGCCAGAACGTGGATGTGACCCCCGCTCCGGATCATACCTGGTTCAGCACATTTCGCTGGCCATTCAACGCGGCAACGCGGCAGGCGTGATGGGGACCTTTGAGCCGGGTATGCTCCGAGGCGGGCTTTTTGACTAGTTTTAGTTTTAATTAAAAATAAGATAGCTTAGATTTACTGTATAAAATTTTTGTTTATTATTTCTGTAAATAGCATGTTTTTAATTAATAATAATTTAATATTAATAATATAAAAATAAATATATATTATATTAGCCGGTTCTCTAAACGCATAATATAAATACCAGGAAGTCAGAAGAGTAGAGATAGCCAGATGGCTTAGATTGATTACACGTCTAGATTGATGTGTTTGGTCGCACTTGTGTCAGTGAATTTAGTTCTGCAAAAGCAACCGAAACTCGATCGAACGATCGATCGAAAATCTAATCTCTGGCTTACCTAGCAATTTTATTCAATTTTTGTGTTGATCAGGGTGTATTTCCAGATTTTGATTGTTTGATATAAATTTAAAATTATATTATAGGTACTTCATTGCACCAAAAAAGATGTACAAAGTAAAACATGTAATGATAAACTTTCTCATGCGAATATATTTGAAAGACATCTGGCGAAATTCAAAAAACAATTAGATACTTAACATTATATTTTATAGGTAGTACATACTTAATTATTTTTTGTTAGTATGGAATGGTTGAATTTAAAACCAAACTTAATTTAATACCAGGGTACTATAAGGTCTTTGTAAAATTCTTTTTTATTGATAAGTTTTGTGTACGACCGTTTGTTACCTGAACAAAAAAAAAAAACAAAGGCGAACTTAATGCTATATAACATTTTCTACCAGCTAACCTTCGGTGGTTAAGAGAAGGTTAGTGCCGCTAAAAACAGCGTTCAACTTGAAGATTTAATGAAACATAATAAAATAATACCTTTATTTAAGTCAGGAGATAAAAAGGATCCCGGTGACTTCAGGCCAGTATCTATATTTCCGGTACTCAGTAAAGTATTTGAAAGGATAATACTTAATCGAATGCTGTCTCATTTTAATCTGAACAATCTGCTCCATAAAGGGCTCCACACACGGCAGCTATAATATATATTATAGCATGAGGCAGCCAGCTCTCTCGTCGCCATTCACTTTCACGCAAAGCGGGGGTCAAACAAAATGGCGAATCAATCAGTGACCGGCCATTCTGCTTGACCCCCGCTTTGCACACAAAGTGAATGGTGATGAGAGAGCTGGCTGCCTCGTGCTATAATATATATTATAGCTCCGTCTGTGACGGGCTTAATCAACAGTTTAATTTGTCTTGGACCATCTCTCGCCTTCCGTTGTTACAGACGTGTAGTTCGTGACACCATCTCCTCCTTGGACGACCTCAACGTCTTCTAGCATTTAGGGACACGTAGTTAGCATCCGACATTTAGACAAGTGTAATTGTTTATTTCGACTGTAATGATAAATATTAATAGTGTAATTGACTATATCTCTTGAATCATACTTTCCTAACTATCATAATTAATGCAAAAATGTGTTTCGTTTGTTAGCTTGTCGTTCTTTTACGCAACAACAAAGCGATGGATCAGATTTTGAGCCAGAAAACTACAAGAAACACGCCATTTTCTAAGTTCTAGTTGCAGGTCTCTTTAGTTGCGAGTTGGTTACCGATAAAGTTGCAAGTGGGAGTTGCAAGTACAGTTGTCAAAACATGTCATTCATATCTTCCTGTTGTCAAAAAGCATATCGCACTTGCAATCGGTAACCTGCGAGTTAAGTTGACCGATTAAGTTAACTCGCAACACGCAACTTGCTACTTCAATCAGCCTATTGCAGTCCACTGCTGGACGTAGGCCTCCCCAAGGGTACGCCAAAGCACACGATCACCCGCTTTCCTCATCCAGCCACCACCAGCGACCTTTCTCAGGTCATCAGTCCACCTGGCAGGGGGGCGTCCAACACTACGTTTCCCGAGACGCGGTCTCCATTCGAAAACCCGTCTGCTCCAACGCTCATCGGTTCTGCGACAGACGTGGCCAGCCCACTGCCACTTCAGCTTGTTACATTTCTGGACGATATCCACCACCTTGGTCCTCTGCCGGATGATTTCATTTCGGATTTTATCCCGTAGCGAAATATCAAGCATACATCTTTCCATAGCTCGCTGAGGCCTGAGTGACATGTAGCCGGTTGGCCAGCTTCACCGTCATGTTCCACGTTTCGGCTCCGTATGTCAAAACGGGTAGGACACACTGGACACACTTGCTACTTGTTGAAGTGTAATTCAGCCTTTAGAGTTGTTTCGCTGACGTGCCCGCGGCCGCGGCCGCCACCCTAAAACGTCTTGTTAACCTGGAGTACACAAGGGCGCTTGAGCGGTTCGATTGTCATCTGAAAGTGAGTCAGATCTTAGTATACAATTAAAGTAAGTATTACGGTATCTGTGGACAGACTGACTCACGTCTCGGTACTGCATAACATTACGTATTGCTGCTTTATTTACATTTATTTATTAGTCACTCTGTCGTTTCCGTCTCGTGACTAAAGCGATATAAAAATATAAAACTAGTTGTCCGGCCGCGGCTATGTTCGCGTTATTTAAGATTATTCCCGTGGGAATAAGATTTCTTCCTATAAAAAGTATCCTATGTGTGGGTTTTGAAGAGTCTGTGTGCCTAATTTCATCAAATTCGTAGAGCCATTTTTGCGTAATTAGTAGGATTAGAATGGTGTTTGTCATATTGCTTTCCATTTAACAAAAAACAAAATCCATGAAAGAAAAACACTTCAAATACAACACTAATCAGTGTTGTATTTCAATAAAAAAATATACATCGTTCCTTTTGTGATTTCGCCAATATCAAGTTTGTTTTCGACTGCTCATTTTATGGCTTCGTGAATGGACAAGGTTTATAAAATCTAGAAGGAAAAAAGAAAATTAATCTATGGAAGCCTTCTGGACTGCTTGATTCACTTAAAATAAAACTCTAAGAAATAATAAAGTCTAAGTAAGTTAAGTCAATCAATCAATCAGCCTATTGCAGTCCACTGCTGGACATAGGCCTCCCCAAGGGTACGCCAAAGCGCACGATCACCTGCAACCTAAGTTAAGTAGGCAATAAAAATAAAAACAAATAAAATATACCATTAAAAGACGTAGCGTACATAATAATATTAAAGCACCGAGCCGGCGGCGGGTACAATTATCTAATTGTGCTCAATTAACTACTGGCTAAGTGTAAATTAAGTCGTTGAGTAAACGAAGCACAAAAAACCGTTCAACAGAACAATGATTCAGTTTAAGTCAGAAATAGGGGATCGGACTACTTTTTTAAAATTCTTCTCTTTAAAATTGACCGAGTTCTCTATCTTTAAAATTGACCGAGTTATAAAGGTTTGAAATTCAAGATTAGACAAGGCACATGCCCACTTGTGACGTCATTTGTTAGTAACGCCATATAATCTCCATACAAAAAATCGTTTTTGAAAGAGACAGACATATTGAAACTTTAAAAAAACATTGTAAATTCGTTTTTCAACCGATTCTGTTTTTTTTCTTCGCGAATCGTTTGCTACTAATCTAAAAAATATCGTAAATTCATAAAATATGGTGAACAGTCCGATCCCCTATTGTATTGTGAAAATGTAAGGGCATTTTTGATATACTACGAGTACTTGCTTTTCGAAGCCCATTTCGACCCTCTCCTCGCTAACTGACGTACTTATTAAACAAACTATTACCATCGTAACTGTATCGTCGTAAAGTTTTCATGAACTTTTAGAACCAAAGTATCATTTCATAAAAGACTTCAAAAATGTGACAACAATATCATATGGGACTGGAGGTATATCCTACCTAGCTACATGAACTTGCTACCTAAAGAAATAGTCCACAGAATAACTGATAAAAGTGGCAAACAAATTAAAAATATATTAAAGTACCACTTTACAGTTGGCCAGTTCCTGGATGTTTCTTCGGTCACTTCATAAAATGTAAAATTTTACAGAATAATTTGATTTGATTCTGCTATTAGTGTTTATGATTTTGTTTTGTTTTTGTCATAGAAACGCTCCGAGTGTTGACCACTCAACGCACATAATCTCAATGTAGGAGATTGAGCGCTGAGTTTCCTATGTACCCTATATGTTTTTTTTTTTTATAAATAGACTTTTAAATTTTTTTTAAATATCGACTGTGTTTCGAATACGCTTTATAAGTAAGATAGTGACTTTATTTTGAACAACTAACATTAGATCCTGTAGAGAGTGTGGACGTCGGACTATCTTGTATTGACATATTTTTTCAACAGCTATTTTAATAATTAATTGATTGAATGTATTTGATTGATGTATTTAAATTTCTATTTAATATCTAGCTACAATATAGTAGTTACATTTTGACTTTTATTTTAATGTGACGTTGAATTTTATTTGAATTATTTTTAAGGTGACAAATAAATTTAAAAAAAAAACACGAAATTCGCATACGTCTCCTTATTTTATACAATTTCTCTCCTGCCATCCCGCCCCGGGCCTAATCGCCCTAATTCAGGGTAGGCTCGAGCCCCTCGCGTGGGGACATAATATATGAGCTGTTGATGAAAATAATTTTATATTACTACTAGCGCCGCCTTTCATTCCACAGATTGGTTAGTAGGTCTGTAATTGGACCTAAATGATTAATAAAGAACGAATGAATGAGTGATCGAAGCCATAACCACCACCACTATTGTAAAAAATAATTCTGTGTTTATTTCTGCGCATGAGTCAGTGATACTCATAGCTTATCTGTCGTAGTTCCGGGAAAGCGATAAGCGAACATAACGCCACACATTATAGTAGGCTAATATTGTCGTACTGCGGGAGAAACAAAATGGAGGATCTGTTGTTTTTTTAAGTTTAAAATTGTTTAAAACTCAATAAAGAAAACTTCAAATACCGATTATAAACCAATTTTATGAAATAAGAAAGAACACCTATGGTTTCAATTCTACTTCAATTATTTTTATGAAAATAAAATATGTGCCTATAGTTATTAATCCACTGATAATCTTGTTTCCCAATCCTTTGAAATTAATAATCAGTATGAAAATAAGACATGATCTTCTCAGTAGGGACGTATAATGAACTGTTGATTCATCAACATCATCAACAGGTCATAACCCCACCGAGGGGCTCGAGCCTACCCTGAATTAGGGCGATTAGGCCTTAGTCGACCACACTAGCCCAGTGCGGGTTGGTCGACTTCACACGCAACCTTTGAATTTCTTCGCAGTAGTGTGCAGGTTTCATCACGATATTTTCCTTCAGTAAGCGCGTCGAACAAACATACGTGTATATGAATTAATTCGATATTTGAAAAAACATTCGCGGTGGGGATCGAACTCGCGTCTCCCGGACGGTCCCAAGAGCGTCGGTGGTCTAGTAGCTGCTGATTATGACGATGAAAATAGGAAAAGTGCAAATTACGTTGTTGTCTTATGAGAATGGGCCAAACACTATGAACTTTGGTATAAAATTCCCACAGGTTTGAAACTACTGATTGGCCATTAAGGTAGCCATTAGGGCAATTAGGTTTATTTCAATAGAGAGTATCAACACAGTATTTGCAAAACTCAATGAACCAAAACATAATAAGCTGCGTATCGCGTGCTATAGGCGGGTCCGTGGTAGAGTCAGCGACGCCAGCGAAAGTCCCTGACGCACTATAATTCGCTCGAGTCTACTCTCTACTCGCAATTGCATGTACGGTTAGCAAAGCAAATTAAAAAAGGAAAAGAAACATACTTATTTTACGAAAAATAACGATTATAGTCGGGTTATTATAGGATGAGTTATGACAGCTTCAAAATTTTTCATACAACGTTAACAACTTTTTCTTATAATACTCAGTTTAAAAATCACAATAGCTAAAAGATTTTTAAAAAGTAACTTCACCTCTATGATAAAATATCATTAAACAGTATGTGATTTTACTTAATAAATAAATAAACGAAATAATATTAAAAGGTTTTTACAATTTTAATCTGTCAGAGCTCATCCTATAGTAACCCAAGTATAACATGGTGTTGCTTGGTCTTTGTAGAGATAAAACTTTAATGTAACTAAAATGAATAAATAAATGTACAAAATAATTTAAAACAAAATAGATCTACATAGTTAAAAAAATATATCAGTGTCCTTCTGTTATTGGTTTAAAACACGGTCAGTCAATCCAATTGTACCTTATATTTCTGGCTTTTATTCTTTACCTCAAAAATATCACTAATAAATTGCCTTTGGAGATAGCTCGATTTTTATTTTTTGTATTGCCGTGTGGTGACGGCAGAGTAGGATACATCTGTCACCAACCCCTACTCTTCCCGTGGGTGTCGTAAGAGGCGACTTAGGGACTACACATTAAACAGGGAACGGGCAGCAGCGCTCTCTGATACAGTAACTTTTTAATCTGCGATCTCCAACCCGCCTGCCAAGCGTGGAGATTATGGCAAAACTCTCCACTTAAGTGGAGGAGGCTCATAGTCCAGCAGTGGACTGTAACGGGCCGTTGATGATGATTGACGATGTATTATCATTTGACCACAATTTCACTTGATGCATTGTGATGATTAATTTAATTGATTGAGCATAGCAGTCTTTTTAGAAGTGCATTCTGATACAACATAAATATTTAACGGAAAGAATTTTCTGCTGACCGTACCCCTCGGGGCGTAGTTTTTCAGTTGAGCCGACAGCGTGTTTATTTAGAGCTTCCTGCTAGACACCCCCTCCCCCGAGCCATGACGTCACCATGGGGATAGCGACGTCTTTAGGGTGGCCGTCTGATAGAAAAAGATCTATATTGGCCTGGACATTTTCTATTTTAGTACTAAGAGTTGGAGTCTTATTACTTTCTTAAAGAAAAAAATTAACGTTAACGTCGACTCGCTAAGAAAAAAGGTAAAAAACTAAAAATAATGATCAATGAAGCTATTAGTGTTACCAAGTATCGACATTGGATTAAATTAAAGTATATAATTAATTTAACAGCACGTTTTGAGTATTCTTCTCCTTTATTTATGTTTTTTTTCTTTTATATTCTATGCAGAGATAGTTCAAAGAAGTCTCACGTCAGTCAAATCACAATAAACAAGCAGAGACATAATATTTGCATTTAAAATTCTGCCGAATAGTCAAAATTTCTTGGCGTGTCAGTTCCGTTATACCTATATACAGCGATTAAAATCTGTGAAAACCATTATGTACCTATAGTTAGTTACTAATATAGCCAAAGCTGATTGAAACTGTCGAACTAAGCTCTATATAAATAAATGCATTGCTTGATTCTGATTGCAACGGTCAAATTAAGTACCAGCTTAATTTCTGTCCTTTATAAAAACTAGTGGCTCTGTGAGCTGTTAGACCTCGCGAGTATATAGGGATATAGGGATTTTTTTTTTTCGAAATGGCTGATTTATACTTTTTTTTAGTTTTAAACCTCCATATCTGTTGTTTATTAAAATTTCCAAAAATGACTCGACAAAAAAACTCTGGAACCTGCTCACAAAATTTCACGAGAATATTTGAGAGACGCGACCTGTAGATGAGAACAAACAGACAGACAGATGGACATACAAAAGCAATTTTGGCCAAACTGAAACGGAGACGCCTCGCGCTCGCTCGGTCAATGAATAAGAGCATGAAATTAATAATCACCGCAATTTAAGCGTGATTTTAAGTCATCTCGAGTAAATATGACAAAATAAACCAATGCTATCAAGCATTGGTTTATTTTGCTAAAACCATTATCTTCGTCATTAGGGGCGCCCTGTTTCGTTTTACTGGCTCTTAGGTGACAAGCTTTGTCCATTTGCAGACATGTTCAGTGATGCTAATCTAGAACGTACCTAACCGTTTAACTTAGAACGGGAAACTGTTTCAAAATGTATACTCTTTGTAGTGCCTTCTGACGTGAAACGCTCAAAACAAAAAATATGCTGCGTCTTCGTGACACAGGCTCTCGCGATCTTATGGCCCGGTTTCCACCAAAGCGGAGAGATGTGTTTGAATAACCAATCAGATTTCGTTATTGAAGCTAAGAGGAGAGGAGATGTGGAAATAACGAAATCTGATTGGTTATTCAAACACCTCTCCTCTCCGCTTTGGTGGAAACCGGGCCTATAAAACCGAGTCTCAGAGGTCTAAACCCGCCACAACAGTTTCTACTGAAGAGTGAAAATCGCCAAAAGTTGGCGTCTTGTCTGGTGAATGATTTTGTTATTGTCGTCCTCCTTTAGCCTGATTTGAAAAGTTTAGGGTTAGGTAGGTTAGATTACCAACCGCAAATAAAGCTTTTGAGTCCGAAACAAAAGTAATTCACAAAGTAACCTGTCAGTTTGTCCGTTTGAAACGCAGTCCAAGTGCAGTTGCAAGTTGGAAACTCTTCAACAATAATTGCTAGAACGCTTCTAGAGCGAAGTACCACAGGGGCGCGCTCTCGGAATCGTAAGTTTAAAGTGTTATGAAAGTGATTGAAAGTTATTGTAGCAATTCGGAAGTTCAGATAACAGAAATTGGCGGTTGTTCGTTAGCAAGGTGATTGTTATTGGTATTACTATAGTGTTATTTGGATAGGTGGAAAAACGTAACAACGTTCGATTTTATTAAATCATAGTAACATGATGGAATGCCTTAATAATATAACTTATACATCATAATATTATAGAAAACATCATTGCATAGGCAAAATATTAATCATCAAGTAGGTACAGCGAAAATTCGTTATGCAAATACGAAATTGAGACAAGTGAAGAGTTGCAGACCATCGAATTTACATCGTTAATTGCATTCAGCTATGCAAAGGGCGAATTAAAGCGCTTTTTGAGTTCAGGGGAAATGCAGTAAAAAGTTAATACGATTATTTAGAAAAGAAGGATGTGATGGTAAAGTAAGTAGGTACATACATGTAATGTCTAATATAATATGATATTAAGTCCTTGGACTTGACAAGCTTTTGAACAGTTTATGAAATTATTATGTTGAAATAAATAAGTATCACTCGTAAATAGGAATTTGTATTAAAACTACGGTGTCTGTCTAGCGACAAAGATGATTAGGAAGAAAAGCTTGCTTGAATGGATTAACGTTATTTATAAGCACCCCACCGCGTACCAATGTGATTTCTAATTCATATGTACGTTTACTCGACGCTCTTACGGTGAATGAAAACATCATTGTGATGAAACCTGCACACTCCTGCGAAGAAATTCAAAGGTTGTATGTGAAGTCGACCAACCCGCACTGGGCCAGCGTGGTCGACTAAGGCCTAATCGCCCTAATTCAAGGAAGGCTCGAGCCCCTCGATGGGAACGTATATGAGCTGTTGATGAAAGCAATTAATTTATAGAGACCTATCATTCCCCAATTCAGAAATTCTTTCCATTACTCAAATCTCATATTAAAGATGCAAGTCGGGTCGATGAAAAAAGTACTACAAAAAACGACAATGGCATTATTTATTTTATTGTAGGACGCGGAGCTGCCATAAAAAAAAGCTTATCATCGCAGTGGGGAGCAAACCGTGAGACGGGCAAGACGATAAGTCGGGATTGTAACGTTGGAGCCTAGTAATCTTATCGATGTTATGGAAATTAGACTAGTGGCTCTGTGAGCTGTAGACCTCGCGAGTCTGTATATCTTTAAAAATATTTTTTTCCTCGACAAACATCCCCGACCCCTTGATTTTTTTATTTTTCAACTTAATTTTATTTTATTTTATTGGTTAAGATATGTGACCTGTACAGGAAAACAGCCTCGGCGGTAGAGCTTGTAAGCTGGCAGCCCCCATAACTCCGTCATTTTCCAATTTCCAAAAACGGGCTCGATAAAAAAATCGATTAATTTATCGAACCTGCTCACAAAATTTCACGAGGATCGGTTGAGAAACGCGACCTGTAGAGTGAAACAAACACAGAAACAAACAGATGGACATACAAAAGCAAATTTGGCCAAGCTGAAACAGAGACGCTTCGCTCGCTCGGTCAACTATAAAAATAAAAACAAATAACAAGAAGTTTTCTGTACAATTTGTACCTTAGTAGAGTCTTTTTATCATATTATTATCTGGTTTTGTTTTTAAGTATTCATAGTATTGTTGGCAGAAGCCAAATCGTTGTCAATAGAAAAGTAATCATCATCACTAGTTTCTTCTAACATTTAATTCAACTTATATTTGAAGTAATACAAACCATGTACGATGTAGATAAGACTTGCTCTCTACACAACAATTTATCGATAATTTACCTACTATCGATGTTTTGACATCACTGCCGTTTTTTGCCTACTAATTCTTACTACCTGGGGAGGTAGGTGACGATATTTATGAGCCATATTTGGATTATTAAAGCAAGATAAAGTTTAACAGGCCTCAAAACTTCATGAATATTGTACGTTTTTATATGTGAAGCTCTTAAAAATCCAGTATTAGTTTATGTAAACAGCCAAAGCAAAAGACATCATAGTAGATTTCTCTGGCTTTTGGAAGCCAATTACATTTTTTTAATTTTCGAATGCTACTGTACTGGTCTATTGCATGCAGTACTGAAAGTCATAGTCCTAGTTCTAAGTTTGACTTCAATTCAGTAATGTGACAGGTCTAGAGATGGAATCGCTGTTTAATAAGGCTAGAGGGAGACAAGTACTATTTAATAATATGTGATGATGGGACTACGGAATTTTAATTTAAGGGAATAAAGAAAATCGTTAAGGTTTTAAAATGCAACACGTGTTTCAGTTAGTATCTCCTGTAAAAGTGATGCGACATAGAATTTGTAATAAGTTGAGAATTATTTTTATAAAATCTTCTTCATCAATTAAATTAACTCAACTCAAGAGAATAAAAACTGTCGAAAAAATAGAACACAGGAAATACACAGGCATAATGTTCCACTAATCTACAATATGAAGCTATCATGCAGCAACAATCGTATTTCTGAGGGTAGAGGGGAAGCGGGGAGCACAGTGCAGTCGAGTCGGATGCATTTTCATAAAAAATGCAGCGCCCGAGTTGACCTCCGACGGACTGTGTAAGTGCATACTCAATATTGAATCACATTTACAGGTTTAGTTAGATATCGAATACCTTGTGCACTAAAATCCGTAAACAACGTCAAGGAATTTATTTACGTCATCAACATCAACGGCCCGTGGACTGTAGTCCACTGCTGGACTATGAGCCTCCTCCACTTAAGTGGAGGGTTTTGCCATAATCTCCACGCTTGGCAGGCGGGTTGGAGATCGCAGATTAAAAGGTTACTGTATCAGAGAGCGCTGCTGCCCGTTCCCTGTTCAATGTGTAGTCCCTAAGTCGCCTCTTACGACACCCACGGGAAGAGTAGGTGTTGGTGACAAATGTATTCTACTCTGCCGTCACCACACGGCAACCTATCAAGTGGTTAATGGTTATAAATAGATAATGTAGTATAAGACTACAATGCCATATCGGCAGGTGCAATATTAATAGTACCTAAGTTATTTTATGGTTATATCCAACGAGTGTTATATCATTATACCTATGTAGTTATGATAATAATATAAGTAATGCAATATAGTAATTAATTAAACAGACATATTCTGGTCTTGTTTTTACAGGCATTTCTTATCTATCGGCCGCCATTTTTGAATGGTTTTGTCTCTGTTTTGAATGAATAGAGTTAGGCCTGGTTTCCACCAAAGCGGAGAGGAGAGGAGATGTGTTTGAATAACGAATCAAATTTCGTTATTGAAACTAAGCGGATCGGAGATATGGAAATATCGAAATCTGATTGGTTATTCAAACACATCTCCTCTCCTCTCCGCTTTGGTGGAAACCGGGCCTTATTGTATGAAACTGATCAACAGACCGAGCGGGCGAAGCGTCTCCGTTTCAGCTTGGCCAAAATTGCTTTTGTATGTCTATGTCCAGCAGTGGACTGTAACGGGCCGTTGATGATGATGTTTATGTCCATCTGTTTGTTCTCCTATACAGGTCGCGTTTCTCAACCGATTTTCGTGAAATTTTATGAGCAGGTTCGATAAATAAATATAGGTAGTTTTTTTTGTCAATTCTGTTTTTGGAAATATCAAAAAAAATACAGAGATATGGGAGTTAAAAACGTAAAAAATCATAGATCTGCAATTTCGGAAAAAAATCTCGTGAGGTCTATCTACAACAGCTCACAGAGCCAAGTAGCTCTCGAACTAACAGAACACGATCTGTAGACGGACGACGGAGACAAAACGCTTTCAAATTTTGATAAATTAGTTTGGTCAGTCAGTTGGGTTGGCCACGATATCCTTTTTCTAGCTATTACAATAACTGGCTATTAACACAATGCCGTGTCGAGAAGTACGGAAAGACACTAACCGAACTCAATTCCATGCGATTCTCGGAGGTCTCAGAATAAGCACTTTTTGTCCCCGCCCGCGGCTCAAACCTGCTGCGCCCGCGTCGCTGCAATTACTGCTTTATCGGCTAACTGCACATTGCAATGCACCACACGATGAGTTGCGTATTTATGCGCTTTTTTGTTGGGGTTAATTTAGTTTTTACTCGCCCATTGTTTGAAAAATGGAGGAAAATTTGTTGAAATCCGCCATGTTTTGTTTAGTATGTGTAATAGGGTGAATTTCTCTTAGTATTAACCAACGGTTTTAATAGCATTAGTATTGTATCAGTTGCCATGTCATACTACTTAGGATGAATAATTATAAAAAGACGTTGAATCACCGACTTAACGATGTTCACAAAAATCTTAAGATAACTTACGCTGTAATAGACGAAATAAACAACATTGATGAATTACCTGCAAATAAAGACAGTAAAATTATTTTTCTGCTTTAGTACCCATAATGTACAAAATTAATTAGTGTTTTAGTATATTTCATGCAATTTCTCCAATTATAGAATAGAATAGAATAAATTTTATTCAGTGTACTAATACAAAACACAAGATCCACAATAGAATAAGTAAACTTATACAAATTTATACATTTTTAACTAGGTTGTTGTGACTTGTACTGAACAGAGAAATGGAGCTGACTCAGCATATCGTATTATTTATATAGCCAGTCAATATCGACATCAAACATCGTAAACGCGCATGTATCTACGATTTTTTATATGTTGTTAGGTTCCTTGAGAGTAGTTTACACCCAAGTTTGCAACCCTGAAAACCCTGTGCTACCCCCCATGGTACTCGAAAAACTGCGAAATTTTGGCACTGCAACAAGTGCCTAAGGAAGTGCCCTAAGGAAGCGTTTTTCAAGTATGTTTGCTCTATAATTTAATAAAGCTAACTAAATTTTCTACAATTTGAGTTTAATTCCAGCACTCTAGGTCCATTAGTTGCAGAGATACAGCTTGTCAAAGGTAGGCTATTTAAAAAAAAGTGTATATTTTATGTTTGGGTCATATTCAAAGACACGTACTGGCTAACTAATGGTCCCGGTGCTGCTTCAATTGTTCATCTGATTATGGGATCAACATCAACTCTCTTGTTGAATACTTTCACAGAGGTGGTGACTGATGCCAAGGTCTTCACTTTGTCCTGGGTCAGCGTTTTTCGCGGTTTTTCGAGGTTTTTGGGTAGCACAAGGTTTTCAGGGTTGAAAACTTGGGTGTTAACTTCTCGCAAGGGACCTAACAACATATAAATTATCTTAGTTACATGCACGTTTGCGATGTTTGTCCTTTTTTGTGTTGATATTGACTGGCCTATGTGTAAGATTGATGATAGGTATAAGGTTTAAAATTTGTATGTATTCCATTGCTGATACCTAAGATACAGGATTTACCTAGTTTAGGAAGCAGGATTTCCACTATCTTATATTCCGTTTTCAACATGCCACCAAATACACTTGTTCTAGTTTCTAAGATAATTAAATTGTTTCTTTGGTTAAAGAGATTATTATTAATATATCATTTTAAGTTTTTTGTCAATCATGGAATGATAAGAAAGTGGCACGTATAACGACAAATTCTCGTTCTAACTTTTAGCATATATTTGAAGAAAGAGACGGGAATAAACAGCCATCTCGTTTGCCGCTGTGGGACACTTGACCGATGAGTAATGTGGCTTTTGCCGGCTCTCCCAAAGACCATCCAGGGAGACTTGGTCCAAGTTATAAGCCCGAGTTACTGAATTACAAATACTAATAATGATGTATATGCCAGTCACGTGAAACTAGAAAATAACAGAATCGATGGAGCCGAATAGATACAATAAATATCATCACACTGCTTGGCATAGGTCTTTTCGCGGTCCTGTGCTATCCGCATCCAGCCTGATCATACCAGTTTGACAATATCGTCAGACCATCGAGCTGATAATGGTGAAATATTCTTTTTTATTTATAGCTTTAAATTCTTTCCATTTCCACCTCCATTGATCTCGATTCAAGGCCTCTTCACTCCATTATAATTTTCTATATTGTTTTTTGGTGAGTAAACATTCATTTTTCCTCGCACAGTCACTTCATCTAAAAATCTAAGAGCATTCGCAAAATAGGTATAGCACGAAAAAATCCTGTTCAAATTAATGGTCCTTCGAACCGCATGACTCAATCTCTTCAAGCTCACAGCTTATACCATACTCCTAGAGCTGAGGAAAACTGTACGAATGATTGCGGTGCTTAAGACTCTGGTGTCGAAATAAAGGAGGGTGATGTGTCATTTCTAACCACTTCTAACTACTGTGGGATCTGTGGGTAGTTGCAAGTAGGTGGGTATTTGTAATGGTTGTGTTGTGGGGAGTTATTGGAGAGATGACGTAAGATTTTAGAAAAGAAACATTATGGGAACCAACAAAGACTTTGGTTAGGAGTACAAAAGCGTTTGTTTCTTTGTTAATTAAAGTTGTGAGTACTTGTATGGACACAGATTTATGTAGTAGTTCTTATTAATCTACAAAGGGATTTAATAGTAAGATATAGGTAAAAAAACGGTGGAAATAAAACGGTGGTACAAAAGTCTATTACTTAATTAAGTTTGGAGACCAAACGAAAAATATTTTTTCATGTTGCAAGTGTACCTACATAATTTTCCTTTTGTGTTTTCGTAATAGCACTCTTGTGAAATTAAATTAATTGAAATGAATAGTTTATTAACTTTTGGATGTTGCAACTAAGAGTAGTTTCGTCATTAAATTTGTTTGGGTGAGTTCACTCACTACACGATGTGCGGACTCTGTGGAGAAGAACTCACCAAAGAAACTCCACATGCGTCGCATCTTTTGCGTTACTTTTTATGTCAAATAATAATATATTAAGAAGTCATTTAGAAAATTCATGCATGTTGAAATAGCCTGTCATTCAAGAAATCTATTCCCATGGATATCTATCCTCTAAGTAGTCAGATATTCTATAATAAGCTTTGTGGTGTGATAGAGATAACAGTTTGAGTAAACATATTTTGATGCTCTCACAGATCCGGACGATGAGATCACCGTCGCGATTAAAGCTGCCATTGCGTGTAGGCCACACACTACTACAGAATGCCCTTCAGGTAGCAACCGCCCCCGCCGGCGGGGACGCGGAACTAATAGTAGAATTAATCCAGTAAGACCCGGTAGGGGTCATTCTTCTCCGACGCGCTTCTCGCCCTGGCAACGTTCTGGGCCGCGGTCCGAGCCCGTCTGAGGGCGCCCCCAGATACGTTGTCATAAAATTCTTAAGGGGTACGAGCCTTCTGCTCCCCCGCAAGTCCGCGCCCACTATATTACCACTCTGGTATAAATAGTGATTAGGTCCGTCAAAAAAAAAAAAAACATGTTTTGATATCGTAAAAAAGTAGACCTCGACAGTCGACACCAAACGTGATGACCTTAAGGCTAGACCACCCATAGCCATTACATATAACTATGTTAATGGAGTCCTGACATGCCCTGTGAGCTCACGCACTCTGCGGACCAAAGTTGGCTACTGCAGTCACTTAAGAGCACACGAGCGCGAGAATTAGCCTAGTTTGCGCAACCAATGCTGATGATGATGATTTTGATATCGGCTGTATTTTCCGATGAGTAAGAATTTCAATCGAAATAATAAAATAAAGAGAACAACAAACGTCGTTCCTGCTAAATCCTGTTTCTATTATAATTAACTCGCCACCAGTACTTACCTAGTCGCTACCTATGAAGAATAACTGGAGCAGGCACCAACAAAAGCTATTCAGCCTAAAGCGGGGAGAGTAATAATTATTACGACTGCCACACTAGCCGGGCTCGTAAAACGAAACGCGTAGCTGGGGCAGCGCCGGCGCTTCCAAGACAAATAAACGCGCTCAGTGTTGCCAGCTCATTGCACAATGGTGGCGATGCACAGTCACGCTCTAATCCTTAATGTGAGTTCGTCAGTCCTTTTCACATTCTAAAGACTAAAAAGGGACAGAAGATGGCAATCGTGATATTTATTAGAGCTGTCAAATAACGAATTTGAACCTAATGGCCGTGTCGATTGCACAATTATTTTAGAGAGCACTAAAACTATCTTAATCTGACAGCCGTTATTTTAGGTTATCATTCGTTCATCTGAATTCATCACCTCTCTTTCATTGGTCATAAAAACGGAAAGAATATAGCTGGATTTTAAAATTAGAATTAAAGCATAACTTCCCGAATCGGGGTCATTCTTTGACTCACCGGGATTTGAACCCAGAACCCAAGTGACGAGAGTTAAAAACTGTAATTATACTTAGAGTATAATAGTCTCCTTTGTAGGGATCTGGTATGAAGTGAAGATAGCCAGGAGAGGTTCAATCGAACAAATCATAAATTGCATCACATTCCGTTTTATGGATGGCAACACTTAGTGAGTAGCACGCTACGACTCCCGCGCATCGCCACATGTGCGCTCGCGCACTTTATACCAGTTTTTATTGGTTGTTTTGTCGCCTTCCATCCACGGCCGCATGGGAGATGTAATTCGACTGAATTGTTCAATTCTGTCTTTCGTTTTTATGACATCACATCATGATGGTTCTGTCGGGCATTTTACTTCACTTACAAATACTTACAATACAATCCAGCATGTGGTTTAACATCTACCTCTAGGGTTGCTGCTTTACAAACGGTATGTCCCAAATAACCCTGATTGTAATATCTATCTAGTCAAAAGTCAAAAATTTTTTATTCGAATTAAGATTTTTACAAATCATTTTTCGACGTCAAAGCTAACATGGATGGCACGTTCACTACCAGTGTACGCTGTGTACGCCCTATATATAGTACTTTTGCATTTTAAACCCATCAATAAAATCGTCTTTACTAGACGAGGCGGTCTGCGCAATGCACTGACTTTGCAGATCCAATTTCATCAACAGCTCATATACCCCACCGAGGGGCTCGAGCCTACCCTGAATTAGGGCGATTAGGCCTTAGTCGACCACGCTGGCCCAGTGCGGGTTGGTCGACTTCACACAAAAACTTTGACTTCGCAGGAGTGTGCACGTTTTAATCACGATGTTTTCCTTCACCGTAAGAGCGTCGAATAAACATATGAATTCGAAATTAAAACACATTGGTACGTGGTGGGAATCGAACCCGCGTCTCCCGGACGGGAGGCAGCGGCCCTAGCATCTAGACCACCGACGCTCTATCTAGATCCAACTTCACTCTACCAGAAAGATGCAATCGCAACGTAAATTCTCTAAAATACCAACGGCATACTACCCTATTATTATCTGGAAATTGCCTCCTCTCGTCCAATCGTTTAGAAGCCCCTTAAATCGCGCCGTTCCGGGACTAGAATCCGGGTCCTTCCGGTAGCCCTCATTTGTCACTGTCCTATTGATAGAGTAGACGCACACTTTGGGCAGTGGCCACCTCGCGTAACGGACTAGGACAATTTACCATCGTATGTTAAGAACATGCTCTAACATCGCTTCTCGATTCACGTTTAAATTATAAAATTTCTTTTTACACCGTTTAAGAGAGATAACACATAATATGCTTTGTGAGGTTATCATTAAATAAATACTAGTGGTTCTGTAGATCTCGCGAATCTGTATATCTTTTCATATTAATTTTTATTTTTTCTCCCCAAACATCCCCGACCCATTGTTTTTTTTTTAAAACTTAATTTATTTTGTTATTTTTTTTGTCTTATTTTATTTTATTGGTTAAGAAATGCGACCTGTAGAGGAAAAGCCTCAGCGGTAGACTTTGTAAGCTGGCAAACCCCATTACTCCATTTTTTTAAATTTCCAAAAACTGACTCGACAAAAATATTCGATCAATTCATCGAACCTGCTCACAAAATTTCACGAGAATCGGTTGAGAAACGCGACCTGTAGAGTGAAACAAACAGATGGACATACAAAAGCAAATTTGGCCAAGCTGAAACAGAGACGCTTCGCTCGCTCGGTCAGAAAGTCTTTACTACTGTGGAAATCGGAAAGGGTAGATACTAGTACTTAGTACTTAGATAGTAGGTACTCGTAGTACTAATAAGACGCGGCATCTATAACAAACAACCATGAATGAATTGTATGATACGTAATAGATAGTACTATGGATAAAACGAAAGAAATAATAATGCAATGCCATCATCATAGACGACCCTTACTTTGGCACTATAGCACACTATAGCAGTAATGGTTCCCGTAAAAGAAGCAAATTAAAGAGCTAAACAAGTAACCCAACTTTAGATGAAGAGCACAAACAAACATGAAAGCAAGCCTTTGAAGAAAGTCATCTACCTAAAAAACAGACGACAACACGTTGTATGTAAATAGTACATATTTTGCAATGTCCCCGCAATTCTACGATTAGATTTCAATGCAAAACCGCCTTTTGTTTGAGACACGTGACGTCACGAGCGATTCGACACGCGATGTGCACGTTTTAGGACAATGTTTTTTATTTTAATAGGAAATAAAAGAATTCATAGAAACCAACAACGGTCTGATCATCTTTTAACCTAAGATTGTTCGATTTAAGTACAGAGTACTGTATCAAAAAATTAATGAACAAATCCATAGATTTAGGAAAAGAAAACAACAAAATAATAATTATAGAAAGAAAACGCGATACAAATTCTCATAAAGTTATTTTTAATGTCTATCTATGTCTAACTATAAAGATGCGGTAAAGTTAATCTAGTGCCATAACAAAAAAAAAAGTATATAATTTATGCAAATAGATTCCGAAGAAAAAGATTGAGAACAAAACTCAATTCCAATCAATTGGTGGAGACGGAGACGTAATAGTTAAAAGAATAGTTATGGTCACTTACTACTTTTTAATTAGGAAGTCAAGGTTCGAGTTCTATCACGTACTTTGAGATTTAAAAAAAACAAACAGGCTCCACACTCACTGGTCAAGCGCGAAGGAGAACCCGTTGATAAAAAAATATATTTTCCAGTGACGTTTGGACCAAAACACCAATATTCAAAAACTGTCTAAACAAGAAATAGGCCAAAAGTACTACCTAGTCATTTCCTACTGTTGTAACATTATACATCACGACAAACACTATAAATTTCACATGAATTCAACACCACTGAGCTTGTACCATCAATTCCGCGTGACGTGTCGTGCCACGAAATCCGGTCACGATTAGTGTATCAATTTCAGCTCAGTCGCGACGCGACTGTTGGATAAACCGAAACCCTGCCAAATTTTAGAAATACTGGAACGTTCGAGATTAAGCTGTTGATGTCACGAGTGTTTTCTTAGTTGATAAAGTGCCATTTTAAATTATGAGAGCTAATAACATCACTGGAAGTCGGTGTAAATATTTGTGGTTGGAGTCGCAAATAACTAAACTAGAGCAGGAAGAAGACAAATAATTATAAAGCGAAAAATGAAAATTTATGTCGACCTTGGACGTAATCTGCGACAATAATAATAATCTATAAGAAAAAGACCAAATGAAGACTGCAATTTTAACACGCGTGGATAAGAACTTATCGACTACAATACAATATCAATATTGGTGTCGATTCGGCATACGCCCAACTAAAACTAAAATTAGTCCTGTCACTTTCTATCATTTTTAATTGAAAAGGGACCGAAGATTATCGGTTTTGTTTTTGTCTTTGACTTCACAACTAACTGTCAAATATAGTCTTATTTTAGTGGCTTTTCATTCGTCATGGTGTTTAGGTAGGCACTAAAACAAGACTAAATTGGACAGTTAGTCGATGATCTTCGGTCCCTTTTCAATTAAAAATGATAGACAGTGACAGGACTAAGTTTAGTTTAGTTGGGCGTATGACGAATCGACACCATTCTCTACAAACTACGAATGTATTGGAGAAAAACGCTGCACTAAATAAAATTTCATTAATACATTGGTGATTTTTGGTAATATTATGGATGGTAGCATCATCAAAATTACTCACTCTAAAGTTTAGGATATGTTATATTGTTAATACGTACGTCGTACATATCGGCATATTTGTGCCGGCCTGTCCAGCTTTTCTGATCTAACATTCCTTGTCCGCGGTAAAGTGCACTGCATTGCATCTATACTACTACATCATGCAACCAGACAATGACGATATATCTCGTTTGAAATAAGAGTATAACCTGCAACTAATTTGGATGCAAACACGATGCGATCGTGAGCATGAATCGTGGCATTAAATTCTGAGCTTTATAATCAACAGCAAGCGCATGTTTTTATGTTTATGTAAGATTAGACAGGGCCGTCCCATAGCACAGAACAACAGCTAAAAGGCTTGCACTGACAGTAAAGAAGAAAACGAGCAGTAAACAATTTTGTGTATACAAATCAATAGCCAAGTCTACTTCAAACATGATTAGATGCACTTCAAAAATATACTTCATAGCAATCACGGTTGGTTAAAGTCAGGCTATTAGCTTTATTTTAAAAGAAAAATGGTGTGGCTTTTTGCAGTAAGGCTTTTAAACTAAAATTAGATTCCTTCATCATTTTAGCCCTTTAAAATGAAAGAGAGACAGAAGCTTATTTGTCACTTTCAGACGTCGAAATCGAACCTCAAGCACAGTATTCTTAAGGCTGCGTTATTCAAACACAATCCAAAACGAACTTTATCATTAATTTATTTTATATCTCGTATATTACACAGAAAACCGTGAGAGAGATTATATACTTTTATGTTTGGGGAGTAACTACGAGGAATATGGGCCAATTTTATAGTAGGTTCTTATTCTTCAAGCCCTTTTCTATAATCTATATAAGTAGAGCTATTGATAGATGGAAATATCACTCGTCCTTACTATCGTTTTAACTTGACCCACTTGGTGTGTTTATTATTAATAGTGGTTCTCTGACGTGGCGATTAAGGACGGCTGTCTGTTCTATTTCTATTGTGTATTTGTCATTTATATCATCCATTACTTATGTTATTGGAATATTATTGTGCTTGAGGTCTAACATGCATTTTTTACGCGTCTCTGTTGCCATTGTTCATAATGTGATTTGAGAACGTTCTGCATCTTTCTGCACAAAGATATTCTTAGGTAATTGCATTCTTTCTTTAAGCTGACAAATAAAAAACAAATTTAAAGACTAATTTAATCTTCAAATCTCAGTAAGATTCCTTCATCTTTTCCATTCCTCATAATTAAATTCTAATCTGCTCCTTGACAATCTTGGCTAATTAATTACAAGTTCCCTCATCATAAACACGTGCTCTCCCTCCGAAGGGAGAAGGAGAACTGAGCACAGAAATGAAGGTCACCTGTATTGCTTCTGGGTTCAATACGCATGCGTAGAGACCTCCACGAGCTTGCTTGAACTACCAACGAATTCAGCGGCTTCCAAAACAAAAGCCGCTCAAAATTCAACTCTAAATGGTGCAGATTACAGTTTCGACAGGATTTCTGAGAATGTTGACAAGGGGTTGTTTCTGAAACCCTTTGTAGATGCAAATTTGGTATTTGGCATTGTTGATGGTGGGTAGGACTGCGGTTACAGATGGTAACAGGCGCGCTGCGTAGTTTGCCTCTACCAAATACACGGTAAGTGGTTGGTGGTACTTATAGGATTTAAGCTTTAATGTGGAGCACCTATGCTCAAATTTTAAATGGAAAAAGTAATTTATATTATAAACCTATTAATTGTAGATGAACTAAACGCGATTATCTCAATGAAGAGTGTAGACGACAAACAAAATTTATAAAACTTACAACAAAATCGATATTTGCAAATATTTTGAAGATTTTTTTTTTTAAGGTTTGTGTACCTTCAGTGGACAACGCAAAGTGTAAACATTGCGAAAAGATAATACATATTTTAAATGTGTCCAAGCATTGAGTCTGTTTCAATTTGCTCTACACTACATCATCGTTCGCTTTTAGGATTGTATTTCCTCATTTAGAGAGTTTTGGAAGTCAAGTTCACAAGACTAGTTTAGTTTAGCTGGTCGAGCCATTAGAATAACAAATTTTCATGGTATCCATCCATTTGGTAAGTTAGGTAGGTGCTAATTTCTAGTTCCGTTTCAATGGCGTCTTTCATCAGTACTGTCATCATCATTTTATGCACTGACATAATGGTTACAGTCTGTTGGCTCTGTTCAACCTGTAAAGGATATGTGCGTGACCATATTTAAACATACACAGCATCTATTCGACCATTTTGTATTTTTCCTTTTTTTAGTCTGGGGATTATCCCCACTAGCGGTCCGCCCGCGACTACGCTCGCGTTGTGTAAGATTTTCCCGTTGGAATAAGACTTTTTCCCGTAAAAAGTATTCTATGTGTTAATTCAGGGTACAAACTAACTCTATTTTAATCCGTTCAGTAGTTTTTGCGTGAAACATCCATACATACAAACTTTCGCGTATTAACTTGTCTGCCTAATCCCCATTGCTTGAATGGAGATTTCTAACAAATGGTAATAGATTTTTATTTAATTAGACAAACAAAAGAGTATGAAGTTAAAGCGTCACGACGCCAGGAAGTTAGCACTTCAAAACACTTTCTTCATTCAACTGAAGAATAGTCCATAACATAAAGGAAATTACCTACTCAGAGAGTTTTCCTCGGTAACTTCCCTGATTCACACATAGACACACACAGCTACACACAACCAAGTGCCAATCTACTCGTATACAGCATGGCCCATTTAGATGGGTCACTATTGGTGACTCTGAAACCATAAATAGAAAGATCTGTTCTGAGGAACTACGTCGTCGATTTAGTGGCAAGAAAAACTGCATTCATAGGATAAAAACTTTTACTCAGTTCGGTAATGTTTATGTAATATGGTATTTATATATTAGTGATTAGGTATGTATTTATATAATGTGTATGTTTATGTATATAGGTAGGTATAAATATTTAAGTAATTATGTAAGTCTACTTGCATGTATGTATGTGCATATTGCCCTTTAATGTCACATCTCTCACGACACATTGGTTGGCTGAAAGAGATCTCTCTTTAGAGATAAGCTCGCCTTTGCTACTGCTTGCAATAAAGAATATATTAATCGAACGAAATCGATGTAAGTTCGATGGCGTGGTTCCTTAGAAAACATCTTTCTATGTTCAGAGTTAACTGACTCATCCAAATAAACCAGCCTGTATACCTACACAATCGTACTAGAATGTCGGTTTCCGGAGCGTGTTATTTGTTGGAATATTACTTATAATAAATATTCGCCGACATCCTGCGCGTGCGTTAAACAATGCTAGCTGCTGTTTATACTTCATAACTTGAGACTGCAGTTAGGTCATCGGGTGACTTAGTTGTACGGCTTTACCATTCTGTTAGTAGCTCTTACTAAGTCATGGAGCTCGGGTATTAGCTTGGAACGATCAGGTATTGACCTCGATTCGGGAAGTCATGCTCTAATTCTAATTTTAAAATCCAGCTATCCTTTTCGTTTTTATGACCAATGAAAGAGTGGTGATGAATGAATGATATTAATTTGAACGAATGATAACTTAAAATAAGGGCATAGCTGTCAGTTTAAGAGATTTTTAAGTCGCATGTTTTAAGTGCTCTCAAAAATTGTGCAATCGACACGGCCGTAAGGTTCAAATTCGATGTTTGAAAGCTCTAATATTAGGATGGCCATCTCCTGTCCTTTTTCAATCTTTAAAAGGTAAAAAAGACGGACTAACTTAAATTAAGGATTAGAGCGTGACATCCCGAATCGAGGCCATTGCCTGAAGGCTTAGTGTATGTTTATCAATTTCTATCTCGCACACAACTTTTACATTTGTGAGGTTGGTGCAGAGGTTTCTTCAAGATGTTTTTCTTCACCGCATTGACAGAAATTCATAAACACTGGTACGTGATAGGGTTTGAACTGCGACTATTCATAAGGAAGCAACTCTAGCCGTTACACCATCCACGCTTTTTATCAGTGTCGGAACAAAAACTTTATCGATAAATGTGAAGGTTTTGCGTTCAGGCCTTGTTGTAAACAAATAGTTATTTCAAACTACCCGCAGAACAAAAAGTTTTCTATTTTATAAAACATACAGTAGCAAGTCCTTCGTTGATATAGCTTGGATGAGAGAAAATTAATTTAAGGCACCATGAGTTAACTGTATTAAGGAGTAAACGGCGTGCTGTTATCAATTATAGATCGTTTTCATGTATACCTGCTCGTAGATTAGGTATTAGAATAGTCCTTTGAAACGCCTAGTATAGCCCTTATTTACTACTAGCTTTGCGTCCGCGGCTGCGCTCGCGTTACGTAAGATTTTCCCGTGCGAATGAGACTTTTTCCCGTACTATGTGTTAATCCAGGGTACAAAACTACAAACTCCAGTCCAAATTTAATCCAAATCCGTTCAGTAGTTAAGGCAAGCGGAACAAACATCTAAACATCCAAATATATTTTCACATTTATAATATTAGTGTGATGTGAATTTTTGGTAGCGCTATTTTAGTTTATTTTGTCTCATATTGCCGGCAGTAGTGGTAGTCGGAAAATAAGTACAATTTGGGCAAAATTTTAAACTGTACACTTAGACTGTACAATATGGTTCCAACTTGACAAGAAATATACTTACAAACTTTCAAAAATCCATAGCAAGCAAGTTGCCGTTCCAATAAAACAAAGTGTATCTCAAAGAAAGTTGTCCGTATCAAAGTTGCGCCGACGCAAAGTTGCAGCGAAGTTCTAGACGTTCGTCGCGTCAGTTCTGCGCACTACTAAAACATTCGACAAGAGGAGCTAGCTTTGGAGCAAGCACCATTCGATGTTCACTGCGCATACCTGAAGGATTAGATAGTCTAAGTACGCAATGTACTTGATTGAATTCTTGTAAATTGTAAGCAGTTTAATAAAGCAGACCTGTTTTATGATCCAGTAAGGGTCTATGTCTATACTATACTCTGTCCCAGATAGGATTGGAAAGAAGTAAAAAACTAGTAAAAAGGTTACTTTATATTCACACTTCGCGAAGTACGTATTTTTAATATTCACGCAAAGTGTGTCCTAAAAAGACCTAAGAAGACAGCGGTCACAAACATTAGTAATGATATGCACAATTTTTAACAGATTTCGAACGCACCCTTTACGTCATGTCATGAATTGAACTGTCACTGTCAGTGATTGATAAATTTCATCACTTCACTTCCTTCTGGCTCTTGTGGTGTTTGTTTTGCGTTGCTGAAATCTGTTCTGCTATGAGCTACTTGTGTTATTTCTTGTTAAAGTTGTTATAATGCCGGTTTGATTAATAAAATTCAAACGATCGAAAAATCAAAACGCAACCATTTAAGAAAACAAGTTAATCTAATAATTCATTAATAAGACCTAACTGAGCCTATCTACTCTTAAAATTTTGTACTTGTGCTAAAATGTTTACTGTCACTGCTTCTTTTTTCAAATGTATGAAATGGAGTATAGGCCACTCTGGTGCGTCATCTCCAACTATGATCGACATTCTGTATTTTCCGGGTGTCCTGTGTCACGAGCATATTGGAGGAGTTGAATGCAGTAATGCTATTCGCGTTGCTGAGCATTATTCTATAACTAGAATAGCTTAGTTTTGTGTTTCCATCGACACGATAAGAAAAAGCAATTTATAATTATGGAAAGATGTTGTGCAAGTATTCTTTTTGTAGGTGACGAGCTCTCCCTCACGTGTCCCTATTTATGGTGTGCTTTCGGTTTGTGGCCGAAGTGAGCTCTATATACCTCGTAAGCAATAATAACATGACCATGTGAATGTCTGCAGTTGTCAATTTAACTAATGGACTATAAAAATGATTTACTGATCTTGGACAATACTAATTGAAGCTTCATCTGATCAGAACTCCGATTAAACAAACTAAAAACGTTTTTAAATTAAATAGCTTCATAATGTTGATCCGGCAATATCATCCGAAACCGACACACCATCACACGTGTGTAAGTCACGTGACAATAGTTTGGTATACATACATACTTACTTTACTGTGAGATATTGTACCATAAAGACGTATACAAAGTAGTTAGGTACAAAGTTGCAGCGAAAGTTC
Source organism: Carpatolechia fugitivella (assembly GCA_951230895.1). Taxonomy (NCBI): domain Eukaryota; kingdom Metazoa; phylum Arthropoda; class Insecta; order Lepidoptera; family Gelechiidae; genus Carpatolechia; species Carpatolechia fugitivella. Next base: position 15,652,378 of record OX579657.1, read on the forward strand.
GAGTCAGCTGTGCCCGGGAGCTACATGGAACTAACTGGCTAGTTACTGGAGCTATCAACATACAGTTTCAAGAACACTGATTGAGATATTTTTGTAAATTATCTACTTTTTTTTTACAGGTTTTTTTTACTCTTGTCATTCTGGCAGGTCTATTTCACTCGTAAAAAATATTTGCTGCGTAATCTTATTTGTATTTTTAAAAATTTGTTTGCATCTATCAGTCAGAAACAGAAAAAATACCCAAGATTCAATCAGCCTATTGCAGTCCACTGCTGGACGTAGGCCAAGGGTACGCCAAAGCGCACGATCACCCGCTTTCCTCATCAAGCCACCACCAGCGACCTTCCTCAGGTCATCAGTCCACCTGGCAGGGGGGCGTCCCACACTACGTTTCCCGAGACGCGGTCTCCATTCGAGAACCCCAAGATTACCCAAGATTAAAAATAATTAAAAAAAAACTCCCTCATTATTTCTATTAGAAAGTGAAGGTGGGGTAACGAAGATTGTAAACGAAAGATTGTAACCATGACAAATAAACTTGAAAATGAGCGTGTAGCGACATCAAAAACGTGCAAAAGGAGACACGACACGGTCGATACATGCAGGATGCACGCCACGTCTCGTCTGATCCTCCCCCAGCGAGGGGACCGTAGGGTTGCCAGATGCAACTCATAGATGATAGACAAATAAATAGATGTGCCATGAATCGGGGTTTTTATAAAACGACATGCCGACCGCATAAAGCTAGCACAGCTTTTGACCATCATATTTTTTTGAATACTCAATGTTTTATTACTCCTTGAAGTTGTAGTGTTCAGGATGCGCGATGGACCGAGATCCCGAACCATAGCGCTGTCGATGATAAAGACTGATTTTTTTTTTTTTATCTTGTTCTTGGTCTTATTGTATTTGTTTTGATTTTGTTTTTGATTTTTCTTCGATTTTTTTTTGTTTTTTTTTTCTACAATCATAATTTGTAAATGGAAAATAGACCCTTCTACGCACAAAGCATTGTTATTGGAATCGTGGAGGAGAAGCATTTACTTCGAATAGAAAGACGCTTTAGACAAGCGACAAGTTATTTTGTGAATTTGTTTTGTCATTTTTATTTTTGTAATATTTCTGCTATTTGTATTAAGTGTCACAATAAAGTTGTTATCTATCACTATGTTTGTGGCGTGACAACCCTGCAGATGCTCCCTATCTGGACCCTGCCGCCCCTGGCGACGTATAATTAAAACGTCTTCCCTGCTCAGCATTGGATGAATCAGGTTCCCTGGCCCGTGTCAATCACGGTGATAGGACACATTTTGTTATCCACTGCCGCTAGTGTTTGCTTGCTTCGCTTATCTGTGGTTGGATTGCATGGTCACGTTTCATGAATATAAGTAGATGATTTCATTTCGCTAAGCTTAGGCTATTTTCACACAAATCCACTTTGCCCAGTCTTCGGCATCCTTAGGTGTGAGATTGTTCTCTTCCATATCCGCTTTCACGACGTCCAGCCAGCGCTTTTTAGGCCTACCACGTGATCTAGGGCCCTGGACAGTGAGGTCGAGGCATCTTTTTCCTACATAGTCTGACGGTCTACGGCTTATATGGCCATACCATCGGAGGCGACTTTCCTGAAGCTTATCCGCTACGTCACGGACTCCGAGACGGTCAATTACAAAAATGAAGATGATTCTTCTGTGAAACTAGAGTAATTGCAATAGGGGCTACTATACCCCCGGGGCATCAATCCGGGTTTTACCCTATACAGGGTTATTTTTATTCAGTGCACAAACTTTAATATGTCGTTCAGACCATTAAACTAACTTTACCGAAAAAAATAGGTCTGGAACTGAAAAAAAAAAATTCGACCTCCCATACAAACTGCCGCAGCCAACTCAGAATTAGTATGGGAGTTACAATTTTTTTTTCATTTCCGGACCCATGTTTCTTGGGGAAAGTTGTTCAGTTTCATGGTCAACAACATATTAAAGTTTGTGCACTGAATAAAAAATAACCCCGTATAAGGCGTTCTCTATCTTCAGTAGGTATGTTAGTAATTTCGTTCCATATTCAAATCACAGTCATGTTTAGTTTGTTGAGACGTTTCAAGTGGAATTCCCAGAAAGCTGAATCACTATTATCAAGTGCCACGACGGTGTCGAATCTCGAGCTGCACGCTTGCTACCTACCTACCTCGAACACATGATAACGTTTGACTGTGGAATGTTACTATAGTAATCGCACCGTAAGAATGCCGTCCTGACAGCAGGCAGGAAATATGAAAACCAAATAGGAGCAAAAGAGACAGAAGAAAAATTGTACGTGTATGACAGCTGTCAGGACGGCATTCTTACGATGCGATAGGTATATTAGGGCCTTTCATATGCAGAGTGGTACAAAACTACTCGCAAAGCGAAGAGGGAATTTCAGTCAACGAGACCGAACACTGGTCAAATTTCCCCATTTTCCTATACATACCTAATATTTTTATATTCAACAATAATTCTACCTTTATATATACGTTTTTTTACGTCTAGACACAGATAACCTAGCTTAAAATAGTGTTTCATAATATTCCAACTACATTTATGGCTGCATGCAAGACGATAAAAATACAATTATAATTTGATATCCATTGCGGTATCTATGAGATTTATGGCCTCATTCCATAATGAGGGCCTGAGTTGAGTACAATTAGCGCACGGACGCTGTAGAGGCTGTAAATGTAAAGATCAAAATAATTAAATATTACGTTACTCGGCTAAATATGAACGTTTCTCCTAAGAACAAATCACGGTCAGTATTTGACTACTTTTAATTTTATAAATCCAAACTTGTTAGTTTCTGCTATCGAACAACAAATAATTTTTGCTCCATCTTTAAAATTGACCGAGTTATAAATGATAAGACAGAAAGGTTCACAAGCAAGTAACGCCATATAGTTAATCTCCATACAAAAAATCGTTTTTGAAAGAGACATGTTGAAACTTTAAAAAATCACTGATAGTTCGTTTTCCAACCGATTCTGTTCTTTTCTTCGCGAATCGTCTGCTACTAGTCTATATTTTTGAATTAATTCATAAAATACGGTAAATTTAGGAACATTCCAATACCCTATTATCAGACCAGAGTCCATAAAAATGTTAGTTAACAATTTTCTTAATAACTGTGGTAGTACAGATAAGCGAGTAAATTTAAATTAAATGTGGCAAATTAAATTAACTTGGAATTCTTTAGCTATTCCACTCATCATGCCTAGCCTTCTGACATCAGTCCATGAAATTAAGTTTGCCATGCCTAAAACGCAACCATTCTGACCCAAAGTTTAATGCGATTAAAATAAAAAATCGACAGGTACTGCAAATTTAATCTTAAAATCTAGCCGTGTGGTGACGGCAGAGTAGAATACATTTGTCACCAACCCCTACTCTTCCCGTGGGTGTCGTAAGAGGCGACTTAGGGACTACATATTGAACAGGGACCGGGCAGCAGCGCTCTCTGATACAGTAACCTTGTAATCTGCGATCTCCAACCAGCCTGCCAAGCGTGGAGATTATGGCAAAACCAAACACTTAAGTGGAGGAGGCTCATAGTCCAGCAGTTGGCTGCAACGGGCCGTTGATGACTGCAAATTTTACTCAAATCTTGTATGGTTTTGCACTGCGCTATTTTATTTATGGCCATATGAGTTTCGAGTGATATTCTCACAAGCCCATCGAATTAGCATACTCGCATTATAATTTCGACCGAAAGAATCATACTTTTGGGAAATATCATTATCCGACTTCGATTGTTGTCGAATTTCTTTCAAAGTTCTTTTCCAAAGAACAGTGGAATGAGATTTCAATAAAAAAGTTCGTATCAAGACAAACATTTAAAAAATAAGTTTAAAAACTAAAACCCAACTACGGAAAAAACGAGCTCTAAAAGGCATGAAAGGAGAAAATATCTTAAAATTGTTATCTATCTATTAATTAATTATTCAGTTATATATTTAATATTGCAGATTAAGCCCTTTCATTGATACCCAACATGATAAAATAATAAAAAAAAAATTGTTGTACTTAATGTCCTATAGAGGGCGCCATAATGATTTCAGTATGACGTCACATAGCCTATAACCAGTGGACATTCGAGACGCTTCTAACGATAACTCATTTGTTCAAATATGATAGATAGTTTAGGAGATATGTGGGAACAGACAAACATACATAGCGGATAAAATCATAACCCTCCTATTTGCTTCGCCGTAGTCAGGTAAAAAGGATAAATAATCGTAATTTTAGCAAAAGAGATATCGAGTTTATGTGGCTTGGTATCTAAGCTCGCAATTTTCGACTGTGATGTGAATGGTTTCTACGAAGTTTGGAATATGCCAAACTTGTTGAGGGGGCAGAAGTTCCTACGAGGCTCGTACATAGTGGGTTCACTACCTACCTACCTACAACTTGTTCTATATTAGGTAGCTTAGCTAAGAACAGGTTTTCGAAGGAGGTAGCGTATAAATAGTGCTAAAGTTTTTTTTTTCATAGGCCAAATGAGACAAGCTTCTTGGTGATATGAGGTCTTCATCTTGGTCATTATAGTGGTAATTTTTAAAAGCAATATTAGAATCAAACCAACATACCATAGAAATGCAACCCTACCCACCACGTCGATGACCGGGTGAAATTCAAAGCCTTACAATTCCTACGTACCTTGATACCTTAAGATAGCGTAAGCATTTTTGTAAACCATTGATACCTTTGTATCGATTTGGCATACGCCCAACTAAACTAAAATTAGTCCTGTCACTTTCTATCATTTTTAATTGAAAAGGTACCGAAAATCATCGGTATTGTTTTTGTCTATGACTCACGGCTAACTGTCAAAGTCTTGTTTTAGTGCCTACCTAACACCATGACGAATAAAAAGCCACTAAAATTGACAGTTAGTCGTGAAGTCAAAGACAAAAACAAAACCGATGATCTTCGTTCCCTTTTCAATTAAAAATGATAGAAATTTACAGGAGTAATTTTAGTTTAGTTGGGCGTATGCCGAATCGACACCAATATGAAATCCTAACTATGCTTACTAATATTATAAACGCGAATGTTTGTATGTATGGATGTTTGTTACTCTTTCACGCAAAAACTTTGGATTAACACATAGGAACTTAGTAATAGAACTAACTTCGTACGAGAACTTCTAAAATACTATTAAGTGTGACGTCACAGTGGGCGTCGGCGCGGCGCTCTACGTACGACCTCACTGTTATCGCCGACGCATATCTAACTCCTAAATGTGGCAAACAAAACACATAGTAGGTTAACAGATGGACGTGTGTATTCTGCCTACGTGCTCGGAGCCTCCGAGAGGACATTAGCGCTAGTATTCTTTATCGCTTCTACTCCAACCATATCTTTATTATTTTTGTAAAAGCCATCAAACCACAGGTATTACACGTATAAATGTAGGAATGTAGAGCAGGCTCTAAGAAAACTTTTTGGAATTTAAAGAACTAAAATGTCTTATATTATAAGTAAAAGTTAACGACAACACATCAAGCAATATAAGAACAATATTTGTAATTACAGCTCAGCATTCAGAACAGAACCATTCAAGTAAACACTGTGTTAATCCGAGAAGTACTGAGATTAGAATCACATCAAAATTTTGCTCATGTTCTAGGCAAAATAACTCATCACTATCAACACTCCTACATCTCCATCCCACCGAGGGGCTCAAGCCTACCCTGAATTAGGGTACGCTGGCCCAGTGCAAATTGGTAACGAAATAACTACCGCGTGTTAAATGGAAAATTTCCATCTGCCTAACTTACTCTTTGGCAAAGCTATCTCCATACAATGGATGGTGCCGGGAAAAGCGCACGCCACGACCCGACAACGCCGGACAGATAGTGATGGAAAGCGCATTTTCGTTCGAGCGCACTGGGCCGCAATCAGGCTATCGCATAATACACACACAATATTCACTCACGGGGCCATGGGGGACGGATGACATTGGGGGCTATTTTGTTTGTTTATTTATGTTCTAACTCCGGGATCTCGCTACGCTATCTGGCTACGCATACCTATACATATTCAAAAAAAGTCTTTATTCTTGTGTTGAAAATACGGTTGTATAGTTCCAGGAATTCAGACATAGACACGGGGAGAAAACTATACTTGATTTAAAAGAATGCGAGGCGACGAAATATCCTATGAAGATTACCTAGAGAGATTTATTCTTTCTTAGGTCGGATACCAGCATTAGGAGCAAACCACGGAGACAAATTATTTGTCTCCGTGGAGCAAACAGTGCTAATTAAGCACATTATTTGCACCCTACTTTGTATGGGATCACCAGCCAGGGAACCACGTTGTTTTAATGATTGTGAAACATATTTGATGACCAGGAAAATTAAGTTTATGATTTAATGAGTTTAATAATTATGACTAGGAAAGTTATTTTAGTCACAGGTTCAGTTAATGCTACGCAATATACTTGTAATTTGTACCTTTGTGAAACGTTCTGCAGGAAAATAACCTCATTACTATTTAATTATTGCGTGTCCTGAAAATTAGTTCCAAAAAATTTCCCAGGGGGGTATTGGTCGCGAGGTGCTAATCAATCATAGCACGCTCCAAGGCACAGGGTCGGACTGGTTTTACATTGGGAGGTCAGGTCAAGACATGCAAATCAATCATTGTTCGCTGCAGTTGCAAAATAAATTTACGTTTGGTAAATTGCATTGAGTTCTTGACCCTGTCGTTTCGGTGCGTGTACCTAATGCACTTTTAATGGATGACACATGGTTGTTTTAGCAGTGGAATGGTAAAGGCGTGTACCTAAAGTTCAAATTAATTACATAAACACTTATACCTAATGGGTTTAGTTAGGCGCTGTCGAAACACGATTTCATCGTCATAGCACAGCATGCTTGAATAAAAAAATATACAAGGCGTAATGAAAGAATTTTGCTTGGTGAAAAAGTACTTTAGAAAGTAACTTAGATTGGATAACTTTTACCCAAAGGAAACATTTTTCAAAAGATAGATTTTATGAAATACTAAACTATTAATGCAAAAAATGCACCTTTAATAATTTTATTGTACCTCTGTGATCGAAGTATTGTACCAATCGGTAGAGTCAAAGATAAGGACCAGAAATCAGATATTTTTTATTCGAATTAAGATTTTACAAAATCATTCGATGTCAAAGCTAGCACATACCAAGGACAAGGAAAGATTAAATCTGAAATACTTGGTGAAATTAGGAGACGAAACCAAAACATATTTATGATTTTACTAGCTTACCCGGCAGACATTGTCCAGCCATTTTTCCCAACATCTACCCTACACTTCACCATTTTGTATTGGAAAACTAAATATTAACCAGCCATTCTCGAGTTTTAGCGAGACAAACGAACAGCAATTGATTTATATATACCTATAGATTTATGCCGTGTGGTGACGGCAGAGTAGAATACATTTGTCACCAACCCCTACTCTTCCCGTGGATGTCGTAAGAGGCGACTTAGGGACTACACATTGAACAGGGAACGGACAGCAGCGCTCTCTGATACAGTAACCTTTTAATCTGCGATCTCCAACCCGCCTGCCAAGCGTGGAGATTATGGCAAAACCCTCCACTTAAGTGGAGGAGGCTCAGAGTCCAGCAGTGGACTGTAACGGGCCGTTGATGAAATAAATGCAATATTACAAATGTGTTTCATTTCAATACAGATTCAGATCCTGCTTACATTGGACACCGTATTGCTTTAGATATATGATACATACGCGTCATTGGATCAGCAATAAGATGATGGAAAGCGCAATCCCGCAGCCCGGAGGAAACCGAAATGGGACCAAATTATGTATCGTATCCTTTTTATTTCCTTACGGTGCTCAGATGGCCTCGAACGGCGACTCAACCACACTCAGTGCTGCAAACCCTACTTCCAAGAATATTACAACGAAACCAAATACATCGGTAATAAGATCCGATTTCAATTAAGTCCGATGATTTTTTTGTTACGATAGGTATTATGTCATTCAGTATCAGGACCAATAAATTTCCATGACAAGAAGTTTCTGAGCTAACCGTATTATGTTCAATACGATAAGATGTTGAGTTTCGATTTCGAATAGGAGGGTTGCGATTCGCAACTTGCGAAACGAACACTACCCAAACGAATTGGCCATATAGAATTTTACCGTACACACAACTCCTCTAACATCTTAGATTTCGATAAAGGATAATATGTTGTTGCTCCAAGTTCGAGCCTACCATAGCAATCAAGTCTTAGTCGATAAAAATGGTAATGTTTAACATAGCATTGTCGACCAAAATACAAATACATATATTTTATTCAGTTTCAAAAGTTAACTTGAAATTGAGCTTTCTTTTAAGTATGGAGCAAGTACCCAATGGCGTGACATTATGATACTTTATTATGCACTGATAAATAAAACCCAAAACTACAGGGAGATATTATTACCTAAAATCAATTTTATATAATATTTGCTGTAAATCGCAGAAAAGTACCACAATTTGCCGAATGCCACAAAGGGTTTGCAACACCGCACTCTATACTACTACTCTAGACGTGTAATTTTCTAGGAACCGACGCAAACTGGTTCGCCTGTACTCAGAATCATAAGAACTGGTCTGAGACGCGAATTACATTAAGCTACGGAAGATACGTGACCGAAATAGCTGCGTATTTTATACGATAAGACCAACGTTGATGTAAAGGTGTGCCGGCTTTTATCATTCAATATACGGTATATATAGTATATCATTGCAGTTAGATTTGTGTTTTTTTTTATATTAATTAACCAGGCAAACCAGCGGACGAGCGAACGAGTGGTCATCGTCGCCCATGGACATTCGCATCACCAGGAGGGTTGCCAACGCGTGGCCAGCCTTTGAGAGCCCTGTATACTCGCCCCTTGAAGAACCCCATGTCAAAGCGCAAAGGAAACACCTCACGGGAGAGCTTATTCCATATCCTGCAGGACAATTTCAAAAATTTACCTACCCTTATTTGCAGTTTGTTGTATATTGTATTGAATGCTATTTTAAAGTCACGAGTTTTTTTTTTATTGTAGTGTCATCATCATCAACAGCTCATATACGTCCATTAGGGCGATTAGGCCTTATTCGACCACGTTGGCCCAGTGTTGGTTGGTCGACTACACACAACCTTTTGAATTTCTTCGCAGGAGTGTGCACTGTGCAGGTTTCATCACGATGTTTTCCTTCACCGTAAGAGCGTCGAATAAACGTACATTATGAATTCGAAATTCGAAAACACATTGGTGTACTTACGTGGTGGGGATCAACTTGCGTCTCCACTGACGTTCTCTCCTGTATTGTAGTGTATTGGTGTTTATCACATTTTGCATGTGAAAATGCGAATAGAATGCTAGGTACTTTCTAAACTAAGGATACCTACACCGATCTTTGTATTTTTTTTAGTGTATCTAGTGACAAGTTTCCCTGGCTTATCGATCGCTTATTTGGCACTAAATCTAAGTCCCTAAATATGGGAAGATATTAGGGCAATAAGGACATTTGAAGTAACTCGACAAGTTACGCCTGTAATTATTTTCGCCTTAACAAAAGGACGGGAGATGGCGTGGAGATGTACATATTAATTTAGGAGCTGTCAATCATCGAATCTGTTAATTTAGATCTTACGGACGCAGGCGCGTTTTTATAGCTATAGTGTATTATAGCATTTTTAAAATTTCTAATTTGACAGCTACTATTATTTCAGATTATCATTTATTGAAAATAATACCATTCGTTAAACTATTTTTCACTAGTCATAAAAACGAAAAGGAATCGGGGCCAATGAAGCTAATTCTTACTGTCACGCTCTAATTCTAAGTTCGTCCGCCCTTTTCACGTTTTAAAGATTGAAAAAGGACAGGAGATGGCCATCCTAATATTAGAGCTTCAAACATCGAATTTGAACCTCATGGCCGTGTTGATTGTACAATTTTAGAGAGCACTTAAAACATGCGACTTAAAAATCACTTAATCTGACAGCTATACCCTTATTTTAGGTTATCATTCGTTCAAATTAATGTCATTCATTCGTCTGAATTCATCACCTCTCTTTCATTGGTCATAAAAAAGAAAAGGATAGCTGGATTTTAAAATTAGAATTAGAGCATGACTTCCTGAATCGAGGCCAATGTCTTCGCATACTCTAATGATACCATATCCAGAGTTTACTCTGATCATGATTTCGCAGTGGTCAGACCACTGGAGCACACAAATTGGCTGTTTCGGGTTGGAACTCCAAATGAATGGTGCTAGTCCTGATGCTAGCCTTTCCAATAATAGATTAAGAGTTATGATGGACGAAGGTTTGAACGGTGTTCTGCGGTCAGTGAGTGATAATATGGTAGCATCTAATATAAACTTTCTACATTTTATGTTGGTTTTTATTTGTTTGTAATCTTTAATACCACTACTGACTGAAGTCTGGTTAAAGTTTTGAACAGCTTTCTGCTATGCTGCATGGTTCGTTCGTGGTGGTTGATTAAATTTAGAATTCGAAGAAATTCGATTCGAATTTCGAGTTTCGCGAAATATATTCGACTCAAGATCCAAAGATAGCCGGTAAAGATAGAAATTATCCACGTGCTATCTTTCAAGTGCCGTGGTGACGGCAGTAGAATACATTTGTCACCAACCCCTACTCTTCCCGTGGGTGTCGTAAGTGGCGACTTAGGGACTACACATTGAACCGGGAACGGGCAGCAGCGCTCTCTGATACAGTAACCTTTTAATCTGCGATCTCCAACCCGCCTGCCAAGGAAGGAGATTATGGCAAAACCCTCCTCATAGTCCAGCAGTGGACTGTAACGGGCCGTTGATTTTATTTTTTTATCTTTCAAATGGACCTTTAATTCCGCTAGTTCTAAATTTACTTGCGGCCACATTTCATTAAAAGTTAGTGTACTGGACACCATTTAATGTCAATTTCATCAGTTTGTTTAGGATCGTATTCACACCGTACGGCTTTCTTTGATCGAAGGTACGGCGGCGGCGCGACAAAGCCTCGCATCCTTCAAGAGGTAACATCAGTTTTCTAGTTTTCCCTGAATTCACATCTTTTCACTCACGACAACACGCGAGTTGCCCGAAATGATTACAAACGACACGACCAGCAGAGCAAAACCAATGCCACAGATTCTTGTAGTAAAGCTATACTTTAAACGCGTTTTGTTCTGTGTGCCTTTCGGTTCGGTTCGGTTCGATCTCGGTGGGGACACTGTAAAGCAAAAAATCTCTTTGTGAAACTTTCCCCAGTTCTCGTCAACCTTACTTCTAGAACTTCGAAAGTTTATTCTCCAGAGAAATCACCAATACAAGAATTTTGTTTTACCCTACCAAACTACAAGTCTTGGTAGTACTTTTGGATTTTCTTTCAGTTGAAATCATCATAGCCATATAACAAAGTCGTCAACATCATCAACGGCCCGTTACAGTCCACTGCTAGACTATGAGGGGTTTTTCCATAATCTCCACGCTTGGCAGGCGGGTTGGAGATCGCAGATTAAAAGGTCACTGTATCAGAGAGCGCTCCTGCCCATTCCCTGTTCAATATAACAAAGTAAAGAGAAAAAACTAAAAGCTAAATGGGTGCCTAACGGCCGGGCCCAATCTGAATACAGCATCGACGTAACCTCACCAGACCTTTCACACAATTCTTGCACTCGAGCCGCAAGTAGGTTAAAACAATACAGACGACAAAGCTAATAATAATGCAGCGTAAGAATAAGCGCTCGGTGCGTACGCGCAGCCCGTAGGGAGGGACCACAGATGCGAGCGATGACGTCAGCCGGCACAACGGGACATCATAAAGCTTGAATATGAATAACAAGTTCCTAAAAACGAGTAGAAAAGGTTAGGTTAACCTAGTAGAAAAATAGAATGTTGTAAAATTATACCTACAATTTATTTGCGTTATAGGTTCTGAACCGTCTCCCCTGTGCAAGACATTACGAAGACATACATGATGACACAGATAAACATGTCTAAGAACTAAAATTTGCTGATAAACTTAAATAAACTCCATTTGTTTATAATTGCAAAACTAATTTATATCACTGTCAGAATGTAAATAAAAGGGATTCGCAGAATTTATCTAACCAAAGAATGAAGAAATTAAAGAGCTGGCCGCGAGACGTGCTAGGCTCCGGTTGGAAAGACACAGACAACAAAATACAGAAAACCATTAGAAATAATAGAAGCTTTTATCATTAATTCTGTTATTTATTATTACCTAATTTTCACAACTAAACACTGGAACTTTCTTAACAAGAGCTCACCAAAGACTCTCTTGGAAAAGGCAAAAGTTGAGATTAACAAATAAAGTGGCGTCAAACAAAGACTTGGTCCATTTATAACAACAGCAGCTGACAACACAACAACTTATGGATCAATGGTGTCTGAAATAAACTGTTTCATTCATTCATTTCATTTGTCTAATGCAGCAATATGCGAGATGAATTTAAGTTTCCTGCGAGAATATCAACATGGCATTTAATAGCTCAAACCATCTTTATAAGATACTGGTAGGATTGAATCTCACACATCATTAGCCACATCAGAGCTAGAAACAGGTTTTATATGATCGCCACCGGTGCTTTCTGTCACTTATCATGAAAATATGACCAATAGATAAAATAAACTGAATACTTGCGGTGCTAAGGCTAAAATTGAGACGTTTGAAGTAAGCAATTGCGGGTTTTACGGCAATATCATGTGCAAGGATTATGAATGTATTAGTATGAGTAAGTGTAAATTAAAGACGGAGCTTATGAAGCTCGATATCTTTGCAATGGGAGAGAAAATTATACGTGTCAGAAAAAAGAGGATGGAATAAGCAAGAAGGCTTTCCAAATTCCATTTCAATGAATGGATCGTATTTGTTTATTTCGTTTCTCATTTCATTCTTGTATCAATATCACCTCTTTCACTACCAACTTCATTTCAACTAACACTGATGTTATCATTAACCCATTTGTACAAAATTTACATTTAATTTCTTACTCTTATCGTTACGAGAACTCGTTAGTCCCCGAAACATTTCCTAAAACAATTTTCCCAATTAGTTTGGTTTCGTTTAAAAGATTTTCCGACCGGCTGCAGCCATTTCTCTTCGGAGTCATTAGTATGCAAGACGGAGGTTATGATGATGATAAATTATCACACGTTATAGCAATCATAACTCATAGTTTGGACTGTGTTTTGGATCTATTTTGAATTATGTGAACGGTTAGCGGTGATAAATACGATAGAGATTGGAGGTGGAATCAGAGAACCAATAAAGATGCAGAAGGATATAATAATAAGTAAATATGTGGGGACATCTCACACACGGTCATCTGATCCCAAACTAAGCAATGCTTGTGCTATGTTTGCCCTGGGCGGGAGTCAAACCACGGTAGGCAGACGTACTACCGACTAGGCTACGCGGCCGTTATCAATGCAATGTGGTATAATATTATGTTTGCAATGTGGTTTATGTTTTGTAGGTAATTTTCTCTACTGTTTTTATTTGTTCATTCATCAACAGCATATTATAGTAAAACAACAAATAATAAAATGCACATTTCCGATGGCGTAACGTTGAATACGAGTTAGTCCCTTTGACGAAAATTCAATATACATAATTTTGATGACCGTGTTTCTTTGGGCAATCTAAATTTGTGTTGCATGCAAAGGTATCTTCTAGCTCTAGCGCACCATCTTCAAGATGAACAACGCTGCGCCATTTGAATTAACTGTATGAATCTTTTTAGCCGTAGTCGTATCAAGGTTCGAATTTTAAAATACGGCAGCAGCAACTTTATCAGTCGTTATTTCTGCAGGAGTGGCAAAAAACCAATGCGGCATTTGTGATTGGGCTTCAACATTGCTAGCGAGTCTGTTCCAGCCTCTATTTCTATTAAGTTTTCAGTTACAAATTTAATTATTCGCAGTTATAATGAGCATACAAATGGTTTGTTCTTAGCTACCTAACTCTTTAATCTATACAAGCAATTTGCAATAATTTTATGTGATTGGAGTCGATAATATTTTGTAATCAGCAGCGGCGTAAAATATAGGCGTAGAGTAGCGTTTGTGGCAATTTGTCATGCATGGATTAGCAGTAGGTCTAGGTATATAATATTACTATTAGGTACTATATAAATACATTTTCAAGGCGATAGTGGCTAATGGAAAAGGCAAGTTTTTTACTTACCGTAGGTAGGTAGGCTAGTGAAAATATTATGAACAACATCAACATCAACGGCCCGTTACAGTCCACTGCTGGACTATGAGCCTCCTCCACTTAAGTGGAGGGTTTTGCCATAATCTCCACGCTTGGCAGGCGGGTTGGAGATCGCAGGTTAAAAGGTTACTGTATCAGAGAGCGCTGCTGCCCGTTCCCTGTTCAATGTGTAGTCCCTAAGTCGCCTCTTACGACACCCACGGGAAGAGTAGGGGATGGAGTAGGGGACAAATATATTCTACTCTGCCGTCACCAATATTATTATTATTATAATATTATGAACATTTAAAGTAAATTATAGATAAAATAATTATAAAATATGATAATGCAAGATGGGAGAGATGTCAATTATTGTTCAAAATTAGTAGAATATACGTTTATATTTTAGACACAAAGTGCAAAAGATGCGAATCCTGTGGAGCTTTTGTGTCCATTCTTCTCAACAGAGATTGTACTCGGCTTATCGACGCGACGACGTGCACCGTCACGAGGCTCGACGTAACGACCCAGTCGACATAGTATAATTCTAACGAACTTCTTAGTATTAGGTGGTTAGGTTATGACGACGAAAATAACTGTGTAAAATCTTTCGACTAGACCTTTTTGTCGCTAAGTCGACGTATCGGAAAGCAATGAACGTACGTACCACAGATTAGTTATTTCTTCACGGTATAACAAACTTGACTGTTTTGGGTTATTTCAACTAAGAATAACTTCAAGAACCTAATTTAGGTATAACAGCGTAACGGAAATTTTATATCGGGACGCCGCTGAAAACAGCCAATCGGCGACGGCCAATGAAACGGCCATTTTACTGCGCCATTTTTACCGTTTTACAACTTTCGGCGCCCGAGGACACTAAAACTTATTTAGCTACAGACCACAGAGTACAAACTTTTAGACATCGCATAGGTACTCTACAATACCCAACCACCAGTGGTCGACCAACCAGCACTAGGCCAGCGTGGGCAGCTAAGGCCTGATCGTCCTAATTCAGGGTAAAGCCTCCAACTCGTCGGTGGAGGCGTATAATATGAGCTGTTGATCAGGGGTTTTTGGTAGCGGCGCTGTAACAGTGACACCAGTAGGGGGGTTTGTGAAGTTAGTTGTCGATCTTATAACCCACTCTACAACCTATACCACATTATAACTTACATAGATTTAACATTTTATTTAAGTTTTTAATAGTTTTCAATTATTCGGTTTATACAAGTTAAATAAAAAAAAACTGCTACACGTACATAATACTTAAGAAGTAACTTTCTGTACTAATACGAAAAATAACTGTGAATAAGTCAATGGGTGTTAATAAATTTTCGTTAGTAATTTTTTTTTTAAATATTTCTTTAAAGAATTATTTCCTAAAGTTAATGTTTCCGAGTCTGTGATTGCATCCGGGATCGACTTAAAAAATGTATTAGCGCTTTAATCGATAAATATCTATCTACGAGTCTCTCGAGTTTCAGAAACCGGTATTAAAAAAAACTACATATAACTAACCTGTTTCCTGCGAGATAGAGCTGATGGATCACTTCCTATGGATTAGGGATGGTCGGATAGTAGCAGTTGTAAACTCTAAAACCAGTATAAATAGATACAGGTTCGAAGGAGATTGAACGTAAACGAAGTCTAAGCAAACTGGTTTATAAACTTAAGCTCATTCAAACGCCAGTCTTATCAGTCATGTAGTAAGCTAAATTTAGATCCTTAAAATGGATCTCCTTATACTGGTGTTGCTGGAGGTAGAATCAATACCCAACGTAACAAGGTCTTTGAATCCTGTATTTGATGTTGACTTGAGATTAGTTAAAAATCGGTTAATGATGTATTTTCTTTACAATTATGTCGGTGGTAGTCGTAAAGCCATGTCAGAGGCCCTTAGGGCGGCTTAGAAACTCACGTCACGACAATAGATGGCGCCAGCCATCACACGATGAAAGAAACAAAGAAATAAATAAATTAATTAACGAAGAATTAAAATAAAGGATTAATTCGATTTTCTTGCTGTCCGTTGACGTGTCTTTTTGCGGCACGGTGATGGAATATTTTAGTCCAGCTGTATTGCCAGCACATGCAGCTAGACATCTCACTGCTACAGGATAAACGTGTTACTGTCCATGTGGTGGAGATAGGTTCGTGGCCTGGACCACGACATTTTACATCATTTACAGGAAGTGAAGGGAAGATAAGAAGGATACCTACTGGTGTTCAGCGCTCAAAAACGTACAAGACGAAGTAGTATGGTTTAGTAATATTAAATTTAAAGCATAAAATTATATTTTCACCTCTCCACAAAACAGGGCCGAAAATCGCTTATTTATTTCTAGACATGCAAACCATTATTTTGTCTAGAGAGGAAAATTAGTTTGAATTTCGAACATTATCTTACACAGGAAAAAAGTTTTCGTATATCCGCGCGTAAAATAATTGACGAGTGCCATTTTTTATTTTATGTGTTCCGAATCAAACTGTCAGCGCCGTCAGCGATCAGAAAACCAAAAGATTGTATGGGTTTCGCCTGCCTTTGAGTGCGCTAAAATCGATTTCAGCGCGCCTCAGACCGCAGGGATAGGTTTTCATACAACGTAGTTTTACTTCCTCTATGCATACAATTTTGTCTTATTACTAAAAATTTAAAAGTATTATGATAAAATACAGTAATTTAATCTCAACTTATAGAATTATATCGAAAATAAGAGAACTCTTGTACATTTTAAAGTACCAATATTTACGTAGGTAAGTAATAGTTAATGATTTCCTTGCCGGAACAGGTGAAAAATAATGTGTTGGGTTTGAGAGGAATCTTATTCTCACCTCGAACCTTAGAATCCCTCGCGAGCTTCAGGGGTCTATTTTTGAAACTATAGACTCCTTTGCATGCTCTGGATTCAATATCAGTTCTCTGAGGAAAAATCAACTTTCCTCTCTTACCCAACAAATAACTATATTATTATTATTATTTTAATTTTCTGCTTTATAATTTATTAGATATTTCGTTAACAGACGTAATCTGTAACAATAATTATCTAAATTTAAATATATTTGAATTAGTTTTTCGAGCACTAAAACCTATTAACATGCAAGTTCATACAAGTTATTATGTCATTCACATTAAGTATTTCAAACTGGCTGGTTATGCATAAATTATATGCTACATAACATAACCGGCTTCGATTATTATTGAAATTAAAAAAAATTGTAAGTAGGTAGGTAGTAGGTACCTATCAGGTTTTTTTTAAGAAAACGTTGACACGTGCGGAACCTATTGAAATTAATGAAATGGAGTCACATTGAATTGACGTCAGCCAGCTTAATAGTTTTAAAAAGTGCTTTATAAGTTGTTACTGTACAATAGTCAGCACATCAAGCTACGCATTTGCATTACGAATACTGCCCATATTGCTACGGGATAAGGTTGCTGTCAATGTCAAATTCGGATAATTTGAGGTGGTAGCCGGTGTACATAAAGCGTCATGCGTTTCATACATTAAACATGTTTGAATCGTTCTCGTAGAACTGGAATTCTAATAGTGACATTAGCGACCCGATCCAAAGACTATAATTCTAGATCATATCAAATTGATAATTACTATTAAATGATAATTTAAACTTTTGTTTCCAAAATAATATTGAAATATGTTTTAGATAAACAAGATAATATAGGATGATATAACTCCGAACTATTATTAAAACGCATCGTAGTAGCGAAAAATTTTCTTTCCGTAAATATATTGTTTTTCACTATACACGGGAGGGACAAGTTCTCATATATTAATGGCCGTTCTCCTGTAACAGAAATTTTCGTTATATCTATAGTCATCGTACGTACTACAAAAGACGAAATTATAATTCGCATAAAAGTATATATGCTTTTACAGTTGATGACTACAGAGCTGAATGAGCAATGTGAATGTTAGGCTGGCGATTTTTCTTTTGTTTCAATGTTTATTTGCGTTGCTATTTTGTGGTGATTAGCCTTCTTTGAATGGTATGTGAAATTACAATAAACCTTTGCGGTCACTACCATAAATGATACCATATAGATACCATTATGTTGAAATATATTAATTTATACTTCAGTTTTTTAGGGTTCCGTATTCAAAAAGGAACCCTAAAGCCCAAGTTACACAGAGCCGTGCCGGGGGCGGTCTGGAGCCGGGAAAGTGGGACGGTGCTATAGCGCGGCATAGCGCCGTCCCGCTTGTCCCGGCCCCGGACCGCGCCGTTCCCGCTCTGTGTGACTTGGGCTTTATAGTTTCGCCATGTCTGTCTGTCTGTCTGTTCGTCAGCGGCTTAGTTTAGAGACTCTTAGTACTAGAAGGCTGTAATTTGGCATGGATATACTCGTAAATATTAATCATGCCGACAAAGCTGAAGAATAACATTAGAAAACATTTTTTTAGGGTTCCTCTGGTAAACGTGAAGTGGGGGTTATTTACTGTTATTCACGACTACCTTATAGTGTGAGGTATCGTTGTTGGATAGATTTTTAAAAATAATGGGGGTTTGCTAAAACCATTTTTTGATGCTAGGGCATGTGTCAAAAATATTTCGTTGTGCTTATTTTTGTTAGAGTCGAGTACTGGGTGGCAACGAAACCGTTGTTTTTGGAAATGTGAAAAGAAAAACACGGTAGTAGTGTATAATTAAGAGGCGTTGTCACCTTTTCTCCGTCATCAAAATAGAGATTTTGGTTTCGAAATTAATTCATTTATTTCGTTAAGAGTTTAACATTTCGTTTTTAAAGAGGTGGTACCAGACCTAGTTGGTTGGTACAAGGTGGCCTCAACTTTTCCATAATTATTAATTACATACATCCGATACATATCTTACTTTTTATGAAAAAGGTAACGGAAAATTTTAGATTTAAAGAAATCACTAAAGTTAGGCTTAGAAACTAGCATTCATCAACAGCTCATACACGTCCCCACCGAGGGGCTCGAGCCTACCCTGAATTAGGGCGATTAGGCCTTAGTCGACCACGCTGGCCCAGTGCGGGTTGGTCGACATCACACACAACCTTTGAATTTCTTCGCAGAACGCAAAAGTGTGCGGGTTTCATCACGATGTTTTCCTTCACCGAATAAACGTACGTATGAATTCGAATATCGAAAACACATTGGTATGTGGTGGGGATCGAAACCGCGTCTCCCGGATGGGAGGCAGCGACCCTAACCACTAGACCACCGAGACGCTCTAGAAACTAGCAAGCTGAATTATTGAATTGTCCGATATATAAAATTATTGAGTCGAGAAAACCGGTTGGTCCCGCCTGGCTATATTATCTGTGGAAGTAGTAGACGTGAGCCACATCACACAGTCCTTTGGCGGCTCAATAACACTGATACCAGAGTTTGTAAGGTCGGTCAGCGACCTCATCACATGATATGAAGATGATTGCGATAAGCCCGTGCCGTTAATTATCTTTTATAACATTTATAAAGACGATAACATTTGGTTGTTTATGAGATGTGCTAGTCTGGTATTTTTATTTTTAGTAAGTCGATTCTGTTAATAGGGAATATGCATAAAAACATATTAGATCAAAAAACGAACTAGATACAACATTCTTAAACAAATATATCTGTTCCTCTTACGAAAACAAAATTTTCTATGGCGGATATATGGCCCGCGTGACCAATGACGTCACAGGTCACGTCGGACCTCTCTGTCTAACCATCAACTTTGAAGCCTTATAACTTCGTTTCTGAGCAAGATATTTGAAAAAAATTTTTTTATGTGTTTATCGGAACTTGATTTTTTTAATTTCCTAAACCATCTAGCTTTTAATGCACGCTTTTCGGATTCCCGACTGTAACACTAAGGCGTTTTACCGCAGTAGAAAGTAGCCAATGGTTATTCGCACACACACACGTACACACACACACACACTTACATAATATAATTTATAATGAGGCGTCATTGTATTTATGGACAGCACTGTTGTAATTCTTTAGTCTAGAATGTAAGAACATCATGGAAGGAACTAGCCATTGCAATACTTGTACAAGGTATCTTAGTGCAGGGACTAGTGCATTACTTACACCTACTTTTTTGAACACATTAAAATTATTATTATTATTCTCATCAAGATTGGTTGGACATTGAGTCGTGGAAGGAGGAAAAATAAACAAACGTTTTTTTAGGCATAAACAAGCCCGGAATAGGTCCTACAAAGACTGCAAAATGACAATTTACAAGCTTATATTTATTTATTCTAGCAAAGCAACTGCATTATATTGTCTGTGATCTAAATGACGTTATTGGGCGCATTCGGAATCAGACTTTCAGCGCTGTCAGCGATCAGAAAAGCAAAAAAATGTATGGCTGACAGTGATTCGGAACGCGATTACGGGTACTTTAATCGATTTCAGCGCGTCTCGGAACGCAGGGATTGTTTAAGGCTGCTTCAGCACTAAAGTGGCAAGTAATAGGGGATCGGACTACTTCTTTTTATTTTATAAATTAAAACTTCTTAGTTTCTGCTATCGAACACTAAATGAATTTTTGCTCTATCTTTAAAATTGACCGAGTTATAAATGATTGAAATTCAAGATTAGACAGAGAGCACATACCACCTTGTGACGTCATTTGTTAGTAACGCCATATAATCTCCATACAAAAAATAGTTTTTGAATGAGACAGACATATTGAAACTTTAAAAAATCACAGTAAATTCGTTTTTCAACCGATTCTGTTTTTTTCTTCGCGAATCGTCTGCTGCTAATCTATATTTTAAAAATAATTTATAAAATATGGTAAATTCATAAAATATGGTGAACAGTTCGATCTCCTATTGAAAAAGGGCAACACAGAATCAAATCTGTGCGTGCAGGTAAATATTTTATACGTAAAATATATTGTAAATACCAGATTCCAATTTTCTCCAATAACTCCCTTAACAAAATTAGGATTACAAGCTCAACATCGTTCTACATTCAATAACTCATTCATGCGTTATAAAATATGAAATTGGCAAGAGTTTCATAGAAATATCCTTTTAAATAACGAATAATTCGGTGAATATTAATAGAAAATTCTACCGCTCATGTCGCTTACCGGCTTGACGTCCCACAGGGGACGAAGCGTGCCCAAACAGCTGATTGCCAACCACTATACAAACACCCATTGCCACCATAAAAACACCCATCAAACGAACACCGACCTTACAATACTAAAATTAAAGGCCAATTTTAATCGACGACCTGCAAACTACCCTCATCAACCCATCCCACTAGACTCTAAACTTAAAACTGTTGCAAAAGAACTTAAAGTCCTTCGCCAAGTTTTTCTCGCTACACGTCACCCGAGAAATAAAATTCTCTCATCCAAAAGGAAAAATTTTAAACTGTAATGTAATGTTACACGTTAAGGTCGAATTTGGAACGTTTCGAGGAGTTTTAACGAGATAAACCCGAATGGATTTGTGCATTTCACTAGGCAGGACAGGACCGAAGGGTGTGCGTTCGGACTAGAACGGGATCTATCGTTATCGTTCGTCCTTCCTTTTCTAACTACAGGATTCGTTGTATGTTATTTTCCTTTCTAAGCGATAGGATCATGGATGTGTTGAAGTTTGTATACCGTGGTAGAGGACTGAAGGCCACCACTAGCCCGAAGCGATTGCATTTGCCCAGTGTAATAGTAAATGAGAATATTGTGCATAACAGTTGGGAAGACGGATCGTTCGTTCATAATTATTATCAGTGCTCTGGCCGTCATCAATATTGATAGCACAAGCACTTGTAATTTTAGCCAACGTTACTAATGACGTAGTATCAGTTCTAGAGAGTAGTAAATTAAACAAACAGCCAAACTGGTGTTTTAGCTGTCCCATTATCATCTAACGTTTATTCATACTAGCTGTCCCCCGGCGGCTATGCTCGCGTTATGTAAGATTTTCCCGTGGGAACAAGACTTTTTTCCGTAAAAAGTATCCTATGTATTAATCCAGGGTACAAACTTTCGCCGTGTGGTGACGGCTGATTAGAATACATTTGTCACCAACTCTTACTTTTCCCGTGGGTGTCGTAAGAGGCGACTTAGGGACTAAACATTGAACAGGGAACGGGCAGCAGCGCTCTCTGATACAGTAACCTTTTAATCTGAAATCTCCAACCCGCCTGCCAAGCGTGGAGATTATGGCAAAACCCTCCACTTAACTGGAGGAGGCTCATAGTCCAGCAGTGGACTGTAACGGGCCGTTGATGATTGATGACGAACTTTCTCCTTTACAAATTTCATCCAAATCCGTTCAGTAGTTAAGGCGTGAATGCGGAACAAACATCCAAACATACAAATATTATTCACATTTATAATATTAGTGTGATGTCCGTTTGTCTTGATTTTTATATTTCCCGTGGTAATAAGATGTTTTCCGCGATAAAAGGAAATGTCGCATTTTATAATACATTTTATTACCTTGTACGAGTAGATACGTCCCTTTTATTATTTTAGAAAAGGATAGGAGATTAATGAATAATATTTTGAATAAGGGCGTATCTGACAATAAAGGGCCGATTATACTACACAATCAATCGGCCACGATCTCAGCTAAGGACTACAAACAGGGAGGTTTAATCGCTGTTAGGCAGAGGGTCTCAATATCATGTGATCGTGGATGCCCGACCGCCCTAACTCCCATCGTGACGATAAATCGGGAGGTGAGATCGCTGCTTAAGTAATTTTCAAGTATAGTATCTTTATGTTCTAAAATTGTGAAATCGACGCGACCAAAATCGATTTTTGACAGGAAATGAATTGTTCATCTTTATCCCTTTTTTAGTAGCTTTTAAAGGCGAAAAGAACGAATTATTTAAAGGCTACAGCATAACGTAATTTCCCGAATCGATCCCCTGATCAAATGTTTAATGTTTACGAGCAACCAATAACCCTAATGAATCCTCATGCCCCTTGGTGGGGACGAAATAAGAACTGATAAAGATTCAACTTGTATTGAACTCATTCATAATTACACCATTGATTTCCAGAGCACACACAGCACATGATTTTAGTAAACAAGTGTATCAAGTTTCTTTTGAGTAAAACCCAAAGAGTTATTGATATCTGTTCAGGTTAGGTTAGGTTAGTAACTCATATCATCACAGATTAAATTGAGTACATTCTTCTTCGTCCTAGCGTTTTCCCGGTCTAGTGCTGGAGTCCGCTTTCCTACTCAATCTTCTCCACTTTGCCTGGACTTCGGCATCCTTAGGTGTGAGTGTCCTTAGGTGTAAATTGAGTACCTAGTACCTACGCCAACCAAATGGAAAATTGAAGAATACCAATAGTATACCTTAGAAAATCATTATAAACTTAGATACCTATGTTAGAGTGACCATGAAAAGAATTGACCTTATCGTTATTATTGTATTCCAATACTGGTACCCATTATATTGAGGACTTTACGAGGAACAAGTGTGCTTGGGCTAAATATTTTTACCGCATGTACCTCCATAGGACTAAATCAGCTACAGAATGGGTGTCAGAACATTTGCTTCGTTGACGTCACATCAAGCAAGATGAAACATGGACCAGTTTTTAAGTTACACGTATAACTGTGAAAATTGCATCCAATTCCATGCAGTAGTTTTAGGCGTGTATGTACAGTGGACAGCTCATCAAGTTATACATTTTTGTTGCAAACTAGACGTTATCACCAGCGCACAAGATACACCGGTGTATAGCTTGATGTGCTGTTCACTGTACTAGGTAGACGAAAAGAAAAAAAAAATTGTTTTGGCTTGTATTGCTCTTATAAAGTCCCTTATATTCATTTTTCTTAATTAATGTCTTCTATGTACACATATCAGCCGACTCCAGATGTACTCGAGACGGTACTCTTTCCTGACGGATTAAATTTTATTAGTTTAGTTTCTGTTTTTTTTTGTTAGTTTTGTTGGTTTATTAGTTGTTGTTGTTGTTTTTGTTTTGTTGTTGTATGTAAGGTCGACCTAGAAAGTGGTTTACCAATTTTCATTCAATTTCCTAGTTATCGAAAATTTCAATAAGGTTTATGCTCGGTATCTGGCAGATCGTTCTGCAAACGAAAATAATCTTTATTGTTCTATAATTTGCAACTGACATTCAACCTTAGGGTGGTAAACAAATTTATTGGTCGACTTTACCTATAGAAAATAGTTCAATTTCATGTTGTTTGTTTTTCAATATGATTTAAATTTAGATACATTGCCACAAAATTTTTCACACAGCAATTTAAAATTAGCTGGCAAAGTAGACAAAAATAAATAAATTATTGAACAATTACAACTTCTTAAAAATTATATCTAGGTAGGTACACAGAGATTGTAACTTGTTATTATATTTGAGTATACAGCTTTAAAAAAAATACATTTAGTGGAATAGTTTCCTAGAACATTATTGCTAAAAAATTAATTAATCCTCTTTTGTATGAAAAGGCACCTTATCCTTTATCTTGTTCTTTGGCAAAAAAAAGCACTGATTGTTGGGAGGTAACATATATATATACCTATTTGAGAATATTTCAATATTTTTAAATATAAATAAAATAAATTTTATTTTATTAGCATAGGTGATAGTAACAGTGTCAATTATTGATATAATAACTGCACGTCTAGATAATATTTAATTACCCAGCTTTTATATTAGACCTTGGATATAACAAACACCAAATTCTATTTCAAACCGAGGAGGACCATAAAAATAGGGCCATTAGTTTTTACTTTTTATACTCCGAAAACACTTAAAATAATCAACCCATTACAAATTATTTTTTTATCTTTAATAAGAACCTTCAATCAATCAGCCTATTGCAACATAGGTCCAGAGAATTTTTGATGGCTGCAGAATTTTTTATTTTTTTATTATGGAATTTTTTTAACATCATCTTAGTTTTTAGTAGCCCAATAATGTAAGAAAACATACATTACTAGTTGAATTAAATTAAATTAACAAGGTTCATGAGAATGACAATATTGATTCAAGTACTGTGCACACTAATGGTCCACATATTATTAAATTAATTTAATGGGGTTGTTATTGTAACATCCTATAATAATAAAAATAATGCCTTTATAGTTATTTTTGTACTGAATATTGTTAATCATTACATTACTTTACTTTTTCGAATGCTAAGATCCATCTAAAAGGGGAGGCCTTTGCCCAGCAGTGGGACAACTAAAAAGGGCTACTAAAATAAGGTCCATTTAAAGTAATAAGGTACTACTTGCCAAGATTTTAAACATAAAATGCTGTATAAGACAGGATTTGACCTCTGATCTGACTACCACATAGGTAGGGTATAGCTCTCTATGTATATCAACTCATAAATCCTTTCAGTAGAACCTACCTTTTAAGCTGAGCTTAAGAAGGGCCAAACTTGTCTTATTTAATACACATTTTAATGTTTATAAATTTCGCCAAGTTTGATTGGGTTTTATTGGACAAATTGTTAACAAAAAAGTACCAATCTATACCTACCTGTAATACAATACAACTCAAATGAAATACTTAATAGAATAACTCAAATGAAATTAAAATTAAACATTTTTTTTTATATTCCTCAATATTCTCCTTCTTGTTGACTAGCCTCCTGTTCATTGCATAAAGGATGATTAAGGATATTAGGTAATATGATCTTCTGCTCCTTTGCGTGACTTGGTATGATTAGATATTATTTTTAAAATTGTTATGTATGTACCTATACCAACTAATCTAACCTATACCTAACACTATAACCTAACCTAACTACTTGCTTGACAAGTAAAATCAACGGAAAGTTAACAAAGCAGAATATGTTCTTTGTAACTTCTCAGTTTCACATTTGGTGCAACTTTCTTCACTTTCACTCGCGCTAAACAAGAAGCTACTTTTATTTAACTGCTAGCTAAGCTACGAATCAAAGCATTATTTTAATTTGAAAATAGAATGTGGCAACAGATTTTTGTTTTTTAAATATCGAACGACTCGGCTGTGTGTGTATTAGGCCTAGGCCTACCTACAAGCGGGAACTGTTCGCATGGCGCGCGCTCCACCGGAACTTGTAACGGATATTTTGATACCAGAAACCCATTAAATAACTTAGAACCTATTGCTCACCTTATAAACAGGGTTTAATCCAAATGCTTGTGAAAAATCCAAATCGAAAAACACTATTTTTACACTTTTTTTAAATCAACAACACAATAATGACACTGGCCGGCTGGACCGATGACACTGATTTGTTTTTAAATATTTAGTGCTTTTTATAGTGCGGGGAAAAGCACAAGTTTCTTCAGATTTTATTTCACTTCACCACACACAATTACCGGTAATCACAAATTATTTTTTACTAAGAATTATCACTGAATTTCCGTGTCCAGGTATTATTTAAGTATTATTGTTAAGTTTCAATAGGTTTAATTGCAATTGATTGCCTCAGATATGTTATATATAAAGAAGTTTTTAGCGCCCGACGTAGTTCACAAACCACTTCCGCATCCCTAAAAACAGCTGTTCGCCACTAGTGACGAAAATAATCGATAACAACCGGATTCAGGACAACCGCAATTACACACTGCACAACTTTTCACAACACGTATCCACCGGCGCTATTATTCTTGTTGCATTTACTTGCACTGTCAATGTAAAAATAAAATGAAATAAAAATAAATATTGAAATTTGAAACTGTAAATAAAATCTAAATTAAAATGTGGAAACGAAGTCTTGGTGATCACATTTTACGGTAAGTTATGATTTTTATTGTCAATGATTTTGTTTTGTTTATAGTATGGGCTTGGCGAGCACATTTTAGGAGCAGAACGCACGCGGTCGGTCGCGCCGGGCCACGGACTGGCGCGCGGCATGCGGGAGGGGGGAGGCGGGATGGGGCGGGGCGGCGCGCGGAATGCTATTATAGGCGAACTCGCCCGCCACTTTTTTTTCTCAATTCTGGTCAAACAAGTTTCGTATACAACCTGCATTGTAAGGATTCTGCCATTCTTCGAACCAAGCAACGGTCTTTCTAAACTTTTTAGAAGTATAAGGTTTCGGTAAAGCAGTATACCTACTTAGGGTACCTACATTTCTAAAACATTTTAAACAAAAAACCCGATGCTAATAAATTACCGCTATGGTTACCTTCTAAAGTAATATAAGGTTCTCTAGTAAAATTAGTCGTAATAATACTAAGACCTGACTATTAATTCAAATAACTAAGCTTTGTAAATTTACAATACACTTACCAACTCGTTGACCCTCTAATATAATGAACACGTCTCTAATCTGAAAAAAAATCAGCTATCTAGATTCTGAGGTCATATCACTGCACTGGTATCCGTTAAATAATATTTAGATTTGTATTGCTATTATGGTATCGGATTTTATTTTGAATAATCAATTAATTTTCCATGCAAATGCACAATTTTGGTAGGTACTACTGTTAACAATACAGATTATACAAATATCCAGACAATTTTAAATGTTTTGGAAATTATCTTTCTCAATTAGTCGTTTGGAGCATTATTTAGCATCGAATCATAAATTAATACAAACAGACATTAATTCAAACCGATAGAAAAGAAAGAATGAAAAAACTAAGACTGTTTTGTTTTGACGACCTAAGTAAAATTAATGGCAGAGCAGTTTAGTTAGATCTTTGAGTTTTTGCATCCAGTTATTCATCTTTTGGTAAGAATCAACAAGCCATCTCACCCAGATCTACGGGGACACCTGGACAACTGGACATCTTACGCAAATGAAGCTATCTTGAATAAGCCTTCACTATTCATTTAGCACATATTGTGTTCTCTAGAATGACTGTTATAAATTAAATCTGTGTAGATCTGCAGTCGATTTTACAACTGCCTGTCAGTTCTGTACTGCCACTACAGTTCTGCTATATCGATTCTATATTTACCCTTATGTACCGAATACTAAAGTAGCATACTATACATTGTATACATTCTATTAAAGCACATTAAAGCTTGTTGTGAAGTGCTTTTCCTACAGCTTGCAAAGGTACTTGTAAAAGTTAACTTATATCTTTTTTCCTCCGGAGTGTTCGAAAAGATTGCTAGACTTCATATCGAAGTTTTAAAGTTCTTATTTGCGTTGCTTTTCTCTAAATCCAAATACTATAATGATCTTGCTTAGTTTGTAGAAAATACACGAAAGGAAAGGAAAAGAAACTAAATTTATATACGAACGCTATACTAAATTTATATTTAGAACTCGTGTCTATCTAAATGTAACTGAACAGGTGGACAGGCAAGCTTTTGCAGTAAAACTACAAAATGTTGAAAAATAATCTCAGATCAGAGGGCCGTTTCACGAAGCTACAAGTTACAAATTACAAGTACAATTCGATGTACATTGCGTAGTCAGTGAGTTGAAAACGATAAAGCCTTACAGTTTAGGCGAATTAACTACGCAATGAATATCAAATTGTAACTTGTTACTAGTAAATTGTTGCTTCTCCGTGGTTATATCCAAACAAGTTTTGCTAGATTTAGCTGGCATGAGATTTTTTTTATCAGGTAATCAGATTACATACAAAGTAAAAAATATAATTCAGTATGGGACATAGATTTAGGCATGGATAGTTAAAAATTGTATTTTTATAAATTAAAGAATACGGAACTATACATTATATCTTTCTATTGTTCATTTCAGCAAGTTGCAGGCAAATTAAAACATTGACTGTGGATCCTATTCTGCAAATTAACAGGTTCTATATATATAGGTTAGCACATGAGACAGAAGACACGAGAGGAAGAAGAAGAACAGGTTCATTTTTCTTCATGCGACCTCTGGAATCCCACTATCCAAGGTCAAAGGGAACTTCCAAACTAAGTATATGAAGAACGATAAACGAGCCCAAGCTCGGATAGACTCGGTACCGACAGAGAAAACACTTCCTCTATACGCTAGGAGAGAATGAGACAGATTTATGTTTTATTTATTGTCATATCAAGTTCCAACGATGCAGAATCAACCAAGTGCGAGCGAGATAAATATACCCTGATTTTTAATAAGATGGACTAAAGTGACGTTTGGAGTGTTGCCATTTAACGCAACATAAAAAATTGTGATGTAGCCTGAATGATCCAAAGACCAAGAGTAAGTGACTTGTAACAGTATGATAAATTTAGAGTTCATCAAATTTTACTGTATTCAATCAAATCAACGTAACGTAACAAGTAATAATGAAAAAATAACAAAACTTAACAACAAGTAACAACGAAAGTCGGCGTTGAAAGCGCAAGGAATATTCGTACGACCAATCGCGAGCGATGTGGAAAGACGAATGACGCACGCGCCGGTTAAAGAGCATGATCCATCTACCCTTTATTCCAAAATTGCATGAATCATTTTTTGCTTTTATTAAAAATATTCTAGGAATTATTTCATGAATGATTGGTTGAATGTCACACTCCAAGTTTTTAAACACAATTTAATTTTTGGGTGGACAAAGCTATAGATTTTTATTTTTATTAACGTTTATTTTATACATTCCGCGGGTAATTGTACTATTCGGCTAATTCAAGAATATTAGGTGCTCTCACACAGGAGTTATGTTGCAATAATATATTTTTTGCATAACTTTTTAACTTTATATAACTCATAAATATTTGTTACAGAAGTTTTCTATAAATCAGTTCAATTAATTTTGTTGTTAACTATTGAATTAACATGTGAAAAGTTATAAAATACATTACGTATACCTACCTATACCTATATTCGTATTATAACCATATTAAATAAATTTAAATCCAGGTGTCTTGTTGCAACAATACAACGAATTAGCTCAATGAGTCAGTTTAATGAGTCATGTCACATCCGTATGATCTTCAGCTTGCAACATTAAAAAAAAAACTACCTTTGCAGCTGTCACTTTAGTCCATCTAATTAAAAATCAGGGTTTAGTTGGCTCCAACTGGTTCTCAGCTCGTTACTCGATTTTTCGGAAATTAACTTTATAATTAATTGGCTAGATATAATAATTTACCAACCAGAATATACTATTTGATAAAGTACCTATACCAATTTAATTTAAATATTGGAATAATAAATAAGTTACGATTAAGGAACTTAATAAAGTCTAAAGTTAAAAATATTAATGAGAGCTACCTACAAAATAATTATAATGACATTCAGAACTAAACCCGAAAAAGCGTTAAGTAAATATTTACGTTTTTGCCATTACACTTAGGTATTCTTATGATAAATACACACCTAAAGAAAAGGGGATCTAGTAAATAGATAGTTTTACTTTAAGACAATACAATAATTCACACAGGTTGAATACAAGAACCGCGATAATTGTAACATTCCATTACTGTATTCATGCAAATAAACTTATTTCATTTCAATCAAATACAGTTTATGGTTTTTAAGTAACTTGATAATACTAACCTAAAGGAGGGAAGTCAGTTTGATTTAGATTTGACCTCTATATCTACCGAATATGTTAGTAAATAAAAATTTTTTGTGTGTTATAAAAATATGAAGTAGGTAAAGGTAAATATTGTATTACGATACGAGGATCGTAGGTGGCAAATTACAAACGAGCTGACTCTTGTAAGTCAGAACCGTAGGCGAGGGTTTGTAACAGAATTAAGGTAATGTAAAGCTATACATCCCGGGATGTAATGTACATTATAGCTGCCGTGTGTGGACCCCTTTAGCCTCAATGTCACGAGTTTGTTATAAAGCCTAAGATCCGTGCATTGTACGACGCGACGCAACGTTTTCTAATACTTACACTCGTGAAAAACTAATAAAAATAATAAAAATGAAATTGTTAGGAAAGGTATCCCTACAAACACGAGCAAATATTATATCGCGTGCAGTTTTATTTGCTGCACCATTCACATTTATCATTAAATAAATAGGCATCTACACTTAGTCACTTACAAAACAACAATCAATGTAGGTAACACAATAAAACTATTAGCGCCATCCTCTAAACATAAAATAGGTTCCTTTTTATAAACATTCAGCCTCCACGAATTGATTCTTCGTTAAAATCGAGATAATTTTATTTTTATACTAAAATATTATTGGTAATATATTTGATACAATTTGGTAAAATGAAAATATATAAAATACTTTTTCTGTTTGTAAGAATCGATTCAATTACTTTTGTATTATTAAAATGATCCTGACCTGACTGATTAACCTGGTTAATTCCTGACCGTAGAAAAAAAAATGTAAAGAAAATTGCACTAGTGCGGTAAAACGCACTTGCCGTACAGTTAACTGCCTTCGAAAGTTCAATTTTGAGCAAGGTGTATTGAATATTTATTCAATACAAAGAACACCTTTAAATTTTGGGTTAATAAATACCTAACAAAAATTATTTGTAAATTTAGTGAATTCAATAAACATGACATGACACCGTCTGAATAAAACTATTGATAATAATCAACCAAAAGTACATCTATTCTATTCATGTCCAACGTTAAAAATAACCTTCATTAATTTTGAATTTCCCAACGCGAACAATAGTGAGTCGGTCCACGCTGCGGACACAACAGAACCAAAACAGTCTTTCTTGAAGGTGGTCGGAGACGGAAGTCACTTAACAAGCAACCGCACAATGACAGACAGATGGCCTAGTATTGCTGACGGTACAAATCAGAGAATCACACAAAGGAGTCAATGGAATAGGACTGTAGATCCACTTTGTGTAGCTTGTAGCACCATGGCTTTCCCCTGTTGTAATTTTTAAACGATCTATTGAAGAGATTCTTTGTTAATGTGAATGGCAAAAAAAAATGGACCATTGGCTGCATTATTGGCGATATTCAACTTCGTTACAAGAAACTAAAGAAAATATTATGTTGTCAAAAAGCCCTTAGTACAGGGCTACATACAAATTTTAGATTAACTATAAGTTCCATTGTGGAAGTTCGTAATTTTGTATTTAGTTGTAAGTTCGAAAGACAAAAATTGTGTTTCAAATTACTAAGGAAGGATAAGGTACCTAAGGAGGGAATAGGTAGGGAGTTTAATAATGAGGAGATGAACTATAATAATAATAAATAATAATAAAAATATTTATTTCTTTAAATTTTTACAATAAATGCAATAAAAGCAAATGTACATAGATAGACGTACTAGTAAAATTCCTTACAGAGTTTGATCTCTGTCTCCCAAACTAGGGTAACCTGTGTCTTGGGAGACAGTGAGTCTGATTTACAAGAATTTTATCATTAAGATAAAATATATCACATATTTTCTGTTTGGTGACAACATTTAACAAGTACATTACGTGAAAAAACGTTAGTATTAAACAAAATAATATTGTTTAACAAGGTAAACAGACATATTAATTATATATATTTTTTTATATATATATATATTATATATATATATATAATATATTAACTGAAATAAATTTAGATTTTTATAAGATGTAAGTGAAAACTGGAACGATTTATTTAACAAACAAATACTTACAACAGTTTAATTTATTGAGAACTTTTTTAAGTCAGGAATATAATGTTTTAAAATAAATCTAAGTACCTAACTGAAGTACCTAGATACTCATACCCACAGAGAAAATTTCTCTGTGCTCATACCTATTATTATAAAAATAATAACAGTTAATAAGTCTCTAGAAATATACGCATGTAATGTAGTCACGCCCGACTAAACAAAATGCATTAATTTCTGTATCAATCAATTTCGAATTTTTATATTTTAAGCGAAAAAAGGAATTTTGCGGTAACTAAGTCTTAATATGAACCCGTGAAGACAAAAACAAGCAATCACAATAAAATAATCGGTAATATCCGGTAATTGAGCTTTTAGGGCTTCACTTCACTATTGCAAGCGACGACGACGGGGCGCGGGTGAAAGGGCGGGGATCGATTCGCGCCGGCACGCGATGTTGCCGCTCCGCGCGTGTTTTGTTTGGGTTGCTCGGGACGGCAACGTTGCGATCGGTGGTGCGGCGCCAAACGTCATCAAAAAAGTTTTTGACGGCGCAGCGGCGGCGGTGGCGGCGCAACGGTAGAGTAGAGCGTTCGGCTTGATGTGTATGGTTCGAATCCCGGTGGGGAAGCTACTGTCGGACAGGATCGAATCATCTATGTTGGCGAGGTGGGATACAAGGTGATTTTTGTTTGACTAATTTGTGTCGGTCGTCAACAGGCGGATTTGAACCCGGAACCACAGATTTTTTTTAACGCTCTGATCGCTATTTCTACCAGAGTGTTTCTAACGGACTGGGCTACAGAAGAAATTATAAGAACTTTCGTAATGAGAATCGACACGGACTCACGGAGGAGGCTAAATACCTACGCTGCTTTCCGAGACGCGCTGAAATCGATTAAATCGCGTACCGAATTACTGTCAGCAGGCAAAACCACTTGTCTCCGCGGGCAAAACTCATACCGTTTTTTTGCTTTTCTGATCGCCGGCGCTGAAAGTCTGATTCGGAATGCGCCCCTAGTTATAGGTAGAAATAAATAACACGTGTCTCAAATCCAGGACGTGTATTTCTAGTTTAGCTTAGACTAAAAATGCCGCTATCGATATTGTAAAAAATCTAAGTAGGCAATGAAATAAATTAATTTTAACAAAAAAAATAGAACCTCCTTCAAATTACCTTATATCTCACATTGAGCTATTATTACTACGTATAGAGAAGACACCGCCCCATCTCAAGCGTTCCGTTCAACTGTGGCCAGCTGGCCACAGTTCACTCAGTTGCTTACTAGCACTTGAGCGCTTCAGTCTTGTTTGTTTTAAAGCGAAAAAACGTGAAAAATCATCAAATATGCCCTCGTGTGTGTTATGATGTTGCACTAATAATTCTAGTAATACGGCGAAGTGCAAAGGAACAACTTTCCATCGGTGAAAAACTAGATAATCATTTTTAAACTTAATCCGAGCAAAATATTTAGCGGACGCCATGTTGCGTCATTTGTCATAGATGAAACAATTAAGATGTGACATTTGGGTGTGTAACAAGAGTAGATCATAATAATATATTTTACAGTGGAAAATGATAATCTTACATATTATTTAGTAATAAAATTAGTAGTAAATCAAGAAAGATGAAAAACAATTGTTTTTTTGATTGATCGTTTTCATTGATTGATTGTTTGTACAAGTAGATATTATTTATTTATTACGAGATATTTTGTAACATTGTATTACTTCAAGGTTTCCACGTCTGGGCCGTAAAGATAGGGAAAAATTGATAAAGTTCATCGAATATTGTTTGTTTCGCAGAATAAATTCAGTACTTATAACTAAAATAAATATTATAATTAAATTTATTTGTCAGACATCTTTAAATGTTCCCACCCAATTGAATAGGCAGAATATAAACAAAGTGTCGCGTCTATGACGGTGACCTCGCATCTATGACTTATTAGCCGGCCCCCGCGCGCCCCGCACTGCCGCGCTTGTTGCACAGATTTTGTAGGCAGCGTCTTTTCTAGTACGTAGCTTACATTATACATTATACTTCAATGATATCTCACTAAAAAGTAACCAAATAAAATAACATTTCAGATGGAACATAAAAAAATATAACCAATAGCCAATATCCTAGTAGATAGGTAGTGAGTGTAGTAAATATTTAGAATTTTGTACTTCCTTCCTTATCTAAGTGATGTAATAATAACATCCTATGGAAATAAATTAATCTTTTTTTTTTTTTTTTGAGTCAACAAAAGTCTAAATATATTGTTTAACAGCCTATTCTTTCAACAGGCGGCCTTATTGCTGAGGTACCAATCTCTTCCAGGCAACCTAGTACCAAGCACAAGTTCGATCATGTATGGAGTACTGCTGCCACGTGTGGGATGGCTCTGCCAAGTATCAGCTGGATGCATTGGATTCGGTAGACCGAAGAGCTAGGAGACTCGTTTGCGACATTGCGCTTGCTGGAACCAAGCTTCAAAGCTTGGAGCATCGGCGCAAAGTTGCCAGCCTCTCGGTATTCTATAAGGTGTATCATGGAGAGTGTGCCCAGGCACTTCACGATCTTATACCGCCATCCACCTTCTGCCACCGGCGTACGCGGCGCCGGGGGCGTTTCCACCCTCACGTGGTTGAATTTCCCGTAGTCCGCACTAAACGGTTTGCGTTGTCTTTTCTGGTGCGTACAGCACGAGAGTGGAATGCTCTTCCAGCGTCTGTGTTTCCGGAGTCTTATAATCTTGGCGTATTCAAGGCAAGAGTGAATAGGCATGTTTTGGGTGAGCGTGTATCATCTTCGACCTCGTAATCACTTTCCTTTAGGTGAGACTGTGGTCAAACGCGAACCTATTTGACATAAAAAAAAGGCCTCGTGGTGGCTTCAGTAATTGTACTATCACATTACTGAGCCCAATTCACCGAACAATCATCCAAGGATATATCTTAAACCTACAAATATCACTCAACACTGGCGAAATACATCTACATAAGATGTGTTGCCATTAGTTAGGAAGAAAAAAAAAACAATATGTATAATATACCTAATCAAACGTAAAGAAGCAACAAAGGCCAATAACATTAATAAATGTGATACCAGCTAAAGTGTATAGACAAAAAAGACAAAGATGGTGGTCCCTCAATGGGAACGCAAACTCTAAAGTTCAACACAAAAATAAATATATTCAGTCATGATAAAAAGTTTTCTAATTTACTATGCATGACTGAGAGATTGGACACTTATTTTCGAATTTATTCGACGCTCTTATGGTGAAGGAAAATATTGTGAGAAAACGTGCATGCTCCTGCGAGTGTGTGAAGTCGACCATCCCGCACTGGGGCAGCAGCGTGGTCGGCCGAGTACTTTTGGCCCTAATCCAGGCTCAAGCCCCTTGGGCCGTATATGAGCTGTGGGTGGATGATGAAAGGTCCAAACTTTAATTAGGTATAGTTAAAACGTGACTGAATAGTGATGATACTTTATGTTAAAATAATACGTCATTAAGTATGTAACTATTATATTAATCATCTTGGCATGGTCATCATATAAAAGTGATTTTTTGACCGTTCTAAGTTCTGCCTTCATTGACATTAAGGAAGTTGAGAGTAAAATCGATTTTTAGAGATTGTTTTATTGTAAGTTTAACATTGGTAAGTCAGTTTTTAACATTAAAAAAATTAAATATACTTAAGTACTTACTTAAATCTAAATTAAAAATTAAATTACTATGATAATTACCTACGTGAACAACATTAGCAAAGATATCACAAGTAAGCACCTGTTTTGGGCACTCGTTTAATAAAAACTCCTTAGTACAAGCAAAAACAGACAACGTCAAATTTACAGAAACGAACGTAACCTACACTGCAGTTGTCGGCCACACAAAACTCATAGCTTGAAAGAAATAATGTTTACTAACAAACTTCATTGGCTGTTGGACAGATGGCATAGGATTAGGAAAATATTACTATTTTTCGAAAAACCAAACTAAAAAAGTTTGTCTTGTTCTAAATGTAGTAATTTACTATAATCTTCGTAACTCGTATATTGTTTGTTGCTTTCGTTTATTTATGGTTAAAACGGATTTATTTTTTAATAATATATTACCTATTTCAAAAATTAAAATAATGTTAATACTGATACTCCAAAATGAGGATGCAAACCTTTTAGAAATATATTATTTCCATGACAAAGATGTTACAACAACAGCTTTTGAATGGTCGCTAGGCAACTGGTGTATTAGTAAAATAATTTATTTCAAATGGATACGGTATGGATACTTAATTTGATATTCTGCAGTCAGACTAACAAACTCAACTAATATTATTTTTATTTTTACTCGTTTGATGATTCTGCGCAGCTATTTCATTTATCAAAATTTCCTGAATCCTACTTCTGACTATAAGTTTCCTCATTGGCTCTAGTTGTCTCAAAAAAGGCGTTAAAGACTGCAGGAACATCATATCGAAATCATGTTCGTCCCCTTTTCTTTTCCTCTTTCTATTAGTTCTTTCTGGTGGATCTACCTCTACGAACAACTCTTCGTCTTCATCATTGTACACTTCCTCTGGTTCACATTTAACCAAATCTTGTAAAGGGTTTTCATCTTCATTGTTGTCTTCGTAAGTGTCTTCGTTAGGCTCGTCTTCCAGGTCGACGTTGACTACATCTTCAGGTCTGTGGATGAACCACATTGAGGGGAACAGTTTCCACGTTCCCTTGTAGTCTTCTACCGAATCCACGTCTTTTCTCCACTTCTTTCTTTGTCCTCTGAGTTCGCGTTTGAATATGTCCCTTAGGTTCTTCCATTTGGACTTGAGGAGATCGCCTGGAAAAAGAAATTTGGTTTAGAAGATACAATTTTTGTAAGAGCATTTTAAGGGAGCAGTAGAACGGTTATTATAGTTGTGAGAGATCGGACCAACAAGAACTAAAATTTTCAAAATTTATTTAATAAAGTACTTATCGATAGTCAACCAAACAAAACACTGAGTTATTTTTCCTTCCGAAAATGTTCGTTTGCAGCTTGCAACGTACATACCTACCAATGCCATCTATACTCGAGCTCCGTTATCACTTAATGAATAAGAAAAGGCAATACATGAAGTAGTACCTACCTGGCTGATTCATTAGTTTAGAAATCTCTTTCCACGCCAACATTTGTTCATATCTGTCGTTATATTTCTCGTCATCATGATTCCAGATGCATTCGCGTTTCTTCACTTCCTCGATAAAGGTTGGGATAACATCTTCATGCATTAGTATTCGTCTGGCTGACTTCGGTTTCATCTTGACGCGACCAACTGACGCGACGCGACACCTCGGTAGCAGTACGTCGCGGTAACTGGCGGCATCGCGTGTGTTCAATATGAAATAGAAAGCGATGGCGCGCGACGCGACGGAATGGGGCAAGGAGCGACGTTGCCGTGTCGTGCAAGCATGCAAGCAAACGCGTGGCGCGACGTTGCGACGAGCGACAACACATCACCATGGCGGCGATATCCCCTATCGCGTCGTCGTCGTCAGTAGCATTTTAGTAGAATCAGTACGAAAAAAATCGCTTGAATACGCGCCTTTGTGTTCGCTAGTACCTACTATTATATTTATCACATCGCGCTAATAGCGCTTCTTGTTATATTATTTTCATTATTAAGTATACTAAATAAGTAATAAAAGCCACCGACTTTTTAAAATTTCCTCCATTCCTACTTTTTGCTTAATATTTATTTAGCGCACTCTACCAAAATATATTTGAACTGATTTTACACTACTAGCTCCATCTGTTGCAGTTTGTAAGAAACATTTTAGTTGTAGAGTCACATGACTACACTTTCCAGAGTGTTGCTTTGTTATTTGGTATTTTGTGCTCTACGTAGTATCTTCAATAGTTCTCGGGAATTCTCACTGATGTCGCAAAGTGCAACGCTTGCATTTGTTTTGTTTCCTTTCGTGTGAATTAAAAAGAGTGGAGTGGTAGGTAAATGCGGAATCGACCAAGCGAAAATGATGACGCAATACTTCTACGATTGTATGCTGCCCTGGTAGCGATGTACAAAAATCCTTTGTCCACAATTTTTGCGTTTGTGAAATTAGTATTCTGTGACGTCAGCTTTGACGATAGACCGAAAGAAGATTTTTAAATCCTTCGATCACAGTTTTTTAATAAAACTATATTTTATAGCCTTAGGTAGAGTCAGTAGGGCAACTTATGTATGTGTTTAGGTTAGATAAAAATGGGCATGCTAAAATCCCTTGAAGATAAGAAAAATAGTAACTATCGTTATTTATTTTAATTTCATTAAAATGATAATTACTTGTTTTGCGTATTAGTCCATTTATATAATTTTTACAATCTGTAAATAAGGTGTCTACGTTCAGGGCATGAGAGATGAAAAATAAAACAAGATATTCCGTCCACATTTTATTTAGAGACATCGGTATAAAATATATGAGATATAAAACAGCACAGTCGTAATTAAATTAAAATATATCAATATGCCAATATAAAACATGTCAATATTGTTTAAAATTAATATTTGAACTGTAAATTTAAGTTTAGGTTTATCTAAACTAAATCTATCAAATGAGGTCGGCTTTTTAAAGAAAATTAAACAATTACATTTTGTATATTCAAAAACTGACCTCATTATGATATTATTAACTGAAGACTATAAAATTGATATTTTGGACTAGACTAGAATAAATTATATGTATTTTATTCACTGTGATATTTTTTTTTAAATTATTTGTGTAGACTACAACTTTGTTACCTGAAGTTACAAATAAAATACTTATCTAATGAATGATACAATTTCTGAACATGTTTTCTATTTTGAAATTTTATCGTTTTTAATGTGTAATGTTTTAATTTTAAAATTTATTTAGCCTTACAATTATTTTATCACAGTGAATAGAGATAAGGTAGGAGTAATGATTGGAGATTGTGAAGTCCCGATTTTCTTATTATGAATTAACATCAATTGTTTTATCCACAGATTAAACATTATTACACGTTACTGGTAAATATATCCCTAACTACTAAGTTTATATAATGGGTTTCCCTTTATAATAAGGTTAAACTGGCTATAATTTCAAACATACAAAGCTTCGGCGGAATGTATAATTCGCGGTTGCATATTTCGAGAATTTATTAGTTAAGTACGACATGAATATTATAAATAATTATTTTTAAAATGAAATAAACTGTGCAGGTATATATAACAAAACTGGTATTTTATATTAAAAACAATTCCTTGCCGTTTACGTATAATTATATACTTCTCATGATTGCAAGTTTATGTTTTGTAAGGAATAACAGAAAAATGTGTATATTTTGGAATATAATGTCAAATGCCGTTTAATAGTGAGTAATGAATGATCACATAGGATTTGAACACCTCATATTACTCACTATTAAACGACATTTGGCATATATATATATTTCTAAATATAAGTACACATTTTTCTGTTATCCTTACAAAACATAAACTTGCAAGGTGTTTAGATTTTTTTGATGAGAAGTGTAAAGTCAATTCCATTCCACTTTTCACATTTACTGGCGTTGATTTTGTAATAAAAATCATTAATATCTTATTTGACTTTCAGCTGAGTGGTGTAACCACGACTTTGGCACGGAAATTAAAATTCGTTCAAAAGCCTCCTACAAAATATAAATAAATAATATTAAATTTTTAGCTTCATTAACTACAATTAGTAAATTCGGCTAATATAATAAATTGAAATTCGCCAAGTATATTGAATCCATCCCTAATTAATTAAAATAATTATTCTAAAAGAATTACTCCGAAATTATGTTGGATGGTTAAATTATCTGGTTCCTCCCTTTAATTAAATTATTTCAAAATAATTGTACGAAGATGAACTGGGTAACAATCAGCAACTAAAAATAAATTTAAGCACATATTTGTTCTATATTTTAAAATTGAAAACTAC
Organism: Carpatolechia fugitivella; assembly: GCA_951230895.1. Lineage (NCBI taxonomy): Eukaryota > Metazoa > Arthropoda > Insecta > Lepidoptera > Gelechiidae > Carpatolechia > Carpatolechia fugitivella. The sequence goes on from OX579657.1 coordinate 15,693,007, forward strand.
CTATTTGCAAATAGTTGGAGTAAAATATCAATCAATTTACTATAAATATTTGTTTTTTACGTATATTAATAAATTAACAGGGATGGTATTATATCGATATGGAAAAGTGAAATCAATGAAGTCACTTTGGCAACAATGAATCATAAAATTCATAATAAAAATATAATATTAGCCAGGGATTTGGCGCTTAAGACGTAATGTTACTTTGTAAATAAAATGATCAATTACTCACTAGATACATTAATGATAATTAAAGTTCTTACTCTATCACATCAATAAACGTAATATTATATAATATTATGGAATACTTACATAAAGAAACATACGACGACGAATCGGTCGGTACTAGTACAACATACAATGTCTTCATTATTACATCTAGAAAGAATAACCTACCCCTTCCTTGAAACTTTCTTATTCGATGTTCCTAAACTATGATTAGAAACAGTAAAATACGAAACTAAATACATTTCAAGTAAATACTTGTTAAAAACTATAATAAGTAAGGTTCTGTCACCAATTTTGCAATACAATATACGTTAAATATGTAATACCAATTTTAAAATATGAATCGAAGAATATCAAATTTAAAATAAATTTAAATTTAAAACCAATGAATATGATGATATACCGGTATATCAACCAACATTTGATGAAAATTTCTTTTAGAACACTCTTTCTCAGTCTCTTTGGATTGAAATTCTAATATATTTCCAATTTTATAATGTTTCAACTAAAAATATTAATGATTTAAGTGGCTATCGTGTTTCACAATCAGTTGAAAAGACTACATTTGATTAATATTTAATTGTTTATAACTGTAACACATCGATCGACAACATTTATACTAAGCTATTTATTATATTCTTAAATTAAACATGAGAAATAAAGAGTGGTTTTAAATTATAGAAGTGCAGCTAAAAAGTTTTGACTAAATAACAATGATACAAAAAATTTAGGGATTTCAAAATAGAATTTCTATAAATTATTATAATGGCCCCGATTCACACAGTCATGCTCTAATCCTAATTTTAAAATCCAGCTATCCTTTTCGTTTTTATGACCAATGAAAGAGAGGAGATGAATTACGATAAAAAAACGAATGATATTATTTTAAATGAATGATAACCTAAAATAAAGGCGTAGCTGTCAGATTAAGAGATTTTCAAGTCGCATGTTTTAAGTACTCTCTAAAATTGTGCAATCGACGCGGCCATGAGGTTCAAATTCGATGTTTGACAGTTCTAATATTAGAATGGCCGTCTCTTGTCTCTTTTTAATCTTTAAAAGGTGAAAAGGACGGACGAACTTAAATTAAGAATTAGAGCGTGACAGTGAGAATTAGCCTCAATATGGCACTCCATTACTTAACTAGAGGTTAAAATGTGCGTATAAAATCAACAGGATAGTAATAAAGATAGTATGGATTTGTATAAGCTCGTTTATGTAAAACAGTGGCTATTATAAAACAATCCTACGTATTTGGCTACAATACGAGTACGTTCACATATTAAAATCCTACCTACTTACTATATAAGTGATACTTTCGGGTCAAACCATGACAAAATGAAGACAAGTACATTTATAGAGCTGTTAAAACCAAGACAAATTACTGCTCAATACTCGACCTGGCCGAAAGCAAAATTACTATATAATTTTCAATTTTATTTAGATATATTCATCAGTTTAAAAGAATCACAAATTTGTAGAAAGACGTAGTAAAAATATTTATTTTGGCCATGGCCGAATTTTATGGTGTTGCAGATTGAATCTTATTTAGTCCGATGAAGGATTTGTGTAGTGGATTTTCATCTAAAATCAAAACTACCAGACAATAATTGAAAAGGTAAATGCTACAATGTTTCTATTTGTTTTTTATTCTCTATCGAAATATGTAGTTTTCGTACAGAAAAACAAGTTCGAAATTGAGATTCGGCTAGGCCGAATTTTTACTGAGAATGAGTCTAGGTTATAGCATAGCAACACTGTATTGATACTTTTTCAATTCTATTTGCTTTTGTTTTACCGTGTAATGTGAAAACGCCCAATATCGTGGAAGTGTGAAAACGGACAATGTGCTATAACTAAAACAGATTCAATCATTTTAATAAATATAATTTTACAATAAATACATTATTTACTTAAAAAAAATACTTTTCAACGCTTCGAACCCAAATTATGACAAATAAGTCATATAATTACGTCTCTAGTTGTAACTAAAATATTTTCCTTAATATATTTTATTTTTTTGATAATCTGAAATGCAAATTTCAATAAGATACCTTCTGCTCATCGGACGGCAAAGTTTAGAATTTTTCTTTCATAAAATAATTTAATAATCGTATATTAATGTTTCATTAAGATAAAGAGACGTGTTTAAGATTGCATTTTAATTACTTTTTTATTTTTACTTGTGGTCCATCCATAATCTAACATGATAATTATACTTGTCCTAAAGTTTTCTCAACAGTGGGTTTTTTGACAAAATTAGATTAGTCTACATTGTAAATACTTATCTCAAAATGTGAAAAAATAAAATTGATACAAAACAATACCTAATTTAAAATTATCAATTAGTGGTACTACATTGATTGTCATCATGATGACGATTGTGTAATTATACATATAATAATTTCATAGTGCAAGAGAAGACACTTTAATAATGGGGGGGCTTATCAATTATTTTAATAAATTTCGCGCTTTCAACTCTTTTTTTTTTTGACGGACCTAATCACTTTTTATACCAGAGTGGTAATATAGTGGGCGCGGACTTGCGGGGGAGCAGAAGGCTCGTACCCCTTAGGAATTTTATGACAACGTATCTGGGGGCGCCCTCAGACGGGCTCGGACCGCTGCCCAGAACGTTGCCAGGGCGAGAAGCGCGTCGGAGAAGAATGACCCCTACCGGGTCTTACTGAATTGATTCTACTATTAGTTCCGCGTCCCCGCCGGCGGGGGCGGTTGCTACCTGAAGGGCATTCTGTAGTAGTGTTTGGCCTACACGCAATGGCAGCTTTAATCGCGACGGTGATCTCATCGTCCGGATCTGTGAGAGCGTGTCTAGGACGACGCTTGAATCGCGTAGTGGGATGCGGAAAGCGCTTTCAACTCAATGGGATAATGTTTGGTTTTTCGATCCATGTCCTTTGAGAATTGTTGTTTTCTATGAAACCCTAAATATTTGAAATGCGCGCGCACTGATTGAAAAATAAATGTCCTAAAGCATTCGCGCTATCGTTATTCGCATAATCGGCATTCGCAATCACGTGATGAACCCGATGTCGTTGCCTCTTGCACTATTGGACGCACTAGGGATAATTTGCATAGGTTCTAAATAAAATGATATGTACCTAGAGAACACCCTTCAGTGACTTACTGTGTGAAAATGTGGGATGATGTAATTATGTAATTATTAGTTAAGTATAATATTTAAAAAATATAATTAAAATGCCTAGTAATGACTGAAACTGTATTATGAATAGTGCGATTCGTGAAAATTGAATGGAAGGAGTATTTCTATAGTTAGACACAAAATACAGAGTGTCCACACGCCAATCCCTTTTAAAATGTCAATAAATGTAGTAATTTGATAGAAGCTTTCTCGAAGAAAACTTTTAAAAAGGTTTGGCCTGAGTTTTGTGGACACCCTGTATATATCTTTGTTTACGTCGTGGCAGTCACCCATTCAATACGATATTTCTCTTTTTCATACCTACATACATAATTCCTAACCACAGATTACCAATATACATTTCATCAAATTCACTTTTACAGCTATCATGGCAAAAATAACGACAAAAATAATTAAAACTATGTTTCAAGAACTTCAAATTAGAATTTTGAATGATCAGTTAAAAAAACAGTCATACAATTAATTTCTTTAAAAATCTTCAAATGCAAAATGAAACAACTTAGTCTACCAATAATGGTTCATTTGATATAATAAAAAAGATGTTTATACCGTAATAACAGTGCTAACAGGAAGACGACACAGAATTAAAGGGCAGATCACAATGACAATGATGGAAATTCATACATTTTAAAGAGATGAAAAGAACGCTTCACATTTGTTTTTCCTTAACCTGCCGAACCGAACGATATGTTCGAAATTCAAAACGAAAACTCAGTTCTGAAACATTCTGAGTACAAAAATCGTTTCACTCGTGCGCAACGATCTTGAAACGACACACCCACCGCTCACTCAAACTTAAGTCTAAGAGACTAAACAGATGGACTGAATTGAATTGCAACTGCATTGTACCTGAAAAGTTGCAGTTTGGATACAGTTCGAAATTAGAGCTGTCATTGCCACACTGTCGATAGTTCTGCTATCGATAGTTTTCATCTGAAAAATGATTGTTCGATAGTCCTATCATAATTATATTCTTGCTCATGGATGGAATAAATTGAATCGACAGTATTGTTTTCATATTTTCGATTTTATAATATATTGTTACTAAATTAACGATAGTCCAGAACCGATAGTACTCGTATTGTATCAATAGCATCGACAGTATAGTCATTAGAATTGTGACAATCAAATGATTTCTGTAATCTAAAAATGATGATATAGACTTTGATAGGTATCGTTACGTTACAGACGATAGTTTTTTTTTATCCATAAACAACAATACTATCTAAAGACCAAAATAATCAATACTAAATTAATCACATCGTAAGAACGCCGTCCTGACAGCTGTCATACCCGTACAAATTTTTTTCTGTCTCTTTTGCATCCATTTGGTTTTTATATTTCCTGCCTGCTTTAGATGGCATTCTTACGATGCGATTATTTTATCGATTAAACTATCGATAGTCCTATCGATACACTGTCTACAGAAATCAGACAACACTAGTCCGAAACAGTCCGCCCAAGACGCTAACAGCGGCACAACACGAACTTAAGTTAACATTAAGTTTCTACTGGTCAGGACTTAAGCTTAAGTGTCACTGGTGGCGGATGGCTGCTTGATGAGGTCCACCTCGCGAGCCACGCTGGTCTGCGCTTTCAACTTCGGCTTATGGTCGTGGTCGGATTTGTGGTCAGCCTTATGCCCGTGGCCGTGGCCGCTCTCGACGACGCTTACTCCGTTCTTGTGGGTGACGTGATGTTCATGTTCTTCGGCTTCTTCACGGAACTTCTTGTTGTACCAGTGGAGGCATATACATCTGGAAAAGAGAGGTGACAGGTTTTTAATTTGCGTTTGATCAATCAACCAAACGCAGAGCGTCGGTGGTGTAGTGGCTAGGGCTGCTGCCTCCCGTCCGGGAGACCACGTACCAAATTCAGAGTAGGCTCGAGCCCCTCGGTGGGGACGTATATGAGCTGTTGATGTTGATGAATCAACCAAACAACAACCACCATAGTACCATAAAATAACACTTTTCTCTTTGTATGAATCGATTTAAATATTTTTTACTGTCGAAATGATCCTGGCTGATTTAGTACATTATTGCTCGTTACGAGGGGTGAAAGTAACTCATTTAGCGCCGCTCGGGCCCTAATAGTTCGAGGCTCTAAATAAGTCTTTAAGGCGAGGCCCTATCCTAAATTAGTAACTCAACGCACTTTAGTCGAAAGTCCAACCGACGCACTACTGAAATAACGTTCATACAGTTCATATTAGTGCGATGCTTTACGGAGGTTACGTCCGACACTGCGCAGGAATCGTGTTTTATTTAACTTGCACTATATGTTTGGGTGGAATCTTGCAACTCAATTTTGAAGCACTTGCTATTTATTTTATTTATTTAGATTTTGCTATTTGGTACATTTATGTAACCGCGATGACAATGCAATATTATAGTACCATGGAGCGGGTCTGATGATGGAGACGGAAGGTGGCCATAAGAACTCTTCTAATACACAACACAACCTAGTCGTGTTTGGGCTCGTTGGATTTGTCGTAACAAGATCTTTAGTCATACGTGATGTCCAGGGTCTCATGATGGAGCCGGAAGGTGGCCATAGGAACTCCTTAAATACACAAAACAATCTAGTCATGTTTGGGCTAGTTAGATTTGTTTCAACAAGATCTTTAGTCATACGTGATGTCCAGGGACTCATAATGGAGCCGGAAACTGGCTACAGGAACTCCTTAAATACATAACATAACCTAGTCGTGTTTGGGCTCGTTGGATTTGTCGTAACAAGATCTTTAGTCATACGTGATGTCCAGGGTCTCATGATGGAGCCGGAAGGTGGCCATAGGAACTCCTTAAATACACAAAACAATCTAGTCATGTTTGGGCTAGTTAGATTTGTTTCAACAAGATCTTTAGTCATACGTGATGTCCAGGGACTCATAATGGAGCCGGAAACTGGCTACAGGAACTCCTTAAATACACAACACAACCTAGTCGTGTTTGGGCTTGTTGGATTTTTCGTAACAAGATCTTTAGTCATACGTGATGTCCAGGGTCTCATGATGGAGCCGGGAGGTGGCCATAGGAACTCCTTAAATACACAAAACAATCTAGTCATGTTTGGGCTAGTTAGATTTGTTTCAACAAGATCTTTAGTCATACGTGATGTCCAGGGTCTCATGATGGAGCCGGAAGGTGGCCATAGGAACTCCTTAAATACACAAAACAATCTAGTCATGTTTGGGCTAGTTAGATTTGTTTCAACAAGATCTTTAGTCATACGTGATGTCCAGGGTCTCATGATGGAGCCGGAAGGTGGCCATAGGAACTCCTTAAATACACAAAACAATCTAGTCATGTTTTGGCTAGTTAGATTTGTTTCAACAAGATCTTTAGTCATACGTGATGTCCAGGGTCTCATGATGGAGCCGGAAGGTGGCCATAGGAACTCCTTAAATACACAAAACAATCTAGTCATGTTTGGGCTAGTTAGATTTGTTTCAACAAGATATTTAGTCATACGTGATGTCCAGGGTCTCATGATGGAGCCGGAAGGTGGCCATAGGAACTCCTTAAATACACAAAACAATCTAGTCATGTTTGGGCTAGTTAGATTTGTTTCAACAAGATCTTTAGTCATACGTGATGTCCAGGGACTCATAATGGAGCCGGAAACTGGCTACAGGAACTCCTTAAATACACAACACAACCTAGTCGTGTTTGGGCTTGTTGGATTTGTCTTAACAAGATCTTTAGTCATACGTGATGTCCAGGGTTTCATGATGGAGCCGGAAGGTGGCCACAGGAACTCCACAAACACATAACATAACCTAGTCGTATTTGGGCTTGTTGGATTTGTCTTGATTAGATCATACTCATACGTAATGTTCAGGGTCTCATGATGGAGCCAGGAGGTGGCCATAGGACCTCCTCAAATACACAACATAACCTCGTCATGCTTTCCTACAATATGGGTATCAAATGAAAGGGCTTGCAAAAAATAAAGTGACGTCACTCTGAAAGGTCGTCTGCTTACAAGAATACTCCACTCCACGGCTTTAAAAGTGTGTAAAGGATTTTTAATTAAGCTTATTTGTACGGTAGTAGGTACCATGGATATACTAGGTAAAAAAATGACCTAGTATTTCAATGGTTAGTAGGTACTATATTAATTCTACGACGTTACTATCACAAGACTAAGTCATTAGCCGCGAGTGTTCTACTTAAGGTTAAACATCAGCTGCAGTAGCCTTCGATCGAAGTTATTATGACATGTGTTTAACGACAATAGAAGGGTTATAAATATATTTTAGTTACTGTTTTATAGTCCTAAATATAAAATCAATAAGTTATGTAAGCCGTAACTGCCAAAAGTGGCCAATTATAATTGCAGCTGATGTTTAAATTTTCTTAATTAGTCATGAAAGCGGAACAAACAATCAATATTTAAGTTTTTCAATTATTTAACTCCTATCTCTCAATCAGTAAGTATAAAAAAAAAACTAAACAAAACGGCTGAAAATATAAACGTTTTTATTAACGCATTGATTGTTCCAATTCATTGGTATTAATTTGAACTGCACTGATTAGGTCGTTAAATGACTTTCAGAAATTAATTACTTTATCATGAAACAATTCGTCGCATACGCATTCCTGTTAAAAGACGTGGCCATTATTCGTCAGAACATGAGGGTCGTGATAGTACTGTGTGTAATCTGCATTATCATCCAGCCATTGTACTCAAAGTTCAAAAAGATGAAAACAACTCGCAAACCGGCGATATCCCATATGAACACCGCCACCTATCGAAGTAAGTTACAGTCTTATCTGATTAATAAAAAAAAAATGCAGAAAAGGAAAAAAAAGGTAGGAAGGGAGGAGGTTGTTAGGTGTCAGTATTGGAGGAATTGGAGGAATTTCACTGGCGTCGAAACATTTCTCGAATTATCAACAGCACCAACTTATATACGTCCCCACAGAGGGGCTCGTGGCAACCCTGAATTAGGGCAACCAGGCCTTGGATAACAACGCTGGCCCAGTGCGGGTTGGTCGACTTCACACACAACCTTTGATTTTTTTCGCAGGAGTGAGCAGGTTTCCTCACGACGTTTTCCTTTACCGTAAGAGCGTCGAATAAACGTAAATATGAATTCTAAATTCAAAAACACCTAGGTCAGAATCGAACTCAAGTCTCCTGGACACCAACAACGTTCTTAACAATACATTTAGAATTTTGTACACACATTGTGATTGAACTGGCACCTCTCGGTCGCGAGGCAGCGACCCTATCTTTTACAGTTTACACCACCAACGCTAATTAAGCGGGCATTCTTTTAAATGTGAAGTATTAAAAATTGGAAGTACATTTTTCTTTTTTTACAGTGTACATTAACAGTACTTGCGTGGAATATGCATGTATAATTGACAGCCACTGCGAATACGCTATTAATAGAATTTACGACACTGGGATTGGCTGCAAGAGACACCACAACCGCGACATTCGATATAGTAAATGTTGCCACTACGTCTACTGTCCACATGTGTGCTCAAAATAATTTTATCAACATTAATTGGATTTTTTAATTCCTTTTGCTACATTTTTTTGTTATAGTTAGATAAAATATTTATTAAGGGAATGTAAATACACAAAAAAGAAGAAGAAGAACAATCAACAGAGGTCAGAGATTTACAAAAGCCCTAACTCAGCAAGTGCTGCGACTGAGGATCACCACGGAGAACACCGATAGGTTCTTATTTCACATTAAAACATGCCTTATATTAAAGTTTATATCATGTACATTACATAACTTTTTATTTCACTTCAATACATTCAATATTACCAAAGTTATGACCGCGAGAAGTTCCGAGCGTGTGACGTCATATGCAGGCGGTTGCGGGCGGTGTAATAGGAACGTTGCGTGCATACAAAGGCTGCTATTTATGTATCCGGAACTGGCCACTTACATAAACAATATTTAATAAGAAATTATAACATTTAAAAATAGGACTCTTTGGCTGTAAAATAAAGTCTGTTTCATTCATCTGTCAATTGTTTTTACATTGTGGCGCCATTTTTAAAATTCATTGTCTATCATCACCATGGATTTGACTCGTGAAAATTTTCGTGCTACGATTTATTACGACTTTCGGCGTGGATTAACTCAAAAACAGTGCATGGATCAACTTTTGTCGACTTTTGGGGAGGAAGCCCCATCGAAAACCATTGTGTAAACCACTGGTTCAGTGAGTTTAATCGTGGTCGTCGTATGCTTGCGGACGATTTTAAAGAAGGTCGCCCTAAATCGGCTGTTGTACCACAAAATATTGATGCTGTGCGCGAACTAATAATGCAAGACCGTCATGTTACATATCGCGAGATAGAGGCATTTCTGGGCATTAGTATGACGAGTATTTATAAAATATTACACGAACATTTGGCAGTAAAAAAAATTTGTTCTCGTTGGATCCCGCACAACTTAACAGTTGAACAAAAACTCGTATGACGTCAATATGACGTCACACCTACCACTCGCCTCGTGCGGAAGTGTGCACTTTGATTGTGAATAACTCAGTCATTTTTAAAGATATTAAAAAAATAAAAACACAATATTTTTTTAAATTTTTTATATAACATTTTGGCATTTTCAGCTAAAATCGTTGGTCAGACCCAATTTTATTGAACCCAATTACAATTGATTAACTATATCTAGGTACACCAAGCTTGTAACTTATGGCTGCTCTTTAAACTAAGATTATCTCTTGTATCTTAAGGAGCAGTGATCGACACGAGATGATAACAAGATTACATTACTATACTGTAAGGATTCGGAGAAAAATGAAATTTTACACAGCTATGCGTTTCAAATAAAAATTTTGTGTGCTGCATGACAAGGTTCAAGGCTTAGAATTTTATAGAAGGACGAAGGGAAAAGTGTATAGGATGTGTGTGTATATGTGTGTGTGTGTGGGTGTGTGTGTGTGTGTGTGTGTATAAAATAAAAAGTGAGGAAAATGCGGTTGGAGCAAAACTTGTATGGCAGATATTAACCTTTCTTTGTTCTTTTTTCGTTTGTTTCTTTTTTTATATTCTTTTTATTCTTTCATTTAGTTATTTAAATACAAAAATGAAAGAAAATTTCTGATAAACTTTTTCGGTCTGAAAGTTTTCCATCAGATGGCCCGAGTAAAACGAGGAAAATAATATATTATGTATTATAAAATAATAGGATGGGACATTTAGCATTATATGGGGTTTCGGGAGCGATAAATCGATCTAGCTAGGTTTAATTTTTAGTAAACATAGATTTCCCTGCACTGACAATAAATTAGGATCGGAATTTGGATAGAATTCAGAAAGGAAAATAAATTATTATTCCCATGCCTAACAGTGGTAAAGGCAGCGCTAGTAGTAATATAAATTTGAATTTGTTGAGGTTGCGTGGATTAAATAACGTCTCCGTGGATAAAATAGCATTTTCCATTTCTGTGTTACAAATCTGAAAAAATAACTGAAAATACTTTTAAATGCTTTTTTAGAAGAAAATTTCGTCACTATGTGAGTTGTAGTGCCATCTGTTGCAGAACTTTCGGTGTAAGAAAAACGAAGTGATTTGCTGTAAAGGTATTTTAAATGAACTAAGTAAATGAAAAAATAAGTAATAACAACGACGACGGCGGTAAGTAATAAATAAAAAAACATACCTATAAAAATTGCTCTATCTGTTGGAAAAAATTTAGACCACGAAAAAATAAGGTACTAAATAAGAAATTTTTATCTCTGTCATTTTTGTATTTAAATAACTAAATGAAAGAATTAAAAAGTTAAAACAAACAAAAAAGAAACATGAACAAAAAACCTTCCTTGAGAGATACAGGACTAGCTGTACTATACAGGATGGGTTATAAAACCGGTGCTTTCGTGGACGCAAAGAGATATCCGGTCGTAACTCCGTATGGATATGCTTCAGCTTGTTTAGGTATACTTTTCACTTGACTGCAGATATTGACATTTTACAGCGTGGCGCTTTGGGAGTTTAATGGTGTATCCAATATCCCTATTTATTTTATATGCATAAAAATATTAGTTTTTTCATAGTTCATCTGAAAGTATACAAAAATAGAATACTGACAGTCAAAACAGAATCGAAATTGATCGAAAAACAAACTAGATACAACATTACAAATAATATTTGTAAACAAAACAATTTTTTCTATGATAATGTCACATGTCACGTCGGACCTCTCTGTCTAACCATCAATTTGAAGCCTTATAACTTTGTTTCTGAGCAAGATATTTGAAAAAAAAATTGTGAAAAAAATTATGATTTATTTATGATGTGTTTATCTGGAACTAGAAATATTACCGTGTTACCGTGGTAACAAACCCGAAAATTGTGACAATTTATAGTACATTATACTTCAATGCAATTTAGTGAAATTTCGATTAATGAATTCAAAAACAATGTGCATATTCCCTATATTGTAGTGTAGACGAAGGCTTTTATGGGGACCTAGAAAGTACTTCAGTTATAAAATAGATCTCTGATATTATGATATACTTACAGTTTTTTTTTACAAAAGAATTCAGTATAGTACACGGAGAAAAAACTCACCACCAGAAATTAAAAAACTGTTTTGTATTTGACGCAAATACTAAGTTTTAATATTACTTACAAAAGTTTCGCTGTTTTTACAAATATTAATGATTTTTAGCAAAACCTTTGTATTTGTAATTGTAATTCCTAAAAGTCGGTTTTAGTCAAATTACAAAATTTCATTGTTATCGCAAATTATAGTAAATATTGTTAAAGTTGTTAGTTTCAATACAAACTTTTGTTATAATTAATAATTACATCTTAGTATTTACATATGAATTACTTGAAATTACTAGCGTATTTCTTATAATGATAAAACTATAATGTTTTGTTATTCCAAGTAGGCACATTTTTGTATTTACATATGATCTACTTGAAACTACTAACGTATTTCTTAGAATAATAAAAATTAATCTGTTTTGTAATTACAAGTAACCATTTTGTCAATCTAAGTAATGCTCATGGCACAGGCACCAATCGTCTGCCATTTCAAGTTTGCAAGCGCTCCAGGTGACACGTTGCGGTCAACAATAACGTAATAAAAATAAAGAAAATTTGATTGTTTTAGTACAATTTATCTATATATTTAGTACAATGTATCGTGGAGCGCTGGTGTCAAGAATATGACCTGTCAGTGAACCCCACAAAGACGGAAATGGTCATGTTCACTAACAATAGGGCTCTTGGTATGTATACTTTACCCAAGCTCTTTGGAACGGAACTCCAGCTGGCAACAGAGGTGAAGTACCTGGGCATCATCCTGGATAGCAAGCTCAACTGGAGTAGCCACATTGACAACAAACTAAAGAAGGCGAGTATTGCTTTCTGGCAGTGCCGAAGAATGGTGGGGAAAAAGTGGGGACTTTCTCCCAACATCATTCTTTGGCTGTACGTGACGGTAATCCGCCCTCTTGTCTGTTATGGAGCTGTGGTGTGGTGGACCAGGACCAAACTAACCACAATGGTAAGCAAACTCCATAGCTTCCAAAGATTGGCCTGCATGGCGATCACAGGGTGTATGAGGACAACGCCAACGGCAGCGATGGAGGCCATGTTATGTCTTCCGCCACTCCAGCTATACATACAGCAGGAGGCTGCCTCATCAGCGGTAAGACTTAACACCCTAGGACTATGGAGAAACAACAGGACCCCGCACGCCGCCATTCTAGGGGAAGTTCACAAAAATTTCCCCATCTCAATGGCTTGCAGTGACAGGATTCCAAAACAGTTTGTTTTCGATAAGAAGTACAAAATACAATTACACGAGGACCATCGGGTTGAAGGGCTCGACATTAAAGAGCTCAGAATCTTCACCGATGGATCCAAAACTGAGGCAGGCACGGGTTCAGGAACCTTCTCGGAGGACCTAAACATCAAGCTAGCCCTCCCACTGGGTGCCCATAACACAGTCTTTCAGGCTGAATGTATGGGCATCATCACGGCCGCTAATGCTATAGCATCGAGAATGGTAAGAAACTCCTCCATCCGAATCCTCTCGGATAGCATGGCCGTCTTACTAGCCCTAAAAAGCAACACCATCAACTCGGGACTAATCTACGAGTGTCACAAACGACTAATGGAGGTATGTCAACACAACCGCGTAACCCTTCAATGGATAAAAGGACGGATGAGTTGGCTCGTAGAGGTTCTAGCTTAACAGCATACGGACCCGAGCTTATCATCCCTCTTCCCTTCAGGATGGTACGTACAATACTTAGAGAATCAACTAGGAACGAACATGCCATTCTTTGGACGAACCATGAAGAGTGTAGACAGGCGAAGATGGCCTTGCCAACCCCCAGTGCCAGGCTCGCTAAGACCCTGTTTCGGCTAAGTAAACCACGCTTGCGTTTGGTGACTGCAGCAATAACTGGTCATGGTTCTTTTAACAAACATCTATATGTCCTAGGTGTTACTGACATCCCCCTTTGCAGAGCCTGCTTGGAGGCAGAAGAAACGGCCGCTCACGTCCTCATGGAGTGCACGGGAGTGGCGGACTACAGGGCTAAATACCTCGGTCAAACGAGGGACCTTCCAGGGATAACCGGTAATGTAAAGGGCCTACTGGGTTTCCTGGAAGAGTTGGGTTGGCTCGAATGACACCGCATTCCCACCCACACGCAAAATAGGCGCATTTGACGTCGAGTTGCGGAAACCAGCCCGTTATGACTAATGACTAAAGTACAATTTATGCCCAATTTGTTCGTAACTATATATGTGCTAAAACAATCAAGTTGTCAGTTGTGTGTTCAATGTTTAAAATCAGTGTAAAAAGCATAAGTCTTTTTTTGGGATGGACAATCTTACCAGGGATCTTTTAGGAAACTTAAAGATTGCTTTTTTGATAAGAAATTGACATCTAATATGCAGACAAATATATAAAATAACAAATATGTAAATTAATTATGGTTTATATGATAAACTTTAAGAAATAAAATAAAATAAGAAAGAAAATAAAAAGAAATAAAATAAGAAAAGTTGAATCAGAATTTCATTGCTTTAAACATACTAACCTGGTTTTTAGTGAATTTTAGTGCTGTAGTTTTAGTAATTTATCTAGTTTAGTACCTTATTACAGGACATTTGTTGTCCTCGGATTTAGAAATATTTTAGTAATAATTACTGTATTTGTGTCAGATTTTCTCTCCGTGTACCAGTGGCAGTACTATGTCTTTAGCTATCGTAGTCACGACGAATCTGAGTTGTGTTAAACACCATACTACGGCCTACAAAAAAAAAAAGATAACAGAACAAACCCCAACATCTGTCCAGAACTTCCATCCCAACTGGTAGTTTTTTGAGTTGTCACTAAGTATCCATATCACACTATCACATCACACTAATATTAATAATAATAATAATAAATGTCTAAATTCGATGTCGTCGTCAAAATTCCCCTTAAAGGTGAACTGATGAAGTTTCCCCGTAATAATAAATTATTTATTTCGGACAAAGTCCATAAAGTGTTAGTAATATAGAATAACTTATATAGTGTTAGTAAGACATCATAAGCAAACACACGAAATATACACAATTAGGTATTGTGGAGCTCCATCCACCTTTTGAGAAGTGGGGAGTCCCACCTATCAGATAATGCTTTGAGGATACTGTTGGGGCTGGCTCGAGTTCGTTTTAAAAGCGACGCACAGCGTTTTCGCACTATTGCTGCGAAACCATCTGTGCGTGCTTCCGCAAACATGCCAGAGGCGCTGCAAAATCGCGGTAATCCCAACAATATTCTGAAAGCATTATTATACTGTATTCGCAGGTCGCTGAATGCCCGACGTGTGTAGCCACCCACAGACTGCACGTGTAAAAGGACTGGCAATATGCTTTGAAGAGCGTCACTTTCACCTGATTCGTACACTGTGCAAATCTGCGGGCAAGCATGTTACATCGGACAGCCAGCGCCCTGCGCTCCCTCTCTATATCTTCACAATCACTGAGGTCCTCTCGAACCCAGTGCCCCAAGTATTTGAAGCGCGTGACCCTGGATAACGCGGTACCGCTGAGCGTTACTTTAGGCACATGCGATGCGAGTATGTTTTTAACCCCGCCTTAAATATTAAAAATTATATTTAAGGCCATGCGCTTCAACATACGACTGACAGACAGAAAGAAGCCTCCTCAGAGCGCTGACTGACGGGCTCAGCAGCACCATATCGTCAGCGTAGCTTATGTTATTTACGCATACTCCGTCTACATGACAGCCGATGTTGGCGCCGCTGAGCTCGTCAAGCAGTTTATTTATATACAGGTTAAAAAGTCGGGGAAAAGTCAACCCTCCCTGCCGCACCCCGCATTCCAACCCATACTCATCTGAGAAATTAATGTAAAAATATATTTGGATGTTTAGATGTTTGTTCCGCTTCCGTTCACGCTTAAAGTTCTCGTTGGATTTGGATGAAATTCGGAATGAATATAGTTTGTAAGCTGCATTAATTACATAAGATACTTTTTACGGAAAAAAGGCGTAGGACCGCTAGTCACAAATAAATAAGTGTTGCACCAACTCCAAAACCCAGAGATGTTAATTACACACCTCAAGACAGCTCCTAATATTCCTACTCCCATCAGCACGGCTCCGGCGCCCATCAGATAGTATCGATGCTGGGCTGCCTCTGCACCAGGCGAGAGTTGCACCAATCCCACCACCAACACCACGATGCCCAACAGGAGAGATCCCACCACTGCATGGAGAGCTGCCACCTGCAGAACAGACAATCAGATTGAGATGGATTGCCAGTCTCTTTCAGAAAGAAAACAATAAGCATATAAACATCGGGCATTGGAAAGGGAGTGTAATATGTTAGTGCTACGTGCGAGAGAGACGACGCTATACAAAACCGAACACTCGATGTGCAATATTTATCGCCTAGTACTGTATGTTATTTTTTGAAGTATGCTAATGTGTCTCGGCAATCAGCGGAAGAACTTTCATAGCATCAGTTTTATTATTTTAGCTGGAAAATAGAGACCTTTTATTTACAGATAATTTCTTTAAATAAATAGTCTTCCTAGAAAGATTTCCATATCGCTACTGAATATTGTTTACCATGTGAACACCACGCAGGAAAATAAGCAACGTCTGAATTTCGTGAGGACATTGATTCTGTAGTTTTATTAAAATCACTTCGTTAGTTTTTCTTTTAGACTATCATTGACTGATTCTTGAATACGAATTTGGAAGATTCCCTAATAAACGACCCTATTTGAGCTCGCGTGGCCTTCTTGCCCTGCCATTTACGGTTTGTAACTCACCTTCCCACAGACATAAAGTTCATTCCTCAGCCGATGGTGGTCAGG
Source organism: Carpatolechia fugitivella (assembly GCA_951230895.1). NCBI lineage: Eukaryota > Metazoa > Arthropoda > Insecta > Lepidoptera > Gelechiidae > Carpatolechia > Carpatolechia fugitivella. The sequence goes on from OX579657.1 coordinate 15,709,773, forward strand.
CGAGGGTGTAGGCTCGCCGGTGTCAGGGCGGCCGATCTGGAGAGGCAGCTGCGAGGGTCGTCTCCCCGTGCCCCTCTTCTCATTTCGCCTCCGTTCATGCCTTACGGCCACTGCCGGCATAGCACCAATCATATTGCCTGTAAAAGGAGACAACACAATATAGTCCGTCGGCTAGGGGAGGTCTTGCTATATGCATGTGAATCCAGACAACCGAAAAAAACTCGAGTTATTAGTAATCTAATTTTGAAAATTGAGTGTTACTGGTTGGAGATTTAGAAGAATTCACATGAGTATAGCAAAACCCCCCCTAGCCGACGGACCAAACACGAAAGATGGGGTGTTAATGTTGTGTGTGATTGAGTGGTTCTCCAAAAAAGCGGGTTAGGCTCAAAATTGGGGGCGCCTTGGCCAGCTGTCGTGTTAATAATCGAAGGGTGCTCATTTATCTCGTTCTATACCATGTTTCCCGAGTTTGATGTAAACTTTTGATGTTTCTATTCATCTTTCATTGAAGTTTGACTAAATTTGAATCTACCTGACTACTTCCTAAAAAATATACCTAGAGCATTTATTTTTGTATTTCAGCTCTCAAACGAACGTCACCAGAGCAGCAGAGCCAAACAAGTTAAAAGCATTTGCAAATTGTGTAAACTGTGGCCTGAGTGACAAAAGTAAATTAAATTTGTTTGGGTGCGGCAGACACCTGAATCCATTACAGTAAAGCTATTGCCAAAAACGTTTTTTTTTTTTGCTACAAAACGTTGTGAACGAGTCTTTCTTTGACACTAGGTTGAAAACAAGCTAATTGAGAGATCAAACAAGATTATTATGCGAAAATGTATTTACGTATGATTTTTATTGGGTCTCCGTCAGCATTAACTACACCTATGATATGTAGCTAAATCCTCAATTTTGCTTGTTTTTATTAGTTATGACATGGTGTTTTAATTAATGTTCAGTTATTGTTGTTTTGGTACTGTGTTTGTGTTATCTTAGACCTTTACAACTAGGTATAACTTACTACTTAATTCAAAACACTATGTTTTATTTAAAAGCTATAACGTTGATCAATGGCTTCATAGAAACCGGTCAGCTGTAAATAATCATTTTGGTATTTTTCCACTTCATATCGCTTCTTTGGCTGTAACTGGAAAATAATGACCACTACATTCGCGTCAGTAAACATACGGCCATCAATTCAGGCCATACATCGGCTGTCCAATGAGGGTTCGCCGCCAAACTGTCTGTCACCCTCGCTTTGACCTTCAGTAGGCGTTTAGGAATGAGGGATTTCTGAATTTAGATTGTACATATTCATCGCATATTGAGCAAATTTTGCTCTACTAAGACATAATGTCAGTAGTTTTGACATCACGGAAAAGTTGCGTATTTCAGATTTTAGAATAGTTTTCTTTTGACAATTCTTGATTCTAGGTTATGAATATGCCAGATGCTCAAATAATTAGCGAATGAACGACTTACACCTCTGATTATCTCTTGGCTGCAATAAAGACTGGAGCATATCTGTAACAAGATCAATGAGAAGGTTAGGTCATTTATATCCATCGTTAAATATATGGGGCCAAATAAAGCACCCTGAGGTACTACAATATTTTACGACCCTTCGTGTCTGAGTTAAAAATAAATTTTAAAAATATATCAATTAATTATTTTGATTCTTTTAATTTTTGAAATCAATCTTGATATTTTCAAGTTTGATTACAAAAATGCTTGAGAAACTTGAAGAATACATCAAAATTTGCTTGGAGACTGAGATAGGAAGTAAATTAGATGTTAGAAGTTAATTAGGAAGTATTTTTCAAAACAAAACTCGTTGTTTGGAACTACAAAGTGTCTGCAAGACAAAGACCTTAAACTTAAAACAGCCCTTCTCCTGAATCTAGGTTAAAAACATCGTAAACTTGCGGTATCGAGTCAATCAATCTGCATTTTAAATGCCGCATGCCGGGGGAATCACGCAAGGCTCAGCGATGGAATATCAATTTGCAAAATCGATTATCGAGGAAGGGAATCATTCTACAATATGTTTCTTCCATTCTAATTTTGTTGTGAGCAATGTTTTTTTCCTTTAAATGAGGAAGGGTTACTAATAAATTAAAAAATAAATAAATTCCACCTGCTTAAGTTGCCGGAAGGATTCATTTCACTAGGTACTAATTGAATGAGTGTAATAATTACATAAGGCTATTAAAATGCCTACATTTTGAACTGGAATGGTTTAGCTGGCAATGGACACGAAAGAAAAAGGAGATTTTGAACGATATAGGCTTTTTTAACCTAGTTTCTTAATATTAAACATTAGTGTGTGCTAGCTTCGTTTGAAATGTTTAGATAAAGTAAACTATGCTGTAGCAAATCAATCGATCAATCCGCCTCTTGCAGTCCACTGCTGGACGTAGGCCTCCCCAAGGGCACGATCACCCGCTTTCCTCATCCAGCCACCACCAGCGATCTTTCTCAGGTCATCAGTCCACCTGGCAGCCTGGCGTCCTGCTGTAGCCAAACTCTATGTAAACTAAATAACTCGTTGTAAGAACCTACTAAAATAAAATAAACTCACTAATACAGTAATGAGTTGTCTGCAAACCGAAAGTTCACTTTGCATAACTACCACTCTTTTAATTTCATTGGGTATTTTATGAATATTTAATTTTATTAATCAATCTTGAAAAAAATTGCCACAAGTCGTAAAGCGTTCTTTCCAATTCCAATGTTATATTTATGTTTATATTTAGTAAATTAATGTATGATTTTCAATTCCAGCACAGTTCCATTATCCGGATAATCCAGCCCCCGCACGCTACATCTGGAATCCAGGCACCAGGATAGCATAGCATATTCGTGTTGTTTTAAAAGCTGAACGAGGTACTGCGGGTGAGCCCCAACTTCCGCTGCAGGTTTAACTTTTCCCCTGCAACTAGAGACTCTCGATACTTCTTTTTTGTTATTTTTGAAGAAAAAACAGAAGTTTTTTGTTTAGAAGAATAGAGGATGTTATAATAGATACCAAATACAAAGATATATTTTTGAGATGAATACGCTCGGTCACAAAAATCTATGTGTTAAATGCGTTGGTGACCTCTCATCATTATGAGAGAAATATTTGCCCATATCATTATATGGGCAAATATTTCTGTTTCAGTTGAATCAAAAATTATAAAAAAAAAACGAAATGGGAAGCACTTAATACTATGATAGATACTATAATATATTCTCATTCTCCTGCCCTGTTCCCTTTATTTGGGGTTGGCGCAATATGTTTTCTTCTTCCATTCATCCCTGTCAGACGTCACATCACTATTCACTCCCTACTTACACATATCGTCATTCACGCAATCCATCCATACTTTCCTGGGTCTACCCCTACCTGCTTTTCCATTCACTCTCATATCTAGCATACGTCTAGTGGTATGGGATTCCTCTCTCCGCATCACATGCCCATACCACGACAGCCTGTTACTCCTCAACTTGTCCACCATGGGTGCCACTTTCAAGCTTCCTCTTATATACTAATTTCTTATTCTATCTTTCCTCGTCACACCACACATCCATCTTAACATTCGCATCTCAGCTACATGCAGTCGCCTTTCATCCATGTCCTTAACGGCCCAACACTCAGATCCATACATGACGACCGGTCTTATAATGGTCTTATAAATTTTTCCCTTTAATTTTAAAGGGAATCGGGAGTCGCAAATGGCCCCTGTGACCTGTAATTTATACTATAATTTATTCTAATTTTCAAAATTCCATCTTTTTGTTTAGGTTGTATGTATGATCGAAGACTGACTTTAAAACAGGGATCTAAAATATCTGATATATGATAACAAGTATTTTTTTGAACTAATAACAAGTATCAAAGTCTGTAACAAGAAGCCGTGGTAGGGGCCTGCATAAATCGTCGTTCGTTGGTTGGCGAGTCAGAACCGCGTCCTATTTCACTCGTATTCCCAAAGCCTAACGTTTTCACAGCCTAAGGGAAACTGGGTCACGTCATCGGCATATACGCTAGGCAAATGAAACAGCTATCGTTCGTGGAACCTATGAGTGGCAAAAATACCTAGAACTCTTCTCATCATCATTCGCTTGCCCTTATCCCATCATTTGGGGTCGGCGCAGTATGTTTTCTTCCTCCATACATCCCTATCAGCCGTCATTTCAACTCTCACATCCTTCCTGAACAACATATCATCTTTTACACAATCCATTCCATCTTTTCTTTGATCGTCCTCTCCCAACAGTTCCAACATATCCTCTTCTAAAGTTTATTTAGTTTTGTTTTAGTTAAATATTTATATATATCATAAACTTATATGGGTTTTCGAAATTACACCTGTATAGGATAATTTTAGTGAAGGATTACACCATAATTCGATGCATATCTTTTAAAATACTTTTAAATCAAATTTAAATAAGTCCCAAATTCAAATTAGATTTGAACCTGAGAAACCCGAAATCATCTTGGCAAATTTTGTAGCTTGAACATTTATTTATTAAGAACAAAACACACGCGGTTTTCAGATTAATGAAATCCAAATCACCTGCACTTCATATTACGAGTAGTATCAAAAATTTAAAAGTCGGAGAAGAATAGTGTACAAAACTTAAAGTTATACTAATTTGACGTGACCGTGCGGTGACGGCAGAGTAGAATACATTTGTCACCAACCCATACTCTTCCCGTGGGTGTCGTAAGAGGCGATTTTATCGTTTCTTGAAAAACACATCCGTCGCATCGCATCCTCGCACAGCACATCCCCGGTGGAAAAGCAGCTTAACCCTTTTATATAGCCATCGTGCGAATTTTCGCTGTATTTTCTCTTCCATTATAGAGTACTTGGTCTCATACGTATTCCATACAACTGCACCAAATTCTGACTTACTACTTACCAGTGGCGAAGGGTGAAATTTTGACAAAGGTAAGCCGGAAGAGCCTATCTAACTAAATGACATGCTTTTTGTTTCCAAAACTGTGAGTTCGGAAAATGGAATTCATCGCTACACAAGTAGTCAAATAGTAAGTTGATCAGCAATCCATATGAATTAATGCCATAATAGCATACAGAACTCACAACACTCACTCAACAACTTACCGTATTGAACAGATCGTGAAAGACACAGTAAAAACAACATTTCACTGTTTACAAATAAGCACACACTAAATTGGCGGACACGTACTTACTAATTAAATGTATTGCATCACTTTACTTCCCCATATAAATCCTAATTTAACCAATCACACAACATCACACAATTTCGACCCCGCGATGTATTTTCTTACTGCAACTGTTCTTTTTAAATTTTGCTATCTTATGAATTCCTCTCTCGCGTATGCGCTATGCGTTAGAAGAGAAAGAAATTATGGGAAGCCGACCCGTCTCGGCTTCTATGGCGCCATTTTATGGGTGTGTTTCAAATCAAACTGACAGCGCCGGCAACATGCGCGTGAGAAGGCAAATATGGAAGTAAACCCGTGGAGCGCCAGAGACAGGCAATTCACGAATTCGGTCGGTCGTGCAACTCGTGCGTGATCGAATATACATTGATGTGCTTGTAGAGCGCCGTCCGCCTCGACTTGTATTAAAAAAAGCAATATATCTTGCGCTCGCGTGTACGTAAATTACTATCAGCATTAGAGGCTGTTGGAGCGGATTTTCGAAAGGTAAGCCGAGGGGAATCGGCTTGTATGGACCCTTCGCCACTGCTACTTACTCGTACATGATAATTTACTTTACCACGGTTTACTTCGCCGTAGCAGTTTTCAAATCGCACGCTAGAGTTTTATCCCGCCGTAGAGTTTTATCTTTCAAATGTCTTTCACTTTCTTGTGCGTTTATGGTATCCTAGTAGATGAAATGCTTATCTTATTTCAGATTCTACTCCAGTACACTTAACTGCTAATTAGAAAAGATCGATTTTCTCGGAAGATTTATGTCATCCATCATATTGTGTTAAGCAGGAAGTTAGTACGGCAATAAACATCGTACCATACCATAGCAATGCCAATGTGAATTCTTAGAATAGACAGTTCATCAACAGCTTATATACGTCCCCACCGAGGGGCTCAAGCCTACCCTGAATTAGGGCCATTAGGCCTTAGTCCACCACGCAACCTTTGAATTTCTTGGCGGGAGTGTGCAAGTTTTATCACGATGTAAGAGCGTCGAATAAAGGTACGTACGAATTCGAAATTAAAAAAAAACATTGGGGATCGAACTCGCGTCTCCCGGACGGGAGGCAGCAGCTCTAGCCACTAGACCACCGACGCTCATCGACGAAAGAAACAGTACAGACTAAAAGTCGTAATATGGAAAAAGCAGCCGTCAATATTTTACCACCGCATATAAAAGGGCCAACTCTCTTGATTGATATTCCAAATAAAAACAAATCAAATCAAATCGAACAAAAAATATAAGACCTCCCTACCTCTTACTGTGTCTATAAATAAAACCAATTCATTTTGTAACACAAAAGGAAGAGATCTCGTCTCAGATTGTAGCCTCAATACTCATTCCGTACCTAAGTATATCTTCTGTAGATGGCATCTCGTCCTTTTTATCTGAAGGTTCGATCAAAATGTCTATCTATCTAATCTAGCTAAGTTTATTTTGTATGATCAAATAACGATATCACAAATGATTATGAAAACATCAAAAAAGACGGATGGTAAAATGCGAAACTGTAGTTGTAACTTCTTGTTTCTTTCAGGTAGTAATTTTTGTCCAGACAATGATCTAGATTTTCACTACAATTTCTTTGTCGTGTGAGGTTGTAAAGTCGACTACTGACCTCATAAACCCTAATGTCAGTATTACAGAACCGCTAAAGATTCAAACCCGGAACTTTCGTTATTGAGTGTTGAACACTTGACCACTTGGCAACGGAGGCTGCTAAGTAAAAATCTTATTCTTATTGGAAAATCGGAAACAAATCGGACGGATAGTTGGTATCAATCATACCCACAACACACACACACACTATTAGAAGTCATTACTAAAATTTTGAAACATTATTAAGTGTTTTTATGAGACCACATTGCTGAAAAAAAAAGAGCATCAAGAAACAATACAATGCTTTCGAAATAGTTGCTCCAGTAGCAAGGGCTACATGAATCGTGCGTGTGTAATACACTCACTCACCGGCACAACTAACCACCCACCCTTAATTTCAGGGAATACTAGTGATTCTTTATAATTCTATTAGTTACAGCTGATGTTAGTTAAAACGTTGTTAATTTAACGTTTATTTAAGTGTGTTTAATTTATCGTAAAATTATCAATAAATCAATTGTAATGTATAACAATAAGCGTAGTTTAAAATTAACCCGAAATACAAGGGTGGGCGGTTAGATGTGCCGGTGAGTATACTCGTATAATAAGTATATCATATCAGAAGGTAAACGAGCTGTCAGATTTATCCACTCGAGCGGTACCCGTGATATCCGATAAGCCTTCGGTAATTTCATTTGGTAATTTCCTGTTGTCGTTGCCCAAAAATAGTGGACCATGTTTTCGTATTATTACTTTAATTTTAGTTTCATTGAGGGTTTGTTGTTGTCAGTGTATTATCCAGTGAATTATGAAAAAAAAAACAAACGCCACAAAATAAGAAATCATTAGAATATCATTTGATGCTTGGTACCTATTTAAATTATTTAGCCAAATTTGTGTTTTTCGATTTTGGTACGTAGGCGTAGTGTGTTTAGGGTACGTTTAATCCTTTAGGTTATTTTTGAAAAGTCTACCATCACCATCGTTTGTTTTGACACAACTGAAATTTACGGCAACATGTACCCCTAACTCCCAAATCTTATCAAAATAGTGAAACTAGATCGTGGGAAGCATGACATTCCATCCAACTTCGCAAAGTTTGTTAGTGCGAACTTACAGCAATAATAAACGAAATTCTCTCTAGGGCCCCATCTTGGACCCATTTACAAAATGGCAGCCGGGTTGCTAGGAGAGCGTAGCACTTTTGCTTTAAACAAAACTTTTTACAACTTCCTGATTGGTGGAAGGAATGGCTAAGTGTGTTTTGAAATAAATAGGTAGATTTTAGGGTTACTGACTTCAAATACAAATAATTTTTTGATGCGACGCACGTGCAGTCTTAGTGTTAAGTTCAATCAATCAATCAATCAATCGATCAATCAGCCTATTGCATTCCACTGCTGAACGTAAGCCTCCCCAAGGGCACGCCAAAGTGCACGATCACCCGCTTTCCTCATCCAGCCACCACCAGCGACCTTCCTCAGGTCATCAGTCCACCTGGCAGGGGGCGTCCCACACTACGTTTCCCGAGGCGTGGTCTCCATTCGAGAACCCGTCTGCTCCAACGCTCATCGGTTCTACGACAGACGTGGCCAACCCACTGCCACTTCAGCTTGCTACACTTCAGGACGATATCAACTACCTTGGTCCTCTGCCGGATAGTTGGCAGTTAGTTATGTGTATCTTAGTAAATACAGCTTTGAGGTAAGTTGCCATTATTGGAGTTTATAACGATCTTCTTCTTTACTGTCTGCATCGTGTGGGTTGTAAGGTCAACAACCGACCTCACACTCTTCTCTTCTTCTTCAGCCTCAGCCAGGTAAAGGCCTCTTCATGGGCACGCCAAGTATCGCGGTTCCGTGCCATTCGCATCTAGCCTCTTCCTAACATACTCTCATCAATTTCTAACTTTAAATGAGAGAGCGAGACAAGCTGACCACTCGCTGATAAAGCATTTTTATCCATACATGCAATATACATCGTGAAATTCCATTCGCTTACGAGGTTTCAGTCCATGGTACTGAAAAACATCATGTAAGGAACTTAAGGTGACACATGAAATGATCCCCCACACTATACCTAAATTGACTGCTTGATTTTAAATGGAAAGGTAGCTCTATTTGAAAAATAAAATGAAAAATTGTGTCGTCTTTCTGCTTTGTTCCTAGAAAAGTTGTTCAGTCACATGGATAGAACTCTCTGGAAATTCTCAGTGTGTTTTGTGGTTAAAAAATCAGACAATATTCATGTCTCTTAAAAAATTTAGAGCATCATCACAAAACTCTGAGAGCTGCACACTGCACTAAAATTCTGTATCTCATAAAAGAATACTTGCACTGGTGCAGCGAAGTTATAAAAGCGCAAGTAAGGAGCTTGCTGAAGCCATTAGCTATTCAATGTAATGCAGGGAGGGACCTATGCAATTTTGAGCGAGTTGGGTCTGGCTGGAGAGACTGGATTCAATTATTCCATTGCAAAGTTATATTGAATACTAGACAGCGGTGCCGAAATGTTACCAACTGTTATTGAAATTTTACCAGTTGTTCATCATCATTTCAGCCGGAAGACGTCCTGAACGACGTGCTGAACATAGACCTCCCCCATAGGTTTCCACCGTAAACGGTCCTGCGCTATTAGCATCCACCGGCAGCACCCAGCAACCTTCACCAAGTCATCTGTCCACCTTGTGGAAGGCCATACTAGTTGTTACTTGTTGCTAATCACCACAATAATGCTAATATTTATGAGGCTGATTGATCGAGATTTCGACGTTTGAGGTTCCGAGTTCGAATCCCAGTGGGGATGCTTTCAAGCAAAAGTCTGTTTGTGTGACTTTCCCCAGTTTGGTTATGACATTGCAGGTTTACCTAATTGTCCGGAAATAATGGTTCCATGCTTCGGAAGGCACGTTAAGCCGTTGGTCCCGGCTACTATCTAGTCGTTACACGAGCTAAGTAAGTGGCCTTTGGCGGCCCTACAAAACTGACATGTGACGTCGGTTGTCGACCTTTTGAAGAACTTGAAGAAATTAACTGACATGGTGCAGAAGTTGTAATTATATTTATGCGATTCACCTGCGCTTAAGGTCTGCCATAACTAGGTATTTAACGAGATGCAGGGAAGCTCTTATGCAGTTTTAAGCGACCAAGGTCTGGAGAGACTGCATCTATAATAAAATTTTACTCTGAACTACAGATGACCCTCATGTTAATTGCAAATGCAAATGTTACCAAAGAGTTTTTGAAATGTAACTGTTACTATTACTAGCCTAAATCTACCTATAAAATAATTTATCGGTATAAGGCAAGCTAATCAATGTTGGTTAATGATCCAATTCACGTGCTGGAGCACACGTGTTGCACAATGCAACAAAAGTGCAATTTTAACGATTAATATTTTTCTCACCGCCTACACTAGCATGAAATTTACATCGTTTTGTTCCCGCCGTGTAGTGATAGTACCCGTCAAACTGAACAACTTTTCAGGAAAAAAAAATTTTTTGGTCTCTGCATAGAAAATGGGTCGGTCGGGAGTCTCACTTTGTATGGAGAGACCAAAAATTTTTTTGTCGCAGGAAATTTTTTTTTCGTGAAAAGTTGTTCAGTTTGACGGGTACTATCACTACACGGCGGGAACAAAACGATGTAAATTTCACGGTATAATGGCTTCGATTCGGGAAGTCATGCTCTGATTCTAATTTTAAGCCATCCTTTTCGTTTTTATGACCAATGAAAGAGAGTTGACGAAATCAGATGAACGAATGATATTATTTTGAATGAATGATAACCTAAAATAAAGGCGTAACTGTCAGATTGAGAGATTTTTAAGTCGCATGTTTTAAGTGCTCTCTAAAACTGTGCAATCGACGCGGTTCAAATCATTGTTCAAATGTGATGTTTGACAGCTGCGATATTTGGATGGCCATCTCCTGTCCCTTTTCAGTCTCTAAAAGATGAAAAAGACGGACGCACTTAAATAAAGGATTAGAATCTGAAATCCTGACTGAAGACTGCAGAAGGTTAGCTGTTTTTAGTACATACCTAACCACTGGCTGTATTTCATTTACGCTTTACTAAATAATGCTGATAAATTTCTATGAATAAAACAATGACGCTTTTACCACCAAGAGAAAGAAATAGAGTATTGATCACAATATTCAATACTGTATTGAATATATGATGAGCTAACTGTATAGTCTGAATGACTAATTTAGTATTCTTTTGAATTAATTAAATCTAGACTGTATTTCAAGTGAAAATAACCGACCAAGCACGCGTTGGGCCACGCGAAGTGTAGGGTTCCGTAGTTGTCCAATACTAGTTTAAGACGTTCATCAAAATCATTTTCTATGACATTATTTGTACCGAATTTTATAGTACAAGTACATATTATTATAAGTTGGTCTATTTATTTGTTAACCTGTAAAGCCTACTTGACGTTGATAATTTCCTTTTAATTTCATCATTTATATGCACTGCTAACGTGAATTTTTTTACATTTCCAAATACAAAGGTTTCGCTGGTAAGGGGGGGGGGCGGCACTTGACTCTAACAAAAACTTCTTGGGACGTACTCGCTCATAAACATACTGGGCGAGGGAATAAAATTATGTCAAGATTAAAGGAAAGTTCCTGCATTCATCCTATTCCCTTCTCTTAGTGTATCATTTTCTGTAAAAAAAAATAGTTACTAGCGGTCCGCCCGCGGCTACGCTCGCGTTGTGTAAGATTTTCCCGTAGAACTAAAAAAAAAATCCCGTAAAAAGTATCCTATGTGTTAATCCTAGTTGCTAACTACCTCCATTCCAAATTACATCCAAATCTGTTGAGTACTGCGTGAAGGCGGAACAAACATCCAAACATCTAAACATCCAAATATATTTTCACATTTATAATATTAGCGTGATATGATTGCATTCACACAGAAGTCATGTCAAGCCGTGTTGGTCTCGAAAAATAGTCGTAACATGGTCCAAGTCAGAGACCTCCAGCGGCTTCATAACTCTGCGTGACACAAGGGTCTGTGGGGTCGGTTGTCAACCTTACAATCCACACAATAACAAATAAATGAATAAAACACACCACATCATCCTTATTCTTATCGTATGAATTGTTGTCCACGGCATACCATACAACCTTTATATCAAATTGTTTCGTACTTACTAAAGTTCCATTGTATAGGTAGATGTTCAAGGGACTTATATTATACCTGTATGAATTTATCAGTATTTATGCTGGTATAATAATTTAGTATCATTAATCTAATTCAGTTAAATTGGTACTGAAATAACATCGAATGGCGTGATGCGGGGCGCGGGAGGGATAGCGCACGCAGTTTCGTGACGTGTCGTCGTCGCCCGCCATTATAATATTGTCTACCGGGCGGTAATCTATCGTTTTCAAAATAACGGTATCAAAAATTCATAAATGATGTTACATTTTGCTATCAAAATAAATAATAGTACCAAAATTCCTGAAAAATAACTGTATGACGTCATACCGAAATTTACTAGCATTAATATTTAATGGTAAGTCAGTCTCTGGTTCAAGTATGTTATCTCATAAAACTGTAACAGCGTTTTGTAGATGCACTCTTGCATTATGAAGTCGAAGGTCAAACGCCTTGCTCAGTACATTTGCAATTCTAAAAGATGCATCGAGTATGTAACTTTGAGCGTGTTCTGTCTGTGTCAATATCGTGCGGTTACATAGCATATTATTATAGTCTTTCTATTTAGCAAAGTACCAGATACAATGGCCACGATTCGGTTAATTTTAATTTTAAAATCCGTCTATCCTTTACGTTTTTTTGACCAATGAAAGAGAGGTGATGAATTCAGATGAACGAATGATGTTATTTTGAATGAATGATAAATAAAGGCATAGCTGTCAGATTAAGAGATTTTTTTAGTCGGATGTTTTACGTGCTCTGTACAAACGACACGGCCATATAGTTCAAATTCGATACACTAAAAAAAAAAACTATATTTGACAGCTCTAATATTAGGATGGCCATCTCCTGTCCCTTTTTATTTTAAAAGGTGAAAAGGACGTAGGAACTCAAATTAAGAATTAGAGCGTGACAGTGAGAATTAGCCTCAATATCATCATAACGTGTGGGTCAATAACCGACCTGCTTCCGTTGATAACCGCCGGGACCAACGGCTCGACTGCCTTCCAAGTCACGGATTTATTTTATACTAGCGGTCCGCTTATGTAAGATTTTCCCGTGGGAATACGACTTTTCCCGGTAAAAAGTATCCTATGTGTTATTCCAGGGTACAAACTTTCTCTATACCAAATTTCATCCAAATCCGTCTAGTAGTTTAGGCGTGAAAGCGGAACAAACTTGCAAACATCTAAACATCCAAATATATTTTCACATTTATAATATTAGTGTGAGTGTGATTTCGGATGTTTAGCCCGTAATATCCTAACCAACGAAGGACGTGGTCTCTGCCTACCCCTCCGGGAAAGAGGCATGACTTTTTGTATGTATGTATCCTAACCATACTAAGTACTGTCTCACGAAGTGATTTTGTCTTGACAGTGTCTCCACCAAAATTCTCAAGAAAGGGCCTACATGGCTTTAAGACTACCACCAGACAGTAAACAGGGACCTATAGCTTAAGGTGCCATCCGAAACACCGAGCAAGTGATAATCTGGTTAGAAAGGATCTGTACATGAATTTTGAATTCAGCGGTACAAGCCGGCCTACGCACCCAAGACCTTCGGAATGAATGGCAAGCTTCTAACGACTAGGTTATCACTGCGAAGAGCAATAATAGAGTACTCAATGCTTTTAACCGACTAAATAGCGACAATAGATTAGATCTTTTTGCAAACAAGCCTGGCCAAGTAAAAAACTCTATTGCTAAAGATTTCTTTGCTACGTAACATGAATATCGCTTTGTATGTAATTAGTATTGCATTTTTTCTTTTTTGCCTCATTCTTCTTTGTATTAAACATTCTTCCTAGAATATTTCTGCTTATATGTGGAAGCTTGTAAATGGCATATAAGTTACTACTTATGATATATGTTTTGTAAAAATAGCTGTAAGCCTCTCCAAATAAAATAAAATAAACAAAATAATTTTGTTAACAGTGATATATTTTGCATTGAGTTGGTTGGTTGGTTTTGTTGGTTATGTCTTATCCGAAAATATTTTAAAATATTTCGTTATAACGGGCGTTTTTCCTTTCTTTTTTTAAATTTTAGTTCTCACTTTTCCACTAGATGTCTGTTTTATGTGGCCATAGTGAGTTTTAATTTAGTTGTCAAATTGAAGTTTTTTTTATAATACAATTTTATGGCTCTGGCGGATGGCAATATTGCTGCGACACAAATTTTAAAGTCCCCAACCCTGTTGGTTTTCTCCTTGCAATCAAAAATTAAAAAATATATATCTTAATTACATTTACTACTATACTTTATCAATTACATAAAATAATTAAATACAAATTTAAAACAGTTATGATGTGTTTTTTTACCTTATTTAAGTGGAAGGCTATTGTTCAGGTTTGACAAAAGCAGAACCCAGCGCCACCTAGCAGACCTTTATTGAACTAAAAAAAAACCCCCATCGTAACTGGCGAATCTATCAACTCACCCTTTATTTTTTTTTCCTGTCAAACTGCCGCCCGTCCCGAGTCAGACCTCCATCAATGTCAGCATATGTAAGTATGCGAGTAATGCTTCAGTTATTTATGTTTTCATCATCATGAAACCCTAATATTTTATTGGCAGCCATTTTGAGGATATTTTAGAATCGAGTGTGAGTAGAATGCGCGTAATTCAGCCAATCATAAACGAATACTATCCAAGTGACGTCATCTTGGTCGCTCTTTATTGGTTGATTGAATTATGGGATTATGAAATGAAAGAATAATTATCTTCAGTAATAATTATTTAATTTAATTAATTAATAAGTGTAATAAATTGAGTGAAATAAAAAATACCTAACGTGGAATGATGTGTTTGAGATAAAATCCGTTTTTGTAAGAAAAAGTGACTTGGACTTCGAAGTCTATTTTGTGTAACATATTGAGACCGTGTTAAATTTTCCAAATAGTATGTTTTGAATAACTGATCCAAAAGCTTGAACAATATAAAAAATCGTATGAAGTTGTGATTCGAATTATATGCGTCCCGGCGCTATATTGAGACTACTTATAAGTAGTTCTAACGCAGATCAGATAGCGCACAAAAATATACTAATAATTCCAGACTTAAAATGGCAACATTTGTCAGTGATTGAATGAATGAATGAAAACATAAAACAAAAACACCAGCAGCGCCACTGTCCAACCAAACTGTCTGATAATATTAATTAATTAACCAGTATTTTAATTAAGATACAGTTTTGAACAGTAAACTTCCATTGAACGTTATAATAGGTATACCTATAGTCACAGTTTCTTACAAAAATATTGCTAAAATTGTTATTTTTTATATTACATGAGTCTTTTGTTTTTAACTACCGAAAACCATTACTATGAATGTAATGATATCACGTAAGCAGCGCCGGTAGATATCACGGAAATAAAAAAAAATAGCAAATCGCTGATCATAGTTTTGTTTTGTTTTGTTTCAGGAAAATGAGGATACTAGGTATTTCATAAAGTCTCACTAATTACACAAAGATTGCCAGGAAGCAATTGCTACCCAGCAATAAGGCCTTTCCGCACACTTTTTTTGTTGTTTTTATTGTTCTTTATATTTAATTTCAGTGTGTGCAATAAAGTATATTCCAATTTATTCTACACTTTACCAAAGTTTGTCAAGTGAACAGTTCAGTGAAGTGAAGTTGACGGCTCCGTAGCCCAGGTGGTAGTGTATCTGTCTCCAACGCACAGGTTCGCGGGTTCGAATCCCGCCCAGGGCAAACATTTGTGTGATGAACACTTGTGTTTGCCTTGTGCCTGGTTGTTGTTTATCTATATAAGTATGTATTTATCTATTTGTGTAAAGTATATCAGCTGTCTGGTACCCATAGTACAAGCTCTGCTTAGTTTGGTATCAGATGGCCATGTGTGAGATGTCCCCACGTATTTATTTATTTATTAATTATTTATTTGGACGTTGTATCATTGAAAATATGATAGTATTCTGTCATACCATTAACTAGTAGATTTTTTACTTTATTGCCACTGGTCTTTGTGATTGTAGGTAGCCAGTAGTATAATCAAATATTCGTACCTTCCGTAATTTCGTGATATCTCTAAAAGTTTCATGAAATACCTACCTGGGCCCCGTTTCACGAAGCAACAATTTACTAGTAACAAGTTACAATTTGATATTCATTGCGTAGCCGATTCGCCAAAACTGGAAGCCCTTATCGTTTTACCTCATCGTCTACGCAATGTAAATCAAATTGTACTTGTAATTTGTAGCTTCGTGAAACGGTCCCCTGGTATCCCTTTCCTGCGACAGTACTGCAATTTGATTGGTTGTTTAAAGCCATGGTACAGCTAGCGGCACGTATCTCTGGCTCTGAGCGAGCGGTACCTCTCTCTCAGTCACCCCACCCTTACCCTATGTGAGAAAGAGAGTCACCGCTCGCTCAGATACGTGCCGCTGTATCTATGATTTGCAACTTTTTGTCGTCCCCGGATATCTACCACTGCTATTTATGTGATATTGTAGTATCATCGACGAATATCGCATGGAAAACTGTTAAATTTATAAATTACTTATAATAATAGTGGAATTATACATTTTTGTGCATGGATAAGTTAAGTTCACAAAATTTCAAAATAGCTTTTTCGAAGAATTACAAACTGATGGACATAGGATGTTATATGAATCTTTGAAAACGCTTAAAAAAGTCTATTACAAAACACTTTAAAATATTTCTATTATATAATTTCATGAATAAGAAATTATCGTATTGATTAATATTTCCAAAACAATGTATTTCTTTATTAGTTGAATTCGTTGCTGTAATATAATTATATGGTTAAACGAACTTACCTGTAAGTGAAGTTCTACCATAATTATACGAAGCTCCTTGTCCGAGACGGTTTTACTATCTATCAGTTATTTTTTTTCAATTTTGTTGATATTTTAAGTTGCTTTCTTAAACTTTTTCAAAGATCTATAGACTTATTGTGACAAACCAAAGATCCAATTCGTTACAAACAGATATTACATTGTTTTCATTGTTATTCAATAATTCCTTACGACACAAAAATCGAATGAAATTAATTGATCAATGTAATTTATCACAATACAGCCATCAGCCCGTTTTATATAATTTCACTCTCAATAAGCTGTTATTTATTAATCCATAATAAAGATAAGTACATAGCGTTACAATATATAAAGTAAACTACATTGTAAACGCCAGGAAGTAGTTAAATCTATTCCTAACAGGAAAACAAAAAACTTCCCACTAAGTAGACTCTAGGTAAATAAATTGTAAACACTTTTTAATGTACTAATAGGAGCGCATTAAGGAGGGGAAGACAGGAGGGGAGAGAGGTGTAGGGGGTTGAAACCTTAAAAAAAAGATTTTATAAATTTTACGAAAGTATCTCGACAAAATCGACCTTTTGCCTCCCCCCCCCCTAAAAATGAATCCTAGATTATGACAATAAGATTCAAGTTTTGTAACATTATTTGTAGATAACCAGGTAATCAACTGCTGGCAGTTAACTTTATATAAATAATTTGAAATATATAATAAATATTTTTTTTATAAATTGCTTATTTTTTTCCGATACTTTACTTCTAAAGTGGCCTTTAATGACTCATTTAATAAAGTTTATTAGTGGATAGTTTCTTGCCATCACTTGAAATTGATTTAAGTATACATAATATATTATTTAGTATTGAAAAAATGCGCAAAAGCGTTCACAAAATCTTTCACGACACCAAAATATACACAACAAACACTCTTGAGCCCATAGACATCAAAACTTTAATACACAAACACCAAATTAATACCTACGACGACATACAGTAGATCATTATAAAAAATCGTTTGTGATCGCTAAGTTTATGAATGAATGAATTTATATACTAAGACAATTTTTGCGAGGTGCACAACCAAAAACTATATCCGCCATCTCCACTTTTGAAATATCATTTATCATATGACAGATTTTCATAAGAGCAGAAAATCGTCTGTAATTATATTATTTTAAAGGCGATTTGTCCCAATTTTTTTACTTTCATTCCGAAGTGATTTTGCAAGCATTTTTGGCGCAAAGCAGTGCATTCTTATCTAGTATATTCGATCAAAATTGATGAAATTCTACTTTAAAAATCGTTTTAAAAACTACCTTTACTTTAAGGCTTTTTTTGACTGTTTTACATTATTTTAGTTATGAAATTGCATGATAAAAAGTTATACATGATCATTTGTGCATTGAACATTGTTCTTTGAAACAGTATATCAATTTAACTTTTAGATATTTCATAGTAAATTGCGTTATTATGTAGCAAAACAATATTCAAAGTTAAGCGTGAGACATCGCAAGAATCCAAATGTTCTTTGATATTCAAAATAGTCTTTTTTTTCTAGCCAGAATATTATGTTTGCATTTGTCCTAGTTTTAGCATCTTCTTCCTTTTCTAGTAAATCTTTGGAATATAGCACAAGGTAATAAAATGTGTCGATGGAGTATTTACACAAAATGACTTATCGTAATATACCTAGGTATAAAAGTGGTATGGCACATGAAATTACAAAATCAATTACTGTGTGCATACACTATAATTTGCGCTAGGTATATCAAATTGTGATATAATTAAGTCTTAGTAAGAAAATTCTAGAAATTAACTAAATGAACACAAATATTATCACAAATTTCGAAACTTTGAAACAAATTTTCGCATGGAATCACAAGCACATAAACGAACAAGTGTGTATGATGATATACGTCCCCACCGAGGGGCTCGAGCCTGCCCTGAATTAGGGCGATTAGGCCTTAGTCGACCACGCTGGCCCAATGTGGATTGGTCGACTTCACACACAACCTTTGAATTTCTGCGCAGGAGTGTGCAGGTTTCATCACGTTTTCCTTCACCGCAAGAGCGTCGAATAAACGTACATACGAATTTGAAATTCGAAAACACATTGGTACGTGGTGGGAATCGAACCCGCGTCTCCCGGACGGGAGGCACCGTCCTCGGCCACTAGACCACCGACGCTCATTATTTATGTATGTATCTTTAAAATGTTAATATGAAAACGGGATTATTAAATTTAGAACTTTGTCGTTAGTCAAAATGGTACATTCTCGAATTCGCTTTTGTCCTTAAAGTACGCGTTTTGTTTTAAGATAAAGAGGACACGTGCCTTCTAATAATAGGGAATATGCATAAGATAATATATTGTTGTTTTTCATAGTTCGTCTGAAAATATACAAAAATAGAATACTGGCAGTTAAAACCGAATCGAAATTAATCGAAAAACAAACTACATACAACATTATTAAACAAATACCTATTTAGTCCCTCTTACAAAAACAAAATTTTCTATGACGGATGTATGGCCCGCGTGCCATATGACGCCACATGATACATCAACATTGAAGCCTTATAACTTTGTTCCTGAGCAAGATATTTGAAAAAAATATATATATTAGCTTATCTGGAATTGAATGATAAAAAAATGTGCATATTCTCTATTGTGTTGTTAATTAAATCTAAATAAATAAACTATTTCATAACACGCGCTATGCCAGGGGGTCTGATTTCTCTGCACTGCAGCTGACTGTACAGTACTTATTGTTAATTTATATGCTTGTGCAATGCATGTAGAGACTGCGTTGAAATCACAATAGATATATTAAATTTAGAATATCCACGCAGGCTACGGTACTTGGATCATGCAATAATAGAAACACGTCATAAATTCATCTTAGATTCCTTACTCACGAATAAGCTAGCTTGTGACTATACATCGACAGACACAGACAGACACTACACATATCTTTATACATATGTTTCGAGAAAATAGTTAAAATATGTCACTATCTACTCACGTTTTTTCAGTTTAAATACGAATAAATAATTACGAATTTAAAGTTGTTCCGTTCTATTCTTTGACAATACAACGTACAAAAAAACTTGATCAAGTTGTCCGATAGTAGCGTTGAAAGTTAATTTTTAAGTCGTAGAACTAATTTGCCACGATAGCCTACGGTGGCGTAGCAGATTGCTACGCTTTCCGTAGCAACGGCGTAGACCTCTAGCTCTGTTTTAAACAAGTTCTTTAACTATTTTCTCAAAACATTATATTTTCCTATTCATTTAATATTTATATTGACATATATTGTGCTAGTACATTACAATACACCACATGTGAATAGTTTTATTTAATAAGGCAATGTTTTTATAGACAGCACTTCAGCAGTTTTAGTCAATATGGTAAGAACAGTTTTATTCAATATTTCTTCTTCTTGACATTTTTTTCTATTTTGAAATATGCCTAATTGGCTGGATTTACGATTTTGTTGACAGTTTTTCTATGAAACTCATTTCAGGTTGAATTATGGTCCAACATTGACTAAAACTACACAAAGAAGATTATCATTAAAATACTAGAAGGGAAAAGGTTTATAAATAGGAAATTGCTATCTTTGTGTTTTGACAGAAAGATTTCTTTAAACAAAACTAAACTTAACAAATGTTTCTTTTAACTATTAATAAATTAATCATCATATTAATCATCATAAAGCTTCAATCTCATTGTTACATCAAACCTTCCACCGATATATCACTATTTTGTTACAGTTACACTTAGTTTTATACTTTGGTATAGTTTAAATAGTATAGACGGTTCCATAGTAAACTAATTAATACAATAATAATCACAAAGAACCTTCCTGCCAAAACTCAGAGTTAGCTATGAATAGGAGAGATTAGTAAAGGACATTGAATAACTAGGAGAAAACGACCAGGGTCTTCCTAATGCGGTCATATGATGGTGAATATGCCTTTTAAACTGAACAAAACGATAGAGTAAAAAAATACTTAATAATCTATACCCATGGATCATTATACCGAAAGAAAATTGGAATTTATTTCTTATATATTTGAGGTAGGTGCCCACGTGATTATTATGTCTCCTATGGACCGCCATAGGCACTGTTACAATAAGTACCTAACTCAAAAATATAAGAAATAAATTCCAATGTTCTTGTTATATACTTGTTAAATTGTAATTAATTAAATAACAGAATTTTTCAGTATCGTGTACACCTTTCCAAATCTAAACCACAATTTTTCTTTAAAATGGTATTCATATCTGAGAAGATGGTGACTGGTGTAACCGATAGTTTTTTTAGAAGAGATTTAAATCAATTAAATTTGCAATACAATTATTTTTTATTGGGTACTTTGTGCTGCTGTGAGAAATTGAAAATTATCAAGAAAGGTAAGTATATTATTTTTTGGTCCAGTTTTTAGGCATATTCACTTGTTCATAACATCAAGTATTTCCTGCATTATCTTAAGTAATTAGATTGTTATTTAAAACTATATTTTTGTTGAGCAGTGCTAAGCTCGGTGTTGTTATAATATCATTATCGTGTAATTTGTCGATTTCTTGGTCAGAAACAATATTCACAGCCTTAAATGAACCTATTATGTCTCTTGCTATAGAATATGATATTTAAATATAATGTGGAGCACAATCTAAATGCCTGAATACCAAAATTTAACGAACGAGAATATAATGTTGGTTACAAATTAGAATTAAACATTAATCGTGAAAATCTATTAATAAAAAGAAAGCACTTATTCGGCAATGCATAATTTTGAAGAAATATTGATAAATCTAAATTTAGTTAAAACATGTTAAATGTTGTGTCTTTCTACTTTTACTAACAAAATCTACGTGTGAAATATAAAAAGTTTTGTTGACAAGTGAAAAAACATTATTGCCACTGCAGTTTTTGGCACAACCGTTAAAGAAATCCAACTGTAGCATCAGATTTTTGATAAATTAAGAACCAAGGTTGTAAACGAGACAGTACAGTATAAAACCTACATTGTTAAAAATAAACCGTTGATACAATATTTAATTTACATAATTTTAAACATCAAAAGGACAAACAAAACTCTAATATCTTATCAAAAATCGTCAGGTATAAGAACAGTAGAATCAGTCTCAAGCCAATACTCGTACATACGGAATGACAATTATTTACTCAATTAAACATACATACATGTGTCCACCTTTTCGTAACTGTAGTGTAGATAATTTACATCATCGTACAATGTTACGGGACCAAAGACGTATCCTTGCGGTAACCCCGTTTCTATTTATGACTGCACTTAACTACGCTAGAGTTACAAAAACGCTTTACACTACCGTCTTACTGCTAAAACCTACCAAGAGTTGGTCCTTCTGTTAAAATATAAAGAAGCGCATGAAAAAGAAAGATTCATAGTGATGCCGCCACATTGCCTCGAAGCTTTTATGGATAGAAGGTAGCGGAATACACAGAAACACTCTTAATCTAAGCAGTAGTTGTTAAATCGTACACTTCCAATCACAATAGACAAGTCACTTCCTTTGAAAAAAATCCTCTCGATGGGATTAACGATCCACGTAGCAAGAGTAGTCAAGTTTTGGCATTTCGTTGAAACCAAAGACGAATCGCCAAGGAAATAGTAGAGCCAGATGATGGATAAGTTGGTAAGTGAAGGCGATAAGTCAGTGCCTGGGGCTTAGAGGCCCGCTGAGGCATATCGGTAACGATCGGGTTCATCGAAATGCCGAACCTTGACGTCATCGCAATCTCACATGCGTGACATGATCATGTATCTCCCGTCTGACTGCAGCAGCTCCCTGGTGTCTGAAGGTGATCCAGGGCTCAGGCTCGGCGCCACGGAAGGCGTGGAGTAAGTATCCTTATTAAATCTGCCCAGCCTCTTCTCTGTCTCAGACATTACTGATATATCCTCTTCTGCAATCTGTTCCAATGGAGATTCCCTTGAAGCGTCACCGTTTTGAGCCAAAGCGTTTACGAACCCATGAGCGCGGTCCATGGGAGGTTCATTGTATGTCTCGATTGTCGTCTCTGGAACAACACCTTCGGACGCCTTTGCTCGACGAGCATTCTTCGTATGCATTCCTCCGGTCTCTTCGTCTCTCTCCAATCTATGTCCGGAACGAGACCGCGTCAATTGTCTCTGAACGTAATCCTCCAACGCGTCCTCCTCGCTTTTTGTTAAGTACTTGTGCAAGATGATTAGAAAAATACCGACCCCCACAGCAAAAAGACCTGACCAGACCAGCTCATTAAACCAGCTGACGGAACCAATACTGCTCCAAGCGGTGACGTCATCAGGCAACCAGCCTGAACCAATGAGGAACAAGCCGAGGACGAGAAAGACGACTCCGAGATGGAGCATACCAACCGAAGAGACGACTTCATTGTTGGTGGTGTGGGTGTTCTTGAAGCGTCGGCGCTCGAGGCTGCCGGTGGAGCAGTGGGGGGAGGTGATGCCAGACTCGGTGGATTGGACCGAGAAGCGTCGCTCGCGCGCGCGTTGGGCTTCGGCGCGGCGCTTGCGTTCGCGGCGGATGGCTAGCGCGGAGTGGAGGCCGACCGCGTGCATCCTGCAAGCACGGGCACGGGTGAGTCGCCGCGTCGCAAGCGCCCGCGCAGGGGGCGGGGCTTGCAACGCGGCGCGGTACGGCCGCAGGCGCGGGCCGCACGCCTGGCGGAGGAACCGTCGACCCGTGCCCGTGCCGTGCCGCGAATACAGTACACGCCTCGATTAAAGTCAAAGATAAAGATAAAAGTATTTATTTCGAGGAAGGTTTATTTAACGTCAGTTCTCGCGACAATTTTTTTAACATGACACGTTCACTATAAACTCGCTCACGCGTTCGCTTTCAGAGGAAAACAATATTTATAATTTTTGAGGTTCTGAACAAGCAGCGTTTATTCGGATTTAAGTGCAAGTTTAGCGAGAACGCTGCAAGCACAACCATGAAATATTGTAATAAGATCAACATCAACGGCCCGTTACGGTCCACTGCTGGACTATGAGCCTCCTCCAGTTAAGTGGAGGGTTTTGCCATAATCTCCACGCTTCAGGCGGGTTGGAGATCGCAGATTAAAAGGTTACTGTATCAGAGAGCGCTGCGGCCCGTTCCCTGTTCAATGTGTAGTCCCTAAGTCGTCTCTTACGACACCCACGTGAAGAGTAGAGGTTGTTGACAAATGTATTCTTATCTGCCGTCACCACACGGCTTGTAATAATATATTTTTTGGATATTTAACAATTTAAGGAAATGCGCATGATTTAAACTAATTCTGTCAATTTAACAACTATTCTAAAAGAAAGAAAAGGGACAGAGGTTGAATTTTGAATTGAACACATCTGTCAAATTCAAAAGCGGCATTGGTAGGATACCGATATATCGCTTTTACGACTGACAGAAGCGTTTTTAAAATAAGAGTTTTCTTCCTAAAGCATTCGCAAATCTTTTCTTCTTCAAATAATTAAACGGAAGGGTTAAAATAATGTCGCCTTTTGTCGACCAAAATCAGGGAAGTTTTGTCACCAGAAAACTCGCCAGGAGATAATGTCAACCATTCCTTTCGTTAAACGACCCTAAATTATTCGGACCCACCCTAACTTTCGGGTCCAAATTCTCCTAATTTTAAGGGGGTGGGAGATATCCATACCGTCAACGTTTACGGACGGTGGCCGGTGGGGCAGAAAAACGCGCCATGCATCTTAATTATCACGAAATTTGCATGTTTATTAGTTTTCATCTTGAATGGAACACGTAAAGAATTATTTCCATTGTTGTGTGACCTAAATATCGCTGACTTTGACTTAAAAATATCTAACAAAGATCTTTTGTTCAAAATAAGAATTCCATAAGAATTCCACAGAATTCGGAAATATAAAACTATACTAGTCACATATTTTCATTATATCTTGTAAAGAAAAATAAAGGAAAATCCAATCTAGTATTCATTCATTCATTTAGTAGCAAAAACCATAAAAAACACACTTCAAAGAACGAAGTTCAAATCAAAGATATGCTAATACTCAAGTCGTTTTCGCAAAAATATTAACTCTACCTTTATTTCTTCTTAAACTCGATGCATGTACTTATTCGGTTTATTGTTCATCCTAAAGAAAGAATTTATTTAAAATAAAGTAAAAGTTGTAGGGACAAGAGAAAGCGACGCGATTTGTTCTGGAACCATTTCATTCCAACGTGGAATTGTTTCAATTTGAAACTCTTGCTGAACATTGCAATTTCAAGAAGTTTCAACAATAATACTCGATTCAAAAGCAAATCTATTGTATTTAAGTAAGTTTATATTTCTAATATCTAACCAGGAAATGTTGCCATTCTAACTTGTCCTTATCATTCTCCGAAAAATCACACTAATATTATAAATGTGAAAATATCTATATAACTATTTGGATGTTTGGATGTTTGTTCCGTCTTCACGCTTAAAATACTCAACGGATTTAAATGAAATTTGAAATGGAGATAGTTAGTAACCTAGATTAACACATAGGATACTTTTTACGGGAAAAAACCTTATTCCCAGGGAAAAATCTTACATAGCGCGAGGGTAGCCGCGGGTGGACCAGCTAGTAGAAAATAAAGAAATTACGTTGTTGTTTTCCTCTAAGTATTAACAAGTTCTAATGAACCCAATAAAAGCAAATCAGTAAACACTGCTAATTCTATCGCGATAAACCCGTCACCGAACCCTGAAAGGCTAACAACTGATGAAGCTTATAATTCATATCATAAGCCTTGTTACTTTGAAAGCCGATAGTCCGCAGCTCTCGACTTATCGGTGAGAGCTCCACTTTGCGCTGGAGTACCACCGCGCTTTTATGAAGCCCTGGTACTAAAAGAGTTTAGAGTGCATTATTGTAAAGTTTAAAAAATTCTTTATTTAAAAAATTCTTTGGCTCCCTGAAACATGATTTTGCCAATTTTTTATTCAATATTCGCGTAATAAATTAACCCATGTTCCTTGGAAAGATGTTCAGTTTCATGAGTAGGTACTGTCGCTGTGTTTCGGGTTGGTTTCCCTGTTTTGTTACACCTTGTATGTATAGGTATAAGAGAGTATCTTAAATCCTCTCCTTATTGTCACCTAAAAACTAATTTGGGCATCTTCAAAATGACTTGAACAGCTCGCTTCTAAACCCTTCGGTAGTTGACACCAACCCTGAAGGTAGAACTCCTAAAACTTTGTAAATATGGAGGAAGTAGGGCAAAGTTTGTGAGACATTTTACGGGCTTACCGCGATAGTATTTATGTTGAGGAGACCCGATATTTCGGAGCTAATGACCGCGAAAGTTTCAAATTACCTATATAGGGCAAAGTTGCTTTAAACTCTGCTGATAAAGGACTATCAAAGTTATGTAGGTGACACCAGTTAGGTAACACTTGACATTTTACACCTCCTCGGGGTAAATGTGCCGAGTTGGAAACCTCGCTTCTCCGGGGTAACTGGTGCGATAGCAGACCGGTGGAGAACACAGGCCATCTATCTTCAAGAATAAGTAACGTGTAGTGTCAGCGGAAAAAGCTAAACGAATGGTGTTTTATATTTTATACGAAATGATATTAGTTTTCTTCGTTGTGTTAGTTACATTACAAGCACAGAGAAGAATCTCTGTGGTTATGAGTATAATTAAGTAAGGATCGGTAAGCCTCGGTGGTCTAGTGGTTAGGGCCGCTACCTCACATATGTACGTTTATTCGACGCTCTTACGGTGAAGCAAAACATCGTGATGAAACCTGCACACTCCTGCGAAGAAAATCAAAGGTAAAGGAAACCCGCACTCGGCCAGCGTGGTGGACTAAGGCCTGATCGCTCTAATTCAGGTTAGGCTCGAGCCCCTCGGAGGGGACGTATATGAGCTGTTGATGATGAATGAACTGCCAAGGATGCTGCTATTCGTATCTCTTTGAGTCGAATTAATAAGTTTCTAATTGAAACAACTATAGAACAACAAAATATGAACGTGTTTTATCTATTTCACTGATGGCCTGTGCCTTCATCTTCAACTCACTGACCCACTGCATTTACCTTTACCCATTTCCTAACCTGCTTTTGTGCTATCAGGTGCCGCCAACCAGGTGATTAGGTCAACAAGTTGCAGTTGGCATCCCCTGGCAGCACGCCAACCACAAACGTTGTGTGAAAACTTCTTTATCTTAACGTATTATTAATTTGATTAACGTACACGTAAACAAGGAAAAGTTTAAGCTTAATAATCCTTTTAACTTTAAGTTAACATTAAAAATATATTTAAACTAAAATGTATATCAAAAGGCTGCGTATTAAAATGACATTTTGAGGCCACAAATAGATTTTAATCTGCGCACAGCCCTGGCCGACTGCCAGCGCACAAGTTTGCTTTAAGTTGGGCTAAGTGAATATGGATGCTATGAAAGGAAATATTTTAAAATCTATTGCGCATGTCAAAACTTTGTGAATTATAGAGCTCGTACAGTGCTTTATTTAGCTGGAAAATTGAGCATCTTTTACGGAAAAAGCAATAGATAATATTTTCTTTCTTTCTTTCAAATAACACTTTATACTCTCGCGATTTTTACACAACAATAATAAAGAAAAAGCCAAACCAAACTAAACCACTATTTTAGAGAGCGTGAGTGAAGCGTGTCCGTTTCAGTTTGGCCAAAATTGCTTTTGTATGTTTGTCTGTTTGTTTGTTCCACTCTACAGGTCGCGTTTCTCAACGGAATCTCGTGAAATTTTGTGAGCAGGTTCGATTTGTTCCCGCCGTGTAGCATATTGTTAACGAAATAAAGGAATTGAATTGAATTACCTTGAGTAACTGAACAAAACGCAAAAACCTTAAATACGTCATCAGAATTAATTAATTAGTTCAATGCCCATCAATCAATCAAACAGAGTTCAACAATCGCAAACATTGCGCCCCACGCAAGTGCGTATTGAATGTTCATACATAATTTACTCATACATAATATACGCTCTTTCAATATGATTTCTGATTTATTTGCGCCTCTGTTTGTACAGCATCCGATACCGAGAATCGGCACTGAGAGTAGGGTTACCATCCATCATTCAGCCACAATTTTACCTTTGTTTTTTGATAGAGTGAACAACAGGCTGTATTTTTGGTTTAATATTGATTTTCAATTATTTTTTCTTAAATGTTAAAACTGCAACTACTCGTTACAATCGCGTCAGGAGCGTCGGTGGTCTAGTGGCCCTTCCGGGAGGCGCGGGTTCGATACGTGCTGGGGACCAACGTGTTTTCGAATTTTGAATTCATATTCCTGATGAAATCTGCGAAGAAATTCAAAGGTTGTGTGTGAAGTTGACCAACCCGGACTGAGCCAGCGTGTTCAAGTAAGGCTTAATCACTCTAATTTAGGGTAGGCTCGAGCCCCGCGGTGGGGCTGTCTATATGAGCTGTTGATGACTCGTTACACTTAGTTCCTGTTCTATGTCAAAATCTGTACTGATTTTCTATTATTGGTTGACTTTTCTCCGTCTCGCAGTCATTTAATATGTCCTTTACAAGCCAGACATGTGCGGACAAATTCGGACGGTTGGAAACCCTAACCAACATGGAGTAAATTTATGATTGGTAATTTATGTCGGAGTGTTTACTCATTCACTCTACCGTCATTTTTGTTGATGTTAATGGATGTTCAAGAGATATAAAGGTTTTATATTATATTCATTATCAAACACTTAAGTTTACATGATAATATTAAAATTTGTTACAGTTTTCAAAGAATGCTTTCGTGTTTCAGTTGCTTTTTTGGCCGAGAAAATGCATGGAAATCGACTAGGGGCAAGGGTTTTGTATAAGTAGGTGAAGATAGATCAAAGCCTACATAGCCTAGTGGTAGAGGGTAGAGCGTCTTTCACTGCGGAGTTTCTAGGTTCGAATCTCGGTGGCGACACTATCAAACAAAAATTACTTTGTAAGACTATTTTGTTACATCACACGCTAGAAGCCTAAGTACCACTGATGCAGTTCTGACAACCCTGTAAGGGATATAAGAATGATCGTATACGTAGATGAAGGTATATAAAATAGTATTGAAGTATTGATATACATACCAATATATCAATCTAAAAACTACCATTTTGATTGATTTCTTTGCGTCGAAGGCGTCAACTGAGATAGAATTCTGAATCATGATAATTTCCCACGGGAACGAATGCGTTGAGTCTGCCTTTCTACGCACGGAATAATGAATTATGTATACCTAGTCAAATGGTGAACTGGTTCTATTACATTACACTAATATTATAAATAAAATGTGAAAATATATTTGGATGTTTGTTCCGCTTTCACGCCTTAACTACAAAACGGATTTGGATGAAATTTGGAATGGAGATAGTTTGTACCCTGGATTAACACATAGAATACTTGCTACGGGAAAAAGTATTATTCCCACGAGAAAATCTTATATAACGCAAGCGTAGCCCCGGGGGGACAGGTAGTTCATATATAAAAAGCAAAGTAAAATAAGACAAGGAAATTCAGAGATAAAAACAGCTAAGAGAAAGAAGGGCACAAATCGAGCAAAAACGCCAAAAAATCGCGTTTCTAATATGAGGGCTTCTTTATTATTTTTGTTTCTTTTATAGCGGCAATAAAAATACACAAGATGAAAATTTCTCCTGTCCAAATATTGCGGTCCATGAGATACAACCCGATTACAGA
The DNA here is from genome assembly GCA_951230895.1 of Carpatolechia fugitivella. Classification (NCBI taxonomy): domain Eukaryota; kingdom Metazoa; phylum Arthropoda; class Insecta; order Lepidoptera; family Gelechiidae; genus Carpatolechia; species Carpatolechia fugitivella. The sequence goes on from OX579657.1 coordinate 15,739,258, forward strand.
CTGACACGGACAGACAGCGGAGGCTTAGTAATAGGGTATCCCTTTATTTTATTTTTATTTTATTTTATTTTTATAGGACAACCAACAGTTATTAAAAGTTCAATAGGTAGACTATAACATAGCTACTTAAAAACCAATTAAAGGTTCCCACAAGTAGAGACATAGTACAATATAACAAATTGAGACTTAACAATTAACCAACACCAACAAGTAAGTTACATCTAATAGGAAAAAAACGACAACCGACCTCACAAGCCCTAGTGTCAGTGTTATAGAACCGCCAAAGGCCACTGACTTGGCTCGTGTAACGGCTAGATAGCCGCGGTTTACGATTTACGATTTATGACGTATTAAAAAAAACTACTTACTGGATCTCGTTCAAACCAATTTTCGTTGGAAGTTTCCATGGTAATGTACATCATATATTTTTTTTAGTTTTATCATTCTCTTATTTTAGAAGTTACAGGGGAGGGGGACACACATTTTACCACTTTGGAAGTGTCTCTCGCGCAAACTATTCAGTTTAGAAAAAAATGGTATTAGAAACCTCAATATCATTTTTGAAGAGGTCTTCAAAAATGATATAACCCCACACGTATGGGTTTGATGAAAAAAAATATTTTGAGTTTCAGTTCTATGTATGGGGAACCCCCAAAATTTATTGTTTTTTTTCTATTTTTGTATGAAAATCTTAATGCGGTTCACAGAATACATCTACTTCCCAAGTTTCAACAGTATAGTTCTTATAGTACGTGTGGGGTTATATCATTTTTGAAGAGGTCTTCAAAAATGATATAACCCCACACGTATGGGTTTGATGAAAAAAAAATTTTTGAGTTTCAGTTCTATGTATGGGGAACCCCCAAAATTTATTGTTTTTTTTCTATTTTTGTATGAAAATCTTAATGCGGTTCACAGAATACATCTACTTCCCAAGTTTCAACAGTATAGTTCTTATAGTACGTGTGGGGTTATATCATTTTTGAAGAGGTCTTCAAAAATGATATAACCCCACACGTATGGGTTTGATGAAAAAAAAATTTTTGAGTTTCAGTTCTATGTATGGGGAACCCCCAAAATTTATTGTTTTTTTTCTATTTTTGTATGAAAATCTTAATGCGGTTCACAGAATACATCTACTTCCCAAGTTTCAACAGTATAGTTCTTATAGTTTCCGAAAAAAGTGGCTGTGTCATACGGACGGACAGACAGACAGACAGACAGACAGAACGAATCCATAAGTGTTCCGTTTTTTGCTAAATACGTGCTTAGACAGCTCGAGTTATTTATAAATAGGTAGACAAGCCAGATAAAACAATTTCAAGAGCGTCAATGTCCTATCAATTTGCGTAAAATAAGTAAACAAATGGTGACGGGTGACGACTACAATAAATTGGCATTATAAGACTAATGGAATTATTGGCACCTTGACGAACATAAAAACGGTTGCAGAATAAAACAAATGTCTAATGTTGTATAGAAACATAGGGAAACACAGGTTCAGGGTGTGGTCAAAATTAGAAAGAGAGTATTCTACGAATTACACAAAATAACAAACTAAAGAATGTCTCATAACTTGATTGAATAATTAGAGGATGCAAACATGGTCTTGCTGCTTATGCAGGGTAGAGACCATTTTTGTCATTTCCCATAGCAATTTAAGTGCCCATTTATGTAAAAGTGAATATTGTGACTTCTTCAAATAAAATAAAAAAAACTCTACTGTTATTGTAGCAGCTCTACGCAACTTCGAAGCTTACCGACACTTTTCTGTTCGGCTGTACTATGTAAGAGAACAAATTGATTACAAGAACAAATTGTTTTTTTTTCGAAATTGTCTCTACGAGGAGGGTGAATGTTTAAGCATTAATAGGGGATCGCGGACTGTTCCTAAATTCGCGAAAAAAAAAAACAGAATCGGTTGAAAAAAAATTCACAGTGATTTTTTTAAAGTTTCAATATGTCTGTCTCTTTCAAAAACGATTTTTGTATGGAGATTATTTGGCATTACGAACAAATGACGTCACAAGTGGGTATGTGCCTCTCTGTCTAATCTTGAATTTCGAACCATTATAACTTGGTCAATTTTAAAGATAGAGCAAAAATTCTTTTAGTGTTCGATAACAGAAACTAAGAAGTTAGTTTTTTTTTTTTTAAACAGTAGTCCGATCCCCTATTGGAAATATGAGACTGTGTGAGACGTCCTTACACTACTACAGCCTTAGAGCAAGCTGTCGATTGCAATATTTTTTTAGGAACAGCGTAACACGCATAGTGTCACGAACACACTACGTCATTTTATCATGCCCTTATCATGCCACACGCGTGATACATACCTACACTATTGTGATCACATTATACGTCACAGACCCCTAATAACATACATTGGTGTCGATTCCCGCAGCAAAATTTATCTTAGTCTTGTCACTTTCTGACCCACGACGATGAAAAAGGACAGGCAAAAAAGACATTGTGAGCGCCAAATTTTAAGGCGCATATGTCAAGGTTTGACGTGTGCCATGTAATTTTAAACGTAAAAATTACGTTTGTGACATAAAATTTGACGTTCAAAAGAGCCGACAATTTCCCGTCCTTTTTCATGGTTGTGGGTCAGAAAGTGACAAGACCAATATAAATTTAAAATTTAGTTTTGCTGCGAGAACTGACACCATTATTCCCAGTTGTACCATCAGTGGTGCTAGCTTATGGTACAACTTGCCGGCACCCATTTTTGCTCATGCGCTAGGCAGACCAAAGTTGGCTTGGCTACTGCAGCCACATAAAGCATTTTCACAAAAAATATTGTTTTGGCTAAATTAAATGAGCCATAAAGCAAGCTGAAGTGGCAGTGGGCTGGCCACATCTGTCGTAGAACCGATGAGCGATGGAGCAGACGGGTTCTCGAATGGAGACCACGTCTCGGGAAACGTAGTGTGGGACGCCTCCCTGCCAGGTGGACTGATGACCTGAGGAAGGTCGCTGGTGATGGCTGGATGAGGAAAGCGAGTGATCGTGCGCTTTGGCGTGCCCTTGGGGAGGCCTATGTCCAGCAGTGGACTGCAATAGACTGATTGATTGAATGAGTCATAATGTGCAATTCATTGTCAATCCAAAGAACAGCTACGGAACTGAAACCCATCCACGAATCTCTTAGTAGTCTGAGTAGGTGAACCGTGGGAAAGAAAAGGCTATTACTATTATTATGAAAGGTGAAGTTTTAAAGAATGTGTTATGACGTCATCAGCGTGATGTAAACAAATATTTTGAAGAACGCGAAAGAATATTTGACAGAGATTTGTTTTTAATTTCAGTCGGATATCTATATCGGTTTTAAAAGGTCGTTGTTGTTTACAGATGCTCCATGCTTTTGTTATCTTGTCTTTGAGGCTTTCCGTTGTGCGTCAGTGGAACACCCTTTGAACTTTGGGCGGTGGATGAAATCGGTAGCGTTTGTGAATCACGCTGTATAAAAAGAAAATTCTTTTTTATTTTTAGAAATAGCTACAGTTTCAGAATTCAGAATTTTTCAGAAAGTGTCAGAATGTTTCAGAATTTGTCCGACTTCCTGTGAAAACCACATCTAATTTCGTGAGTAACATAAATGAAGTGCCTAACGATACAAGTACTAGGAAAATAGAAGTGGCTTAGAGTTAAAATATGTAAATGTAAAAGGAGTGTAGTAGTTGTGATAAGGAAATATCCTAGCCTTATGTGTTCCAGGCAGAAAATGTAAAGTGGTTTAAAATGGAAATCCTATTTCCGTCTCAAAGAATAGAGAAATATAAAGCTGACAGTCCTTTTATAATAAGACGTGCACAAGATTTTCCTTTGTTTCTTTGAAAACTGTCTGATAATAATGGTCGCTCGCGCTGCAGCGGAGGAGTTTTTAATCAATAAATGGATGATTTTTCCATATTTCCGTTAAGAGAATATTATACATACTATGGCTTACGTTTGAGACTTAATTATAATTATGGAAGTCAGCGTTTAATTTACGAGACGTTTAGAATGCTCGTCTTGATTTACGTGCGCACATCAAATTACGTAATGTGAAGTTTAGGTAACTCGGGCTTGCAATTTTGTATACCTCATTAAATGCTGACGGTGTCTGAACTTTTTTCACGTAATAGTTTTTGATATAAGTGTCGTAAATAAGATCTTACGAGATTAATTACGACATTTTTCATTATTCTTATAAAAATAGAGCCTCACTAGAGCCGTAAATGGAATTAGAGACACTGTTTATAGAAATAAAAAAATAAATATAAGGCACAGCTTGCTATTTTCGGGCTGTAAATAAAAAAACGCAGAACTCCCAAGAAAAAGCGGAACAAAGCCGAGATAATCTACCAGGATCACATGAACAACAACGGGTCGTAGCTCGCGGCGGTAATCCTATGAATACGAGACCGCGGGTCGTCGCCCCGCAACGACGACAAATCGAGCACATGTTTATTGAATCGCTGCTTTTATTATGCACGCCTGGTAGATTTGGTTGAAAAACACTTGCTTTTTTTTCAGAAAAAACATCAGTAAAACCAACTAAGATGAAGAAGGCAATTTCCCAAAGGAGCCATGCCTCAATTTACACAGCCGCGTCCTCATAAAGAGTTTTTATGACAGTAATACCTACCCTTTCAAGTATGGCAAAAAGCGCTAAAGTTATTTACCTATCCCTGTATTTTACAAGTATTGGAAATGTATTTCAACGAGTTACGTACATTTTTTCTGGCAATATTTGTCAGTTACATTTTGTTTTTCAAAATATGCTTTCTCCTGCTCTGGTCGGCTTGGTTCCCCTAGTCGATAGGAGCAAGGGAATACCCGGCGAGCCCCCGCTATCTCGCCGTCCCGTCCCGTACCGACGCGCTCCGCATTCCGTAGTATCGACAAACCTCACCGACCCCGAATCTAATTATACGTCCGCCCTCTCTCTCCTCTTGTTGTTATATGTCTGTTATTCAATAATAAATCTATCGTTTGTTATTTGTAATCGAGTTTCAATCAACATCCTCATAGGTTAGGTATTTTCCCAAACCTAATGGACATCTTAGATGTGCCCAGAAGTAGGTAGGAACTTCGGCAACATCACACTGGCCAAACATCTACTAAATAACCTGATAAGATCTAGCTACATTTAGGCCCAGTTTCCACCAAAGCGGAGAGGAGAGGAGATGTGTTTGAATAACCAATCAGATTTTGTTATTGAAGCTAAGCGGAGAGGAGATGTAGAAATAACGAAATCTGATTGGTTATTCAAACACATCTCCTCTCCCCTTCGCTTTGGTGGGAACCGGGTCTTATAAATTCGTCCTTTGCGTACTCCTAAATAAAGATAGGAAAAATAAATCTAACGAAAAGAGTAAATCTGGGTCGATTGGCAAACCAAGAAAAAATTATATCGGCGGCGGCGGCGGCAAGATCCCAGAAAAGGGTGGATCTGGGACAAGCGGTATCTCCGACATTATAGACTAGGGTAAATCAGGGACATTGCGAACTCAAGCAAGCCGTGATTACGTGCAATTTGTTGTGACGTCATGGATTTAGGGTCGACACATTCATTGGTGTTTGAATAAACTTTTTGATTCTATATACTGTAAACTATACCTATAGTGATGTCTATAGTTCTGCATGAAGGATTTTAGCATTAGCTGGTTGAATAGTGCGATAGTGTTAAAAAAATCAATGATAATGGCCCTGATTCGAGAAGTCATGCTCTAATTCTAATTTTAAAATTCAGCCATCATTTTCCTTTTTATGACCTTTGAAAGAGAGGTGATGAATTCAGACGAAGGAATGATATTAACTTGGACGAATGATACACTAAAATAAGGGCATGGCTGTCAGATAAAGAGATGTTTAAGTCTGATGTTTTACATGCTCTCTAAAATTGTGCAATCAACGCGTCCATAAGTTTCATCTTTGATGTTAGACAGTAAGAGTTTGCTAAAAAGTCTGGTCTATATTGGAATGGCTATCTCCTGTCCCTTTTTAATCTTTAAAAGGTGAAAAGGCCTGACGAACTTAAATTAAGGATTAGAGCGTGACTGTGTGAATCGCTACCAATATTAGTAATTTAAACTAATCCATCAAAACGTAGTTTGAAACGTTGTTCAAAAAGTTAAAAAGAGACTCTATATAAATAATTTATAATAAAATTCGCCCGTTCAAGCTATTTGAAATTCAAAACTCGTGGACCTGCTAACCCTAACAGCCCCTATTTCTCCGGAACCACTTAGAGGAAAGTGGAGTAATTATGACGTACAAATAAATAACAGCGGCAAATACTCTGCTAGCAATCTTAGATTTTGTCGGAAGGACGTAAGGCCTATATTTGAGTGATCTTACGGTTATGGTGACATCTTCTTGTTTAATTATTATGTCTTGTTTAATTATTATGTATGACATGCTTTATAACGGGATGGATGTCGCAGAATTAAAAATATATACCCCCAAACCCTTCCAAAGCCAAACCAACGAACACGCCTTAATATTAATATAATTCTTATGGAATATTATCTAAAACTATCACGAAAATGTATAAAACAACCCACTGCAGCTTTTAATAAAATATGAAAACACTCTTAGTTCAAAAACGGGATATTTACTTTTATGATGGTAACAGCCGCAAAAGTTTTATAAAAACATTGTTATTAAAATACATTGTAAAGACAAAATGTTCTGATGTCTTCGAATTTAGAAAAAAAAAGCAAATAAAGAGGAAAAAACTCCTAAAAACATGTCCTGTCTTAAGATCCTACCATCATCGCAAATACCATTGCTATGTTTACCTCCAAGACAGAAATCGATTTTTATGATTCAAGAAGGCCTTCTTACTTCAAATTATTTTTATTAATAAAAGATAACGATGTTAATGATCACTAACTAAATAAATAAATTGGAATTTATAGAATCGTCACATTGTCATATTGGATACCCAAAAAACAAATATCGGATAAGAGATGGTATGAAGGCTGATAGACGCCTTCCGCATGGACCGGCCAAATCATGCGACAACGTTAGAAAAAGTTGGGGAATAAATATAAGCCCAAGAGCAGTAGGATCCCATAAGCTATTATTAAAAAGATAAGACCTATAGAATAGACGATTGCAATCCATAAAGTAATCTTTAAATTAAGTTTGGAATTGGCACTCAATTTCTGAGTCGAAGTTCAAAAAGTTTTGAGTGAGGCGGGAATCGCAGATGTTTTCAAACATTAGGCCTGCCTCTGGTTTTATATAACAAAACACGTTATTTAAGACCAAGGGTCTCGATTCTAGTAAACCTTATAACCAGCAATGACTTGTGCAAAATTGGCTCTGATTTGTATTTTTTTTATTGTATTATTGTACAGCGGAGAACAGATCAATTTCGACATTGCTGCTTGATTCTGCCACATAAAACGGTGCTGGCTGAGCCTAACGTTTTTTATTTGATCTGTTTTCCAAGTAAATCGCTAAAAACGTCTTTTGGCTCCTCGATAACTTCTCTTACACACACACACACACACACACACTCCACGCACACATCATAATAACTATTTAAGTTCAACACAAGGATCAATTCTATGTTTCAATTTGTTCTTTGTTGCATGTAAGAAGAGCGGTGCCTCCTATCACAGGCAATAAGCTTAGTAGGAGACACCTGCCCCTGCAGTAATGTAAACCTATTAAAGAATAAACAAATATATTATATATATATTTTTTACTTTGCAGTTTTTACTTGATTTCAGTACAGCGTTGTTGGATCAATGCTGACTTGAAATCTGTTATTTACACGATGACAGCCCCGAGTCAACGTTGTGGTTCACTGACGCCAGTGACTGACTCAATATAACTCACCAATGCATTTTGATTAGTTTTAATACAGAACTTTTTGGGTTTTTAGTAGAATAAGTTTCAAGGCCGAATAAACAACTGTTATCGACAGCTGTTGAGAAGAACCGCTGCGTACCGCCAGAGGGCGCGATACGGAGGAAGCAGAACGATCAACTCAGATTTAATAACGTTAAACTTCGAATTAACCAAAATTTATCCATTTATGAGCGCTTTCCGCTTTTAATGGAGTTCTGAACGCTGAAGTAATCTTTTGCGAAATTGAAGACGGAATAAAAATGTTTTGTGTTTTCTAAATCCCTTCTAAAATTTGACATTAAATAAATAAATAGTGGGGATAATCTTCAGTTGGTCACGATAGCTTTGTAAAAAAAGACTAGTGTTTTCGCCTTTAAAAGTAATTTTTTTATGCTTTTCTAAATTGTTCATTTAATGCACACTCAAATCTTTGGAGAGTTGAAATATCTGAATACAACTCGCCAAAGATTTGAGTGTGTTGCCAGGAAGATACTTAAGCGCTACCTGTTGTGTCATCTTTATTAATGCATTGTTTTTGTAATTTTCTTGTCTACAATTAATGGTAAAATATACATAAAGTTTCTAGATAAAAGAAAAAATACTATAACTACATGACATTAATGTGACTATTCTCAGTCCACACAATCCATTGAAAATCTGCAACGTTTCAACATAACATTCAAGTAAACATTTTCATTGTATCGCTGTATAAAACGTCTAAATAATAGTAGCTGCGCAGTCAGCGTTGAACCCAGTTTCACGCCCTTTCCATGTCTGCCGCCATTACACGTGCATTGGCTTCGTGATGAACCCCCACCTCTGCAACTCTTCTGAGTCCTTAGTACCCTTCTGTTCTCTTCTGCCCCTGACCGACTTAGCACCTAATTACATGACTGATTGAATAACTAATTTGTAGGGTTATAAGGATGTTAAAAGGCTTTAAAACTTGTGAATATTTATTTTAGCCTGCTGTTGCTGTATTTGAGAAAAATATGAAATATATACTGAAAACAAACACCGAACCAGCAAAGTGAACACACAATTTGTTGTCAACTTTACAATCACTGCTGACAAAGACGGCGCTGTTAGGAATATTGTAAAACATATAATAATGATTGGATATTCAGCTATCAATATGTTTTTCAATACACACTAAAAGCAAATTGTACAAGTATCACTTCTACGCCTAACTTTATAAGCGTGAGATCTAAATTCTACCACGCCTGCAAAGGCAAGTACGAGTAGGCCAAATAACCCCCACCATTCACATCAAAGGCTCATAAAAATCGTATGGACTTTGTACGTACAGGCTTCGATATATAGAGAGTTTATCGACATAGCCTCCGTCACCGAGCCGACTATATTATGGACACAAACCCGGGTCGACAAACATGGAACGTATCTGTTTTTATTGAGCAAATAAAAAGAAACGATATTATATTTCCAGTGTTTTGTGGAAACGTTGACGAATGAAACGGTTATTCTTTTATTTATTCATGAAATTTTATCCGTTTTCAGTTATTGAAACTGAACAATTTTCCTCAAGGCTATGTGTCTTGGGGAAAATTTAATAGACATTAATCAAAATTGGCTCTTTTTTGCAAAATCGCGCGTCCTACCGACAACTACTATGGGAGATGCATTGATTTAAAGCGTGATTTCAGTATTTGAATTTCGTGATCCCGTCTCGAACACAATCATCATGTTTCTTGAAAAAGTTGTTAGGTTTTTATTGACTAAACACCCTCTTAAAATATCATAAGCGAATTACATTGAACATTGTATGAGTAAAGTTGTAAAGAAATCTATCAAGTTTTTTTTAGTTTTTAAGTACATGTGGTATCTTGTGTACCAAATATGAAAAAGTGAATATTTACTAATATTGTTTACGTCACAGTCACAGTGAAAACCCGTTTTAAGATGCGACGCTGAAACTGAAAATGAAGGCAAAGACCGCGTAAGTCAGTAGTGCCTGCTCATTACTCAACACCTTAAGTCACTTGGGACACAATACATGAACACACCTAACAATTAGCCCCGCCATTATTTTCTAAAGGTGGAGCTGTCCATAAAGTCTATACCTACTTGTCCAAGAGGTACAATTCTGGCAAAAGCGGACTAAACCTTAAACTGAGTCAATCCCGTCACTTTTGCTTTTTTATATCATCATAAGGGTTGGCAGACATATAAGGATATTAATAGCCAAGACTTGTATCTAGCAACAACACAGTCACAAGAGCCTGTTCGAAAAAAAAAAGAACTAAATGTAAAACTGCAAAAGTTTGATTGATAGAAGTACGCATTATATTTAAATAAGTTAGTGAACGTGTTAATTTTGATTTCAATATAATTAAAATTATAATTTATATGTATATATAACAGCTTCATTTGCTACAAAAAACCCATCTCTCTCTCTTTCTCTTCATTCATTCATTCATTCAAAAAAGGTAAATTGAAAAGAAACTCCTTCATCCACTCATGTATCTATTTGTTAAAATATTTCAGTATGAACAAATAACTTCATCATTCCTTTAACGTCTAAATTCAATATAACAGTCCCTCAACTATTTTTTTTTGGTCCCAAAACAATAATTACTTTCTGGCAGAATGAGGAGCAATATCTTTGCCTCCGGGGGCGAGTAGGGTGTGGAGGTAAAAATTGAACCTTGAGGAACTGTAAGGTTATGTGGCCTTGGTGAAGTCAAGGTGACAGCGACCTTTGGGAAAACTAACAGCGGAGAAACGTGATCCCGTCTAGAACAAAAGGTGGACATACCACCACTGCCCAAGGGCGTGGCCAGGATTGTATAATAGGGGGGGCAGACAAAGAAAATCCTAGATTGAAGGTAGAAATGATGTAAAAAAATAATAATATTGGCCTCGATTCGGGATGTCACGCTCTAACCCTTAATTTAAGTTAGTCCGTCCTTTTTACCTTTTAAAGATTGAAAATGGATAGGTGATGGCCATCCTAATATTAGAGCTGTCAAACATCGAATTTGAACCTTATGGCCGTGTCGATTGCACAATTTTAGAGAGTAAAACATGTGACTTAAAAAGCTCTTAAACTGACAGCCATGCCCTTATTTTAGATTATCATTCGTTCAAATGAATATCATTCGTTCATCACCTCTCTTTCATTGGTCATAAAAACGAAAAGACATCCCGAATCGAGGCTATTGGAGATCACATCCCGTATTGTTGGATTTCACAAGCCAGCCTTCAAGCCTGTTAGTTTCTTAGGTCTTATAAGAAGCGTCGCAAGCTATGGAGCTCGTCAGAATTACAGTTTACCAGCTAACGACCGCTCTTCTAAGGGGGGGCAGCTGCCCCGCCCTGCCCCTACCTCGCTACGCCACTGCCTCTTGTTCAGAAACTTAATAACTGTAATAATAAGAGCCTGCGGCCGAGCGGTGGAGGATTCGGCTCTCGATATGAAAGTGCTAAGTTCGAAACCCTGTCAAACAGAAATCACTTTGTAAGACTGTTTCCAGTTTGGTTAGGACATTGCATGTTGACTGAATCTCCTGACTGTCCGAAAAGTAAGACGATTCCGTGCTTCGGAAGACACGTTAAGCCAGCGCTTATTACAAATGAAGTGGCCTATTCTATTGTTTATGGTATTTTTACGTTATTGTTAGCTTTCTATACTCATATTATTCGTTTTTTCAGCGTTCAGCAACTTAACCTAGTTAGAATATTTATTTGCTACCAAAAATAGCCGTCACGAAAACTAAACACAATGTTTGACTACTCAAAATAGTAAGTAAGCATACTAGAATAGTTGACCTTACTCTTTTTATTATGTTTGCTGCTAAATATAGCTCAGGCAAAGTTCAACATTTCAAACTGCTGGTTCTAAAATGAATCGCAATATTTTGGTCAACAGCGACAATTTTTGTATCGCGTGCGTGTTCTGTTATTAAAATAAGCGTTATTGTTTTATATGTTCAATGGCGTAGTGGTTGAGACTTGAGACACGTAGGCTTAGAAAGTGTGAAATACTGATTCCTATGTTTTTAGTTTAGTTTTCACTAGCTATCCGCCCGCGATTACGCTCGCGTTATGTTACATTTTCCCGTGGGAATAAGTTTTTTTTCGTAAAAAGTATTCTATGTAATAATCTAGGATACAAACTATCTCCATTCAAAATTTCATCAAAATCTGTTCAGTAGTTAAAGCGTGAAAGCGGAACAAACATCTAAACATCCAAATATATTTTCACATTTATAATATTAGTGTGAGTGTGATAGTGAAAGTCGTATTTTAATCAATCGGTTATTTCTTTCTTTTAGATTATTTACCTGTACATTTCCTATTATTTTAATGTTATTGTTATCAAAAGTATAAGAAAACAAAATATTGTTAAATATATTGTAAAGTAATTTAAAATTCCATTTTATTTTATTATAAACTTCTAAGCCTCAAAAACACAGTAAGTTCCGAATTTCATGTTCCGCGGAAAAAAAAGCGGAAGTCATTGCCGACATGTCGTGCCGGCCGATAAAGTAATCCGTCCATTCGACCGACATTGAGTCATCAAACGCCCAACACTTGACAAATCAGTAAGCGTGTTTCTTGTTCCGTACCTATTAGCGTCTGCCTACACCGCAGAGGCTCATCAATCATGCTGAGAAAAACCAATTTCTTCCTTGTCAGGTTTTTTTGATGACTAAAAGTGACTACCACTAGCCTATTGGTCAGGGTTTTTGAAAAGCCGAACAATATCACTAACTAATATAACTATATCTTTCCGGAATCTTTAAGTAATCGAAAGGATATGCACCTAAATCACGTTACATATGTGTATTTCAGAATTCACTAACTAATATTAATAATTTCTACATTTTTGATGATTTGTAAGGTAAAAAGTTTGATGAAGAAAGAACCGTACCTACTTAAAGTTATATAAAATATCTATACAATTCACTGAATTATATCCATACACCAGATCCAACTTTGTCATCCGGACCACACTGCCCGGATATACCGGATAACAACCGTATGAGGCAATCACCGCGGTGCGATAACGGCTTCCGCCGGTGAACGGAAGTGGCGTCAGGTGTGATACTACCTTTATCTGCAATGTTTACCTTAGTTGCGTTGTTTATTGTCTGAACTATTCCTACTGAATCTTTTCTTTGTTTGTAACGGGTGCTCGCTCTGTTTTCACACTAATATTATAAATATATAATTAATATATTTGGATGTTTAGATGTTTGGATGTTTGTTCCGCCTCCACGCTTAAAGTACTCAACGGATTTGGGTGAAATTTGGAGATGAAGATAGTTTGTTACCTAGATAAACACATAGGATACTTTTTACGGGAAAGTCTTTTCCCACAGGAAAACCTTACATATCGCGAGCGTAGCCGCGGGCGGACCGCTAGTAAGCTGATAAGCGTCGATCAATCTATCCTAAATATGGATGTTAGCCATCGATCATTGCTGTTGCAGTAACTAATATAAACAAAAATCAAACACAGCAATGTATTCCGAAATAGTCACTAGATCTAGACAGATGTAATAGCTGCTATAAAAGGTATTTGGCATTTGCATTGTATTGTATCTTTGGTCTTTGTATGCATGTAATTATTGCTATCAACAAAGACCTTTCATTCCTTATACAATGTAGTCCTTACCGCTCTAGAGCGTCGCCAAATAACAAACTGAACTACATCACAAAGACAGTAAAACTTTCAACGAACATCAGAAATTCATCAATAAATTAATATTTACATACTTCCGGATAATAATATTCTCTTGGTTGATATTAATTCTAGAAAACAAGCATTCGTCAAAGGACCAGCCGTTTTTGGCCTTGACAATATGACTGTTCGGGTTATTTTCGAGTGCTCCAGTCTTTTGTTCAATGCGCTCAAAGTTAAGAAATTTTACTCAATCAGTAAATATAATGACAAGGCTCATTTAAAATCTAACAATTGGTCGACACTAGCATACTGTATTAGGTACCTAAAGAACATAAAAATGAAAGATATAACATACCTAATACCATTTTATTTTAATAAGGAAGCCAAGCTTATTACTACAAAATAACAGCAGCAATTTAGATTTACAATTCTACCTACCCAAATTGTAGCCATAAGCTACAACAAATGCTTAGACCCATTAATAAAAACAACAAAAATAATCATCAAACACAATCTTTGGCGTATATTTTCAAATTTGCATGTAATATTTATAATACTATACTTTTTATATCTACACTAAATTTAGTATTTCTAGTGCACTAAGTTTACTGTGCTGTGAGGGAAGGCCTGATGACCTATAATACAGGTTTATATATAAACCTAGCTTAGGCATCAGCCCTCCACAAGAACACGACATTGTTTCTGGTGTATGTTAAAATAATTTTTCTTGTGGTGTGGAAATAAATAAAGTTATTATTATTATTATTAAGCTATTAGGTACCTACACCTACTTATTTATATACACATAAAGTCACGCAGACACCCCAAAAAGTAAGACAAGCTTGCGTTGAGCTGAAGTCAGGCACTCATCCAAAAAAATAATGAAAAGAGCTTAGAGTTCGCGTTGAGCTATTTCGTATAAAATATAGATCAATAGGCCCTTGGGAACAAACCGCCTGTAACTCCATTAGTACTGGCAGCTCTCCAGGTCTTCAGTACTTCTCCAGAACAAACGATACTTCTAACAACTTGCTTTTACTATACTTCGTCACGGTCCAATCGTAATGGCAGACATAAGTTACTGAACCAATTTGTGACAGATATCCGTTGGGATTGGCTTTTAAAAAACTATCAGCTCCTCTAGGATTTTTTTTTTAATTTAAAAGAGAATTATACTGGAAATACTACAAGTCGTAAAAAGAAAGCTTGATTTGACACCCTACATGATAGGCGTGGGTAAAAAAAACTACATACAAAAAAGACATGACCGCCATCTTGTATTAAGGGCGGGTTCAATTGCCTCCCTTTCCTAAACGAGTCTCTAAGGTACCAGCTACAACCTAAAATAGATTGTATAATATTGAACCTTTTTGCAAAAAACCATAACATACACTACGTAACATAACATACATAACATACACTGTTACATAACATAACTTCAGAGTTCGAATACAGCTTGACTTACAAAGTCATATTTTTCATTCACTGTTTGATTTGATTACACAAAACGTGCGTACACGCACATAGATTAAAGAATTTACGGCTCATTGATCACCGGCGATCGATGACGCGTGGCCATTTGCCTAAACTTGTTTATTCCTGTTCCACGTGTGGGTTAAAAATAACTGTTATTTTAACAGTTTCGACAGGAACGTACTCTTTGGTAATGAAGAAACTTCGATGGTCAAATTTAATCTCTGTAACTAATTAGTAGATTATTATTAAGCTGTCTAACTCCTTAGCCTAGTTTGGGATAAATAGATTTGTGAGATGAAACAGTTTTATCCATATCAATACATCAAATCCAAATTTCAAAACTCTACAGGGAAATTACAAAACCGTTGCGCTCCTTTAAAACCTGAATCCCTCCCTAACCCAAGCCTTTTGTTACCTGAAAGAAATTACCAACCTAACATAAATGTCATCTGTTGACATCCTTGTACCTGGATATGCCCACCTGTGGCCTAGTCTATGCTCAGCAATGGGCTTATAGTTCAGTCACAAGAGTTATGGTTTCTAGATCCTAGACAGTGCGACAGGTCGTCAAAACCGGAATGTGTAATAAACAAATCGTAACGGGTTTTACGACGCTGTCCGACAGCAAAGATATTGTTAGATGGACGCCAAAATCAATAAAATGATGAATCCAAAACAATGGAATACGTTATTGTATTGTATTGATAGCTGCCCAGGTTCTGCCCAAATGATTTGGCACATGGAAATCTAAATAGTTCTTGAAATGAAATGAATAGTATATTAACTTTTGGATGTTACATTACACCTCTTAGTTTCGTCATTACATTTTTTGGGTGAGTTCACTACACGATGTGCGGACTCTGTCCACATGCGTCGCATCTTCTGCGTTTCTTTTTTTTGTCAAATAATACGAGTAATTATAGTCATTTACAAAATTCATGCATGTTGAAATAGCCTGTCATTCAAGAAATCTATTCCCATGGATATCTGTCCTTTAAGTAGTCAGATATTCTATTTATACAACTTTGAACTTATCTAAAGGTAATAATAATAAGGTAATAAACGCAGTCTTAAGATTTCCTGTGGTAAAAATACACTCAAATTCTTTAATTCGCCAGTAAATATTATTATTTGTGAAAGGAGTACTTCACTAAAAGGTCCATACCATGTATTAACACAAATATTACTTTAGTTTGTTGCATGTTAAAAGCACATTAGGAGTAAGAATATTGTCATATAAAAGATAAAAAATATAAAAGTGTCTTTATTCGAAGTAAGATTTAACAAAATAATTTTTCGACGTCAAAGCAAGATGGCGGCCCGTTCACTACAAGTGTACGCCTTCTGTGGAGAAGAACGGCCGGAAGAAACTCCACAGGACTCGTATCTTTTTTATATAATCTGTCTATTCTCTAATCTATGATTTCCTGAAGTATAAATTCATCGACTACTAGAGGTATAAACTGAAGTTTTAACTTGACAAATGCTAGTGTATCACATCCACATCACATTTCTATTTCCATAACTACCTTTGACTTCTTTTCTAGTGATATTAAAGCGGTATCTTTTCGTATAGTATTTCATGTAAGATCTATTTCCTTTTGATACTTCTTTAAATCATCATCATCATCATCAGTTCTTTACGTCTCTTAGTTTATTTTATTGTGCGTAGATAGTTATAATCTCTACATTTCAACAATAACTACGTTTTGTTTGAGTACTCGTATATTTAAGCCCAAGTCACACAGAGCCGTGCCGAGGGCGGTCCGGGTCCGGGAAAGCGGGACGGTGGTATGGCGCGACATAGCGCCGTCCTGCTTGTCCCGGCCCGGAACGCGCCGCTCCCGCTCTGTGTGACTTGGGCTTTATAGTTAATTTGTTCTTCATCACGATGTTCTGTTTCTCCTCCCTTGAGTCTTCATAAAACACTAATATTTTGTTAATAGTTTCTTTAAAGTTTTCTATCGTATTCGCAGTTGTTGTATTGTCCGTCAATATTACGCATACGCTAACACTTACATGATGTTAATGATGATGTTATTGTTTACCTGTGCGTGTGACATGATATAGTCAAGACTTTATTACGAAAAACGTATTATATTACATCAGAGAACCAGATCGATAAAGATTTGGGAAAAGTTATAACATTTAAAAAGACTCAGGTGAAATCAATGCCAATGATCTTATTGTAAAGGTATAATTTTTCTAATATTGCCCTACCTTAATCACCAACTTTGCAAAATCAGTCGTGTTTTTACCATCTTAATTGTATCTTAGTTCTTAATATTGGAATGTGTATCTCCTTCTTTCTCTCAATTAATTTGTTTAGACTAAGTACATTATTCATTCTATTGATGGATATGACCAAAAAAATCATTTTTTCTTTATGGTGGATAGAAGAAACCTCCTTTGTTTTTTCCTTCATTATCTTCAACATTGACAACTTTATGAACCCAAGTTTAGTTTAAAAAAAAAACTAGTTGATAAAAAAAAATCTCACAGACAGCCAGCAATGGAATACCTTTCATAAAAAAGAAAGCGGTTTGATACCGTTTTCGTAATCAATAAACGCTTAAAAATCTTAAAATGTCAAAGTGCATTTCGTAGGAAAAGCATGAGTCATTGGCGCTTGTTCCATGTATTATGGCAGCCAGACGGTTTATCGAGTGTACGCTCGAAACTCGAAATGAATCATCAGCTGTGTAAGCTTTAGTTCACAGACTTTTGTTTTTCATTGCTAGAGCTTTAAATGCACTGTTAAAAGCTCGAGCACATAAAGCTTCACGTTTTCCTTTTTACTCACTTATAAAGGCTGATAATGCTTCTGTTTCGCAGGAACTTAATTCATTTATTGAGATTATTTTATATAGAAGAAATAAGTTGTGACCACTTTAAAGCTCTTTTGAAAATATTATAACCATCAACCAAATTTACATCGTTTTGTTCCCGTCGTGTAGTGATAGTACCCGTCAAACTGAACAACTTTTCGCGAAAAAAAAAATTCCTGCGACAAAAAAATTTTTGGTCTCTCCATACAAAGTGAGACTCCCGACCGACCCATTTTGTATGGAGAGACCAAAAATGTTTTTGTCATAGAAATTTTTTTTTTCGTATAATGTTGTTCAGTTTGACGAGTACTATCACTACACGGCAGGAACAAAACGATGTAAATTTCATGCTGTATAAGGAAAAAGTTAAACAATTATGTGAACTACTACTATTGAAATAAATATGATTTTTGTCTTAGATATAAACATCAATGCACATAATAACGATGGATATGAAAATTTTACATTTGCTAAATACGACTGCAATATCATTTCATCAGAAAGGAAAGGGACTTTAATTATAGTTGAAATCGTACCCCATCCTATAAACAAATTGACCGAGGAAATTAAAAATAAACTAATTACAGTTCCCAGAACAGTTTCCAGTGCTAAGTGAAAATGGAGGGGGTATATTCACTATAAACAGTATATTCAGAGCGAGTGAGAGAGACAAAGACACTGAAACACTTGAGGTCACCGCTCATATAGTTCGTTGCTGTATTATAGGGGTCACTTCCGCCTGAGACGGGCTAAAAACTCCTCTAGCTAAACTATCCACTCACCTCAACACAGTTTCAAAATCACCCACCCAAATAACAACCGAACCGCAAATAGTCCAATCAAACTAGGATACTAGGATACCAGGACCGCAGCGGATGTAAACAGTGAAATAAAACCCTATGATCAGTTCAGTTGTTACGCGGCGCAGTTGTGATATTACCGCTGGGTTTATTGCCTTGTTATTAGTTTATTGCTACTCGTATTATATTGGGAACACTTCCGTACACAAGTGGAGGAATTGATGGATCGGGTATATTTTTATATTTGTTGTAGATGTAATTATAATTTTAGCGGGTATGTACAAGACTGGAATGATGGCAATATTCAGAAAGAAGAAAATGACGTAGAGTCTTGACAGCGCGTTTGAAAGACCTATACAAAGCAATAGTAAATCTATAAACTTAAGAAAAAATTTGCTATGATGGATACAATTAATTCGTAAAATTTAAAACAAAGTTTAATAATAAAAAATTTCAAGCAGAAAAAAGTTACGCTTTTTAGAAGTGGGATTTTCTCAATGGCAATGAGGTGGAAGTTGATGAACTCTACAATATAGCGTATTTCTGTAAACAAGTAAAATACACATTACTGTTTAAAACGAAAATTTAAAGCAACTAAACACCTTTTTAAATGTAAGATTTTTCAAAGACTAAATGTATAAAGCCTAAATGTAATGTATAAGACGAACTCCACAATACAGCATCATGCAGGAGATCTGCCAAATAAACAACTAAACTGCATATTGAAATAGGTGAACTAGCAATTTCCTAATCACATCACAGAGGCATGACGCAAGTCCCAAAACAACGATTTATACAACACAAGAAACAAATACACGGTAAAGTCAGCCATTCGGTTAGTCGATTTAATGTTTCGTCCGATGTTTAGCAGAGTATGTCGGAGCTCTGCCAATAAACAATGTTGTTTCGCGTCTGTCTCTTCGGGACGAATGTTATTATGCTCAAAATTGAGAGAATTGCAGAGCGTTGGTGACGTAGTGGCTAGGGCCGCTGACTTCCATTCGGAATGTGTACGGAATGTGTGTGCCTCGTACCAATGTGTTTTCGAATTACGAATTTATATCTCTTACATTGAAGGAAAACATCGTGACGAAACCTGCACACTCCTGCGAAGAAATTCAAAGGTTGTGTTTGAAGTCGACCAACACGCACTGGGCCAGCGTGGTGTTCTAAGGTCTGATCACCCTGATTCAGGGTAGGCACGAGCACGAGCCCTCGGTGGAGACGTAGAGGAGGTGTTGATGAAGAGAGAATTTCAATGAGAGTTCAAATAAGCCTGCAAACATCTTGAAAGGGGAGCGACGAACCAGCAATGTTATATTATTGAGAGCGAGTTTGTAAATTCGCGCGAACCAGCGATGATCGCGGTCCATTGTTTATATTAGAAGGCAAAACAAGCCAACTAAACATCAGGTGTTGTCAGATTAGTCTGACTCTGACTCACTCTTCTCATCTTTTTCTTTAGTGACTGTAGCAACCAGGTTCAGTCCACAGAGTCCACATAGCAGGTCCTGCAGGTCCAAGTGTTCCAAGACAGCCAGCGGAGCCCTACGCTAGGTTTGAAGCCCTAAGTTCGATAAAAAAGTACTAGGATTACATAAGTTAAAAGAACTAAATCACAATCTCTCGACGTATGTCAACCATTAAACAAAAACTTCTTTTGCATCTTTGGCTATATTGGCGTAATTAAGATTTTACTGGATCAACTCTTGAAGTCGAAGCTAGCTTAAAATACCCAGGACGAAAGAAGTTTGACCATGATTGTCGGTTCTACATCAGTTATCTTCTGCATCTGCTTCTCTTTCCTCAATTTAAAAATTGCCTTTAACTTGTCTTAAGGACCCCGTCTATGATAGAACCACTGACTTCTGTTCTTCGGAAGACTAGTTAAGAAATTGTTAGAAGCCGTCTGAAGCACGGAAAACGCTGCTCATATCTAAGAGTAAGCAATCGCGGAATTAGTTCAAAAAAGTTAAAATAACGAGTCCAGTGAACTTCTTTTTCTCTTTTTTAAATGTAAGCCACTTAAAATTATGGGAAAAGCTTGACTTACTTGGGCCACGGGTTGCTGTTGTCCAAAGTAAGCACGCACTAATAACGAAGACACAATAAACTTAACATAACGTAAACGTATTCGTATGACGTCACCAAAAATTTAAACTTCAAACTTCAAAACTTTTTTAGTTTTTTTATGTTACACCTATTTAATTTTTTAACAAAAACTTAAAACTGCCCGATGCTATTTTGTGCCAGTAGTTTCCTAATCCAACTCAACTTTTAATGACGTAAACAAAAAGAATCAAATAGTTAGTCGTTTTAATATCGAAATGTTGAATGCAAGTAGTTAAGTCCACGTGCGCTTAGCTCTGTTACTGAATTGGTTCTGAAGTCGGTGCGGAGTAGTGATGGACCATAATGGACAGCTCGCAAGTTTCCAAAGTGAAATTTTAATGTATTTTTCTATATAGGTTTCCGAATTGAAATAGGTATATCTCGTGCGAAGATCTAAATTTCTTAAAAAAATATATATAAAAGAAACATAAAAAAAAAAACAAAAAGTCTACTGCTGCTGGACCAAACTCGGTGACCTTGATTACGTGAATTATAATGCAGGTAGTCTATTGAAATTTCCGATCACTATCACTATCACCTATGATAGAAGCAACTGAAACTTTACATGTTAAAATAAAAATTATCAGTAACTGTTCCGTCAGAAACATTTCCACATGTTTGTGTAAATTTACAACAGCTGAAATGTTTCTCCTTTAAGGAAACTTTTGAAATATTTCACTATATACATCACTAGTTTGGAGCAAATGCTAATAAACAAAACACTGTTTGACGGCTGATCGCGTCAGTTTTGGACAAAAGAGAGGTGTCGAGATGTATCTTAGTTCAAAGGGTTCATGCTTGTAAACATGAAATCTTCGAATATTTATGTGTATAGACAGCATAAACACATTAAGTATAGTGTTTTACTGAAATCTATGTATACCTATTCTGTCATGTGGAATATTTTTTCATAATTATAGATTAAAAACCAGAGGTTTCTTGAAAACAATAATAACTTAATCCGGTACAACTCCTCGTTCTAAAGAAAGAATATTTCCTTCTTCGTTCAATTTATAAATGAGTTTTGTCAAAAGTCCCATGTCAGCGGTACAGCTGGGATTGGAATTATTAGTCCTGGCGACGCCAACTGATCAACCCAAGCCATTATAGTAGTTGGGTTGTGACCGGACCGAGTGTACAAAGCTTTCAGCTTTTAATCCGTCTACATAACAATACTATTGACGAGATGAAAAGACAATTGAAGCCTAGGATCAAAACCACAACATAGCCACTTTTTACATTTACGTTTCTTTTTCTCAATTCGTGCTCTAAAGATAAAATCTACCACTTTTTCAAAAACCAGTTAAGTTCAAAACAGCACAATTTTCTTAGTAAAATGATGTTAAATAAGAATGATTCGTTCAAAACCTCATCATATGCTGGCAGTTTTTAATTTTGATATTGATTCAAAATAGCACATATCCTTTATCTGGTCCATTAGCACTGTCTGCTAGGATATATAACAACTTGCCTTCAGAAATTAAAAACGAAGATAACATAAATAAATGCAAGCAACGGCTATCTGCTAGAGAAATGTTATTATGCTCTTCAGGATTTCTTGGATGATAAGACTGTGTAGACTTGATAGAAATAAATATATAAAAAATAATAGATAAGTTGTAATGTGTTTATTTAGATAGTGTATGTCTAAAATTCTAGTAGCTTAAGTTTATAAAATTGTTATACCCAATCCGGACCCATGTTTTCACTTCATATTTTATTTAAGACCTTTTATGTAACATGGTATGCAATAAATAATTTGAATTTGAATTTATATATCTTACATACTTATTATACGTTTTTCCTTATTTCTGCCTAATTTAAAAAAGTGGATATGTTGTGGTTTTGATCCTAACGTCCTCAACTTCAAAATATTTCTAACGATTCCACGCGACCTGCCTTTGCTTAACAAACGCAATCCCATATTATTGTGCTACGAACGTATCAAATGCAACTGAGGTGATTAATTGTTACCTGATTCGATTATTTGATCACTCGTGCGTACCGATGCGTGCCCATTAGAGGGAGATAGTGATATGTATTGAAATCGTGACGTGTATTGTTTATGATCCAATTGGCTTTGATATTCTGTATCGCGTATCAGACGATACGACGACGGAACGCAATTTTGCAAATCTAAAATTAAGATAAAATTGCACCCAAACCTTGAACATATTTAAATTCGTCAACCTTGGCGGAGAAGGCAGACACTCTACCTAAGGTTAGTATCACCTTGGGTGTCTTATTTGGTAAACAAACATGGCCATCAGGTAACCATAGACACAAAATAGTGCTTCCAAATAATAGATTTCATTGATTTAATTGAATGTAATTGAATTGGTGATTAATTGTAATTGGTGATTACAAGCATTTCGGAATATCCTACTTCGTATATCTCTTACTCTAATTTGTCATCATTGACGTATTTATTGTAGCGATGGGCTAACTCGCCTTGTCTAGAGTAGGTCGAGTTGAAATAGTAGCCAACTCGAGTTGACTCGACTCGGGGCGGGCGGCGCGGCGCGTGAGTGCGACTTGCTAGAAGTGCGCGCGCACGTTATTCGACTTCGATCGAGTCGAGACAAAAGAACCCGTAACACACGACAGACATCCGAACCGAAGCGTAAGAAACGAATGACATGACTGCGTTCAGTGGCGCAGTGTTGCCAGCGACAATTTTTTACTGCCATTGGTTTGCCATTGGTTTCATGGCACATAAAATAAATAAAAAAACTATTTATTGTCGTAGGCCATAGATTTCCCTTAAATTATGTCCTATTTCCGTAAAACACATCAATTGCTGTAGCAAGCAATTGAATTGATTGATTGACCTATGAATGACCTAAAAATAAATATGAGTGAGTATGAATGAATATAAACTAGGTAAATTAATAAAAATATAATGGTAATAAAAAGACGATTATATTATTTAAACTTTTCACCTGGCAGCCCTGATATAAGCGGTCGCGCAAATAAAGGAATCGATGTGCCTTGCGTTCCGAGACGCGCTGAAGTCAATTTTAGCGCACTCAAAGCGCGTACCGAATTACTGTCAGCAGGCGAAACCCATACAATCTGAGCTCTTCTCCACAGATTCTGCCATTGTGTTAGTGAACTCACCCAAAAAATTGTAATGATGGATCTAAGTGATGTAATAACATCCTATGGAAATAAATGATTTTGCCTTTGACTTTGACTTTTGACTTTGTTGATGGCGCTGACTGTTTGATTCGAAAGATACTTAAACGCGTATCGGAACGCACCCGTGATTCATTCATTATAACATTTAACATACATTTTTTAATTGCAATGGATAGAAACGTCACGTCTGACCACTTATTTGTGTAATCTATTTTTCTCTGTCTACTTATATTTTTAAAGATTTAACTACCCTGCGTTCCGAGACGCGCTGAAATCGGTTAAATCACCCGTAATCGCGTTCCGAATTACTGTCAGCTGTCAACGTTTTTTTGCTTTTGTGATCGCTGACGGCGCTGAAAGTCTGACTCGGAATACGCCCTTTGACTATTCCGATTAAATAATTGAATTGTGTATGAGTGCGTGATATACCTCATCTCTAAAATCCAAAGATAATATAGAGATACCCGATCGAAATATGGTTTGAGGTTAGAGCGATTTATTGATAATTTTGCGAAAAACTTAGGTTTTCGAGAATTTGTGAGTGAATGCTTGATAAGTGTTTGTTTCAGGTGTGTTATTATTTTGGGCTAGTTCTATAGTGTGATTACCACGTAAACTTGAGATTTTGTCGAGGTGAGTGGTTTGTTTATCAAATAAGACATTAAAGTTGGTATCAGGTTTACTAGGTTGTACGTCTGAATTCGTCTTGCTTTTCAAAGAAAGAAGAGGAATTAATGACGTTAGGTAGACTTAAATGAGCCCCTTGGTGGGAGACGTAATATTATGAGCTGCCAAAACTTTAACTAAACTGACAAATAACCTAATATCATTGGTATTACATTGGATTGGTCAACATTACTTCGCAGGTTAAAAAGATAAAGATTGCCTAAGATTTATGCATTCCTTTAGCTAAAGCTTCAGTTAAAGTAAACAAAAGTGACAAGACTAAGATAAAATTTTAATTTAATCGCTGCGGGAATTGACACCATTATTGTAGCTATAGTTCCCTGAAAAGCATTTTACGTCAAAACCAACGAATCAACGCGATAAATATAGACCATCGCCCATTGATCTACGACACAACCTTGCGATATAAAATTTGACGAAACGATTTATCGATATCTTAGCAAATATCGATCGATATCGGTTTTTAAAAAGAGCAATAAAAATCGTATGTTAGCGTGAAAAGAAATAACAAATTGTGATAGATTGCTGAAGTAAAGGACTATGTGGTCATCATCATCATCGCAGCCTAGGAGAGGACAAATGCCTTCCCAAAGGATACAACGACACAATACAAAGGTACTACGAAAGAAACACGTATACGGTTTAATTATGACTTTTTACTGGGCTCACGTCATTAAAAAATAAATAGTTGATTCATCTATGACCCACGTCATAGAATAAAAGTCTGGCGTCCGTCACAGACTCCAGTATTACATTTGTTGCAAAGACGAAGTCAACAAAGCATGCTCGCGCAGAAGAAACTGGTATTACTTATAATTTCAACTTCATATGAACGTACAATAAGATCATTATAGTCGCATAATTGGTACCTATTTATAATTCACCGAGTAATTTACATATCGGCGTGTATGTTATACCCAATACGAATTCCGCAGTCCAATAGGGCGAGGCAAATAGCAGTTTGAAATCTGTAACGAGCCCAAAACAAACAGAGTTCCAGCCTGGCGAATCAATAGCTCTCCACATGTTATGCGACCGCATAAATACTGACAGGGACGTACTCAGGGCTGACATATTGGGGGCCCCTCTAAAACACTGATTTATAAAAAACTAGCGGTCCGCCCGCGGCTACACTCGCGTTGTGCAAGATTTTCCCGTGGGAATAGGAATTTTTCCCGTAAAAAGTATCCTATGTGTTAATCCAGGGTACAAACTATCTCCATTCCAAATTTCATTTCAATCCGTTCTGTAGTTAAGGTGTGAAAGCGGAACAAACATTCAAACATCTAAACATCCAAATATCCTATCACATAATAAATCACATTTATAATATTAGTGTGATTAGTGTGATGTGATTGTTCGTCGAAGATTTCTTAAAAAACATCTAAAGGAGGGATAAAATTCCCTCGTTTACCTCTTTCTTTAACTTATATTTTGTGATAAGCACAATCTAGAACTTTGAAATCTGGGTACTCGTAGATTTGTCTTATATGGTAAAAATTGGATTTAGACTATGTTTTGAGACGGAATAGGGTAAGCATAAAACATTAAATGAAATTAAAAGAAGCCATATTGGAGGAGAATGCAGAACTAAAGCAGCAATTACTGCTAATTTTCGATGTTGCAGTACAAAATTACTCAAATTTGTTGCTAAGAGATGTATAATCGCTGCCTAACTAGCGACTTTTCATGAGGTTTAGCGATTTCTGGAGGGGAAATTTAGCATTAGAGCAAAGAATATCATATTCTCTGAGGAATATTCGTCTGTATTTGCAAGTCCGTAATCTTCGGACCAACCACCCACTGGACACCACATTCTGTATAATTTACTAACAAACTAATTACGAAGAAAGTCGCGGTGCGGGGGGGCGCGGGGAACACGTCGTGATTGGTTCATCTCGCTTACGCAACGTATCAGGGATTTATTATATGCAAACATGTGTATCAGGCTAGAGATATTTATTATGTGCAAATGCACCTATGCGTTTCGGAAAGTTACGCCCTAACATATGGTGTCCAGTGGGTGGTTGGTCCGAACCGTAATCCCTCTCTGATCCAATATTTACCTCGGCAAGTTCAGTTTGGTCGCGTGTTTGGTTCTTCTAAAAATACTCCCCCGAGGTATTTCCACGCGTTTACTACTTTAATAAACGTATTACGGAGCGGCTAATCAACCCCTCTCCCGGGGGACCATTTGATGGGAATGATGGGTAACTCACTCATGTTTCACGGAAGTTTCATAACTACGTCTTCCAAGAACTTTGCAAAACTTGCGTCAAGTTGCGTCATAAATTTGTTTACATGTAAACCCAAGCACAGACACGGCCTAGCCTTTCAGGGGTGAGCAGAACTACAGATGATACTCAGAATGAATGAATGAATGGATTTCATGAATGAATAAATCAATGAAATATACTTAATTCTGTCTGTTCTCAATCTTTTACCACTGTGAGTTATTATTATGTCTGTTTAAATATGTTTTTCATGTAGAATTTTAGGTAAGACTGAGGTCAAAGTGATATCATAAATCCGAACGAGTATTTGTTTGTTTGTCCTATTACGAAGCAGCAGAAAAAAACATGTCGACATGATTTTCCACTAGTAAAGCAACATAAATAATAAAAACTCTAATAATTCATTAGAACACACACAAGCCCTAAACCTAATAGTAATGCCCTTTCTATTCATAATATTATTTACTTTCTATCAAGAATATCTATTGTTTTTCGGTAGTGTTGACCAAGTAACTTTAACATTTTTTGTAACTCGGATGATTCTCTGCGATACAGGCCTAGCCTAGTGTAAGAATCGAACACTGAAATGTAGCACGCATAAATTGTAAACTGGAAATAAATTATTGTATTGTATTGTATTGTACGAGGGCTGATTAATAAGTTTCCGAAACGACAAAGTAAAACTTTAAAAATCTATTTAAAATAAATTTATTTCTCAACGTAGTTTCCTTCTACCTCGGTGCATTTAGTCCAGCGCTTCTCCAATGCCGTTACACCAGTTTGATAAAATGTTTTCTCCAACCCCTCAAAATACTCGTCCACGGCAACAATGACTTCTTCATTTGATGAAAATCTCTGGCCACCTAACCATTTCTTCAGGTTTGGGAATAAGTGGAAGTCACACGGGGCCAGATCCGGGGAATAGGGTGGATGCGGTAGCAATTCGAACCGCAATTCATGGAGTTTGGCGACTGCAACCATTGACGTGTGTGCAGGTGCGTTGTCATGGTGGAACAAAACTTTTTTCTTGGCCAAATGTGGTCGTTTTTTCTGGATTTCTTCACTTAATTTTTGCAGCAAGCTTGCGTAGTACTCTCCATTTATTGTTTTTCCTTTTTGCAGATAATCCACTAAAATAATCCCTCGAGCATCCCAAAAAACAGTCGCCATCACTTTGCCGGCCGACAAAACCGTTTTTGCTTTCTTCGGCGCAGGTCTTCCGCTCTCAGTCCACTGCTTAGATTGTTCTTTTGTCTCGGGAGTATAATGATGTATCCAGGTTTCATCGACTGTTACATAACGCCGCGAAAACTCGTTAGGATCTCGGTTAAACAGCGCCAAACACTCCGATGAATCGTCCACTCGACATTGCTTTTGGTCAACAGTGAGCAAACGCGGCACCCATCGCGCGCAAAGCTTTTTCATTCCCAAATGTTGGTGCAAAATATTAAAAACGCGTTCAGATGAAATGCTCACCATCTCTGCTATCTCTCGCAACTTCAAGCGCCGATCATTCAATACAATTTTGTGAATTTTTTTGATCATGTCCGGATTCGTGACTTCATTTGGACGGCCAGACCTGTGGGCGTCTTCGCAGCTCTGTCTTCCACGTTTAAAATCAGTTACCCAGGTGTGAATTGTACTCAATGCAGGAGCAGAATTACCTAAAACACTGTCTAGCTTGGTTTTAATCTGGGTTGCTGTTTTCTGTTTTAAAACGTAAAACTTTATCACCGCACGAATTTCGTTTCTTTCCATTGTTAAGAAAATTTACGACAGAGAAAGTTCTACGTCCTATCAAACAAATTCCACCAGTTCGATTAAATTCAAATTTGGCGTTCTATTTTCAAAAAGATGCCAAAATATAATGTAATATTTTTTTTTTGCGTATCATTTTTTTAAGTTCGTCGTTTCGGCCAGTTATCAATCAGCCCAGGTATAACTATGTTCTTCTTATTTTCTTCTATTGAGTAGAATACATTTGTCACCGACCCCTTCTCTTCCCGTGGGTGTCGTAAGAGGCGACTTAGGGACTACACATTGAACAGGGAACGGGCAGCAGCGCTCTCTGATACAGTAACCTTTTCATCTGCGATCTCCGCCTGTCAAGCGTGGAGATTATGGCAAAACCCACCACCTAAGAGGAGGAGGCTCATAGTCCAGCAGTGGACTGTAACGGGCCGTTGATTTGATTTGATTTGAGTCTAATTGACCTAGCGAGGGTCTCCGTTTCAGCTTGGCCAAACTTACTATTGTGTCTATCTGTCCATCTGTCCATTTGTCGATCTGTTTCTTCTCATTTACAGGTCACGTTTCTCAACCGGTTCTCGTAAAATTTTGTGAGCAGGTTCGAGAAATTAATAGATTTTTATTAAATTTTAATTCAAATTAATAGATTAGTAGACTCGACAAAAAATTTTAAAACGTAAGGGGTTGAAAACGTTAATCAGCCATTTAAAAAAAATACTCGCGAGGTCTAACAGCTCACAGTGACACTAGTATGCAACTTTGCGTACCTATCTTAAAAGGAATCTCGACGCGATACAGGAAAATATTGAACGACATAGACAGCCTCATGTATAAGTATAGACAGCTTCCATTAAGACAAATGGCGACGGCAAAGCGCCCTGTCAAGCTCCATTACTCCGATCATAGACATAGACATAGACATAGTGGCTGATTCACACAGTCATGCTCTAATTTAAATTTTAAAATCCAGCTATCCTTTTCGTTTTTATGACCAAAGAAGGAAAGGTGATGAATTCTTTTGAAAGAACAATAACCTAAAGTAAGGGCATACCTGTCAGAATAAGAGATTTTTAAGTTGGATATTGTACGAGCTCTCTCAAATTGTCTTATCGGGTTCAAATGCGATGTTTGAAAGCTCTAATATTGTAATGGCCATCTACTGCCACTTTTTAATCTTTAAAAGGTGAAAAGGACGGACGATCTAAAGTCAAGGGTTAGAGCGATGAAATCTTTGGTTCCAAAGGCGGGCTGGTAGTCATACGCGGGGCACCTTTCGAAAATTGTGTGTCGCTATCAAAATGAATTTAACTCGTGAACATTTTCGTTCAATGATTTTTTATGATTTTCGTTGCGGCATAATTCAACAAGAGAGTTCCCAGAGACTTCAATTGGCATTTGGTGATGAAGCACCATGTCGCAGCTCTGTGTATTCGTGGTTTGGAGAATTTTGACGTGGACGTGATCTTCTCCATGACGAGGTACGTGAAGGTCGGCCGGCGACTGCGGCTACAGACTCTATTCGCTATTGACACCGCACGACAACTTATTGAAACTGATAAAAAATGGTATTTCAGTACTGCGCAAGAGACAATCAACTGTCAAATAAGTTCGTTTTCTTGCCACGCTTCAACTTGACAGATTTAACCATGCAAACTTACTTTTTAAGGTGCTTTCATACGAGTGATAGAATGATGCGACGAATGTCGAAGACAACTCGTGAATTTAAATCTGCCTTATTTAGATTTATAATGGTCACGATTCACACAGTCACGCTCTAATCCTTAATTTAAGTTCGTCAGTCCTTTTCATTTTTTAAAGATTAAAAAGGGACAGGAGATATCCATCCTAATATTAGATATCGAATTTGAACCATTTGGACGCGTCGATTGCACAATTTTAGAGAGCACGTAAGCTCTATGCCATTATTTTAATTCAAAATAATATCATTCGTTCGTTTGAATTCATTACCTCTCTTTCATTGGTCAAACGCAAAGGATAGATGGATTTTTAAATTAGAATTGGAACATGACTTCCCGAATCGAGGCCAATGACTACCGTCATCATCATTATCACCACTGCCACCTGGTATAATAGATTTCAATTTAGTAGGTACGCTACATCTGGAATGTGACGCCCATAAGGGTTTGTGGGATCGGTCGTCGACCTTACACAGTAAGACGAGAAAGACCGAAAAGACCCGATCTTTTATACGATTCGTCCAAAAACGAATTACATACAATATTTAACGCCAATATTAAATACCAAATTCAATCAGAACATAAACAAGCCCCAGATGGGCAAGATTAATATAATAAATAATAAAATATTAACGCGAAACGTTCTACGTGTAATGTTAATACACAACTCGGGAACAAAGGTCCCTAGGGTATAAGCTGGTAGGAAAATACCCCTAAAATGGGGAAATATCTGATATTTCCCCTGTTTCGTTTCATTGTCGTACGATAACGGTACTGAACAACGATTGGTCGTAACTTGTTTGCCGCGTTTCATTTTGTTTATTTGATTTTATCGTTTTTGGAAAGTTACTCAGAGAATCTTTAATAAATGTCAATAAGATACAAAGTCAAATATGTACAAAAGTGGTACCCAGGATACTGGCAGCATTCCCCATCTGAATTCTAAGCAGACTGATTCTTTGAGCCAGGAAGCTGCCAGCCCTGCGATCGCCAGTGGTCTTGGATTTTCTCAAAAACAGGTAGTGAGTAGCTATTTATAAAAAGTGTTGATTCAAAATACTAAAGCTTTTGGGAGACGTACACAGTGTCTAATGTCCATGAAATCCAACAACATTCTTTGAACTCCTTATAAAAACAGGAAAACAAGCCTGGTTGAGTTTTATTTCTTTTTTATTTTCTTTGTAATGTTTCGTAAGCTTGTTTTAGTTGTTGGGTAGAAATTGTTACCAACACCACATTCCCCCTGATCTTTTTCCATTTCATTACATTATTGCGCTATTGCCCGTGGTGTAATCGCCACCTTTCTCAGTCCTCTTGATTTCCTGGTACAACATGACATCAACATTTTCCTTCACTTGTCTAAAATACGTTTTGGTCTTAGTAGGAATAATCGTGTATGTACTGAAATTACCTTACAATCACGGAACATTGTACCAGAATAGTAGATTTCCGATAAAATTATCCATAATCATACCATAACTATCCAATCATGACAAATGACGGATACACACAACGATACTCATTTGTTATTCGAATGACATCAAGCGACGTGCAATATATCTATACAACACAATCTACTGAAATGAAACCAATATGAAACAAAGTTAAGCTGAATTTAACTTTATCTGTTGAGGACCATAAGGTTGAAATTGACTAACAAAGTGTTGTGATAAGTGACTATCGCTCAATAGAGTTGTTGTCAATATAGTAGCCCTTTTCGAGTGGTAAGTGAGTGGCAATCTGTGCTCAGTGACAGCTCCATTAGGCCTCATGTTTACACTTGAGGTTAATATATAGAAAAAAAAATAGTAGGATTTCTCTATGGTGGTGGTAAGTAAGTAGAGAGAACATTATCATCATTATCAGTAAGTATTCTAGTGGTTCTGTCTTTCGTCCGGGGGACGCGGGTTCGATCCCCACCACGTATTTCAAATTCATATGTACGTTTATTCGACGCTCTTACGGTGAAGGAAAACATCGTGATGAAACCTGCATACTCCTGCGAATAAATTAAAAGGTTGTTGTGAAGTCGACCAATCCGCATTGGGCCAGCGTGGTCGACTAAGATCTAGTCGGTAACTCAGGGTAGGCTCGAGCCCTTCGGTGGAGACGTGTATGAGCTGTATGAGGTGTATGAGTTGATGATGAGGAACGAATGTAAACAAAACAAGAAATAGAAGCCCGGTCTCTTTTGATTGACATCTACTTTTGCTATTCCAGTGTAACTTGCCTAGTTTAGTTGTAGGATTGAGTTAACTTCTTGCGGATCAAGATATTTCTTTAGAAATAAGTAGGCCCGTTGTTCTTATGTTTTTCTTGTGTATGTGTACAATAAATTTTTAGTTAAAAAGAACTCGTTATCAGTAAGGTATAGACCATCGCAATTTCTACCAAAGTGGTAAATAATATAGCTGGCTACACTCAATAGCAAAGTGTCCGGGTCGGGTAAATAACACACCTGAAAATCTCGATAACTAAGTATGCTACTTAGTGAAATCATAATAATGTAATAATATGTTCCTGTTCTAAATTCCCTCCGGAGTCAACTTAGTCCACAACCAGCTATTATTACTACACCTATCTCCAGATGGCCCGGATTCATTGCTCTCGAGTGTATTAGGTGTCTATTGTTGACAATACGGATAATAACCAGCTGAGGCTAAACAAGCGTAACTTTGAGAGTTAGTATTTTAGTTTATCTATAAAATATGAGTCGCGTATTTTATATGGCGTAAATAACGCTCCATTCGGTTTCATATTATAGTCCTTTTTGTGTCACACGACGACTCAAAATGAGTAGTTTGTTTCAGGTGAAACTGAAAAAACGCGTAAAAGGGTAGCTGTGGAAAATGCGGAGCAGAAAAGCCTTGGAGAAAAGCTTTTAAATTTTAATTCTATTTACTCTGCGTTGTATTTGTACTTTATAAAGGACATGAACATTTTATCATGACAAACAATGCATGTAATATAGAAAAAAGGTTTATTTTAGACTTTTTCTAGCATAAAAAGTGGAAGTATTTTTATTGTTACTATTTCGGACACTACGTAGTTTAGTTGTTTACTATCTGACATTGTAACTTATTTCATTTTATAAAACCGCCCAATAATCAGTCATAGACTTGCACGCGCGACCTTAGGTACTTTATTATGCAAAAAAATATTATTACCTTACGTAGAAAACAAAGCAATAGGTTGGGGGTAAGTTTTCAACAAGAAATTGGTGTCAATTCCCGCAGTGAGACTTAAATTTAAATTTAATCTTAGTCTTGTCACTTTCTGACCAACGACCATGAAAAAGGACGGGAGATTGTCGGCTCTTTTGAACGTCAAATTTTATGTCACAAACGTCAATTTTAAGCAGGATCCTAAAATAAGCTTTCTTAACCATTTCAATTTAACTATTTACTATAAGTTTTCTCAAAAGTGTATTGAAAAACGTCGTGCAACACACGGATCTTGGGTTTTATAACAAGCTAGTGACATTATAAACTCGCTGGTAATGTGCCACCTACGATCCTTGTATCGTAATGTACTATTTCTATTCTATTATTGTAATTATTGTATGTTCTATTTCTATTATTGTATGCGGTTATAATGTGCCTGTAGTATAAGCCTAGACTTATTTAAGGTAGGTATAAAATTTGTATTAGAGCGTGATCTCGCCATCAAACGTAACAGTTTGGCGAGTAGAATTAAATTTATAAAAATTGTACTTACCTTGCAATAAATAAATAAAAAAAATAAATTAAATTACATGGCACACGTCAAAACTTGACATTTGCGCTATAAAATTTGGCGCTCATAATGGCTGACAATCTCCTGTTCTTTTTCATCGTCGTGAGTCAGAAAGTGACAAGAATTCGCTGCGGGAATCGACACCATTGGTTATGTATTTTATAAACTACGTCGTTGCCTGTTAACTACAATTCAGGTCTTTATATAATTCGTGGTAACTTTTATGGTAAAAGGCCAAATTTTTGAAAATTGTTTCCTTTGTGCTCACCTATTAAAAAATTTAATACGCCCATTTGACGAATATCTAATAAATGGTCTGAAATTTGAATGGTAGCTAGTTATAAAAAGTTAATCAACTAACACTTTACGTTTCATTTCGAGAAATCATTAGTCGCTGATTGTCGTGTTTCGTTTGCTGCTCTCACTCTATTTAATTTTGTAACTCGCATATATTTCCTCTTCATAAACTAATCAAACTATAAACGTTTAATATTTTGAAGCGAAAATTAATATACATTCGTTTGTTTATTTTCCCTCCAAATTGTGTTAGGAAGGCCTTCTCCTGTATCGTCGGCTGTATAACACTAACACCAGGGTTTGTGTGGTCGGTTGTCGACCTTACAACCTACACGATGATGATGATGACTAGAATCATTCCCTTTACGTACGAAACCGCAGGTTTGTAACCAGTTACGTTAAAAAAATATATTGTTAAGCGTTTCGGTTCTTGGTGATGGAAGATGGAAGGACATTGATCGATAATTTTATTATTAACTAGCGTTATGTAAGTTTTTCCCGTGGGAATACGACTTTTCCCGGTGAAAAGTATCCTATGTGTTAATCCAGGGTACAAACTATCTCTATTCCAAATTTCATCCAAATCCGTCCAGTTGTTTAGGCGTGAAAGTGGAACAAACATCCAAATATATTTTCACATTTATAATATTAGTTTGAGTGTGATGTGACTATCAGAACTGGTACTTAAATAAATAAAAAAGAAATAATGGCACGTCAGTACCTATACAGTCTACTTACTACACATAGGTACATACACCAAATATTAATGCCAGTGTAAAATCATAGTAGGATTACTAACACGATTTACTGACATACTGTAGACAGTTTTACCATATTACCATTGATTTAATATTACTGTTGCTCGCTGTTGCTATGATTAAGAATGTTGATTGCCATTTCCTTGGATAAAATTATCTACATCTGTTGGATCTTGGATCTTTGTAAACATGACAGAGGGTGAATATTTTGACGACTTGTATTTTATTTTTATTTCAAAAGTCTTTTTGCTTTTGTTTTATTAAACTCTCGTTTACAAAATACAGGGTAGTTGACTAATTATTGAGCTGCCGAATTTAAAATAAAATAAAATCTGCATCTAATCTTTCAAATTAACCTGGCTATTGTTAACTAGGTAAAATCATGGCTCAATATCACACGCTAGCATCGTGTATGAAATACTATTAATGTACCCCACGTTATTACGTAAATGTAAACAAACAAGGCAGCGTAAACACTATCTGATACATCAGAAATATAATTTGTTTACAATTTAGAACATTATTCAGTTTTGTAAAGGTAGCTGGTAAGTTTACAGTATTTAAATGTACGTTTACACGCATGTTGGTTGTGTTGTTATTGTTGTCTAATTGAGTGTAGTAAGTTCAGGTTTTTAATGTGTTTCTCATTTTGATTTATTGCCTCTAGACGTGATGTATTTTTTGTAGATTCGGAAGCTTTATCAAGAGTCTACACAAGTATACATGAAAGTTATATCAGGTGTAATAATTATCTTCATGTGGTTATGGCAGAGGTAGATACGACCTTTCCTTCCTTTTTACAATTATATGATATAAAAGTATTTATAACAAAATTAATACAAATAAACGAAAAGCACTTCGAATGCCTAGTCTATTCTTTATATACTTACCCAAACATTGTCTGGCTAATATCCCTGGATATCTGCAGAAATCCGATACTCAGGTATCCGGATAATTATACGACTTCCGGTTTTGTCCAATGACATGGGTCCTCCGGTTTGCGAGGCTAAAAATAAATAATGAGTAAAAAGGACGGTTTTCTAATTAGTCGAATAGCTATACATCGTGACATATTTATACAGAAATATTTTCGAGTAAGTAGCTTAGCAATTATGGCCGCCTATTGACTCAACTTGACTTTTTCTTATTAGTTTCCTTGTATTTTGTGTACCTTTTATGTCAATAAGGAATGTTTCTCAGAAAAACAAAAGAAAATCGCGAACAAAAGGTAATGCGCTTCATGAAATCTATGTGTATAGTCAGACTCTCAGAGGAAATAAAAGACGATCGCTTCGCTCGAGGCGACGGCGCGTCAGAAATCTTTGGTCAGACTAGTGACCATAAGATATTATCTGGGGGCCAGTTCATCTACCCTCTTATCAGAGTTTCAAACCGTCAGGACTTTTGCGTAGGTTTAATGACCAAAATCAACGCGAAGCCAACAGTTTACTTACGGTTGCTTACTTCAGTTAAACGTTAATGGCTGGAAGATGGTGACACAAATTACTTGGTCATTTGTACCAGTATGGCCGTTCTTCAATGTCATGCTCCCCAGAAACCCCATTGTCTGTTTTGCTATTTATATGTACCTACATACCTCGGTTGTACATAATATGATATGTTCTGAATTACCCCTGAAAAACCACCATACTGGTACAAATGACCAAGTAATTTGTGTCACCTTCACCTCACCATAATGATAATCAATCGCCCTCTAACAAGCAGACAAGATTATAAATAGGTGCCAGTTTAAAGCGAGTTTGCGAACCATAGTATTAAAAGAAAACACCTAGGCAAGTAACTAAGTACTTTGTATAGGGGTGTGTGTGTGTATGTTTTGTGTGTATGGGCAAGGGAGAGGAACTGTTGAGTGGTTAGCCCTACGACTACGTCTCGGGATCGGGTTAGTTGTATTGTATACAATACAATACTATTATTGTATTGTCCACTAACCAGTCAATAGTTTCTCCATGTGTGTATGTATGTATATGTAAAAAGTATAGGATAAAATAAGATATCACTAAGTCGAACCATAGGGAACGTAAACCCGTCATATTTTATTTTATTTCAGAGCGTAAACCCTACAGCGAGCCTACGACTTGATGTTAATAAATATTAAAATATGATAAACTATTTAAACAGGTTGATAATAAATTATCAGACTGTAATTGATTCTACGGTGTGTCATTACGAAATATATCCTGCAATAAAGAATTTACAGTTGGAAAGAGTGAGAGAAATAAAACATTATTTTGAAAAAAGAAAAGACTCCTTATCAAGTAATCATAATCTCACCAATCGCTCTTTATCCCATTGATGACGTAATATCTACTTGTAACTAAATAAAGTTACTAAGAAAATATAGGCAGTTATTCAATTTAAGTACCAGGGATGTAGCACTTCAAGCATACAAACGGCGGCTACAATGCAATATTTTGCTACGAGCTCGGCCGTCGTCGTAGGGTCAGTAGGTCTTGTATTTACGACCAGTGAAATCTTACGTAAAACGCGCTCGGCTGGGCTGCTGAAATTATTCATTTTGTATTTAGCCAACGGGGCGTAAAGTACCAGGGAGTGAGGAAAGGCTCAGTCGTGAAACGTTCTCGAAATTGGCTTTGTTGTGGTGATTGAGTGGTTTGAAGACAAAATCTTTGAGTTTGTATTTAATATTTTAAGAATAGAAAGTAAAAATACGGAATAAAATACGATGAATATGCTGTAACTTCCTTCTGTACAACTGTCTACTTTTGTTAAAGATTTAACAGTCTAATATTGATAAAAATAATAATAAGATAGTCCCAATAGTTCTGCGTAATATCTAAGCAGCTGCATCATTCACTAAAAACTCTCAACCTGTAGGCCTAACATCTACAAAATCCTTCAAAAAGCCGCAATTTTGAACACGTGTCGCATAGTAAGGTAATTCCTTCCAAACTGATCAAGAAGCCCAATCACCATCTACACAGTTTTCCGTACACCCTACAACATGGCCACCTACCTAAAACTTTTGCTCTGATAATTATATACTTGGCTTAGGCCCGTACAAATCAGTATACCGATGTAAACCGAGGAACAGAAGACGAACATAATATAAAAATAAAAATAAGAAGTTTCCCCATAATTATAACATTATCTTTTATTAAATCGCGAGAATTTAAAATATTATTTTGTCAATTGGAGATCGACTCTACCAAAATCGAGTCTGGGGTGTCGTTAGTGTATTATTTACGAATGTAATCCGTACACAACACAGCCCCCGACTAATTGGTAGGAATAAATTTTCTAGTAAAAAGTATCCTATATGTATATGTTAATCCAAGGTAGGTAGATTCATCGTTTCAATTGTCTTGCTCGGTATGTTTTAGGTGTCATTATCATCATCATAATCAACAGCTCATATACGTCCCCACCGAAGGCCTACCCTAAATTAGGGCTGATTAGGCGCGATTAGGCGTAGTGCGGGTTGGTCCACTTCACACACAACCTTTGAATTTCGTCGCAGGTGTGTGCAGTCATCACGATGTTTTCCTTCACCGTAAGAGCGTCGAATGAACGTACATATAAATTCGAAATTCGAAAACACATTGGTACGTGGTAAGGATCGAACCCGCGTCTCCCGGACGGGACACAGTGGCCCTAGCCACTACACCACCGAAGCTTTTAATTTGGTATCAAGAAAGTATACTTGTATTGTATTGTAAAGTACAAACTATCTCCATTTCAATCCGTTCAGTAGTTTTGGGGTAAAAGCAGAACAAACGTCCAAATATCCTCCTAACGTCCTAATATTTATAATATATTGCTTCAGGCTAATAGGACCTTTGCATAGAAGTCATACACTAACAACTAAACTATACAAGTCCGCAATTAAACCAAGCAATAACAATGTATTTACACCATGCGAAGGAGGCTAAACATACATTTATGTTTGGAACACCTGCGTGTTAAGAGGGTTCGACCTCCGATCGAGAGGCGACACGTTCCTTCTTTCCCTCCTAAGTTCACACGTGTTTCATATGATTGGATGTATAGAGCAAAAACTTGTACCTATATACACGAAAGGGTGAATACGTTTGAAATGCTCAGAATGTCACGTTTAGTCTTATAAATATGGCTCCGTGACTGGGAGGTAAAGCATTTTGTCCTTCTAATAAAGGTTCCGGGTCCAAATAAATAAAAAGAAATATTGGAACCGCACTGGGGAGACTGTGGCCAAAGAAACATAATTTTGCAGTTTTTTAGGACATTGCTTTTATCTACGGAAATAAGCGTATAACTTAAACACACAACCTTTGAATTTATTCGTAAAGTTTTTTGATTTCCTTTTGTTACATTGTTTTCTTAAATAAATGGCTTAGAACACAGCCGAAACGATGTAAAGACAGATAATTATTTACAACAGTAAAACATTTCATTTTTTTCGATGCATTCTAAAATGATGTAGTTTAAACAAATTATTCTAAGCCAAGTTGACGTCAGTTTAATTAAGCGGAAAGTAACTAGGTCATATCATAACATAACGTAGTACGTATTTAATTTTTTTACAGCCCTCGTTGTAGGCTTTTATAGCCTGTGAGTAATGGGTCGTGCAAATCGGCACGTGTGGAGGGGGGGGGGGGAACAAGGTCAAGGGAAGCTGATTGTAACGCAGTTTATTTATTTATTTTATATAGGGATTTATTTTATCTACCTACGTATAAATTCTTTACATAAAATAGTCTTTTCTGGTTATCTTTTAAAAATCGGGTACAGCATGACCTCAGTGTAAAGGTTGGATTTTCATTTTCATGTATTGAGAAGGTCAATGATAGAGATACTTTTGTTTACGAGGTATACCGTATATAAACACAATAATTCTGCCAAAAGTGGTTTTAAATTGTGTTTTCCATGAGCCAAATATAAATTTTGCCACCCTTCAAGAAAAAAAATACTTTATTTATTTATGAATGGACTAAGCAGATTTTTCCAAAAAACATTGCGAAAAAAGACACTGTAGACCTTTTAGCTACGGCGTAGTACTAAGAGCTACGCAGCGTCGCCCCCGCGTAGCCTTGCTACGTCGTAGCCGCCTTTTCACGTGCCTAAGCCGGACGCCCGGACGTTCGGAAATAGCTACGGTGATTGGTGTTGCCAATTTACAATAATAATGTAGTATTATATTATAAGTAGATGGATGTTTTAAAAATTTTTAGTTTTTGATTCGACAGTAAAAAAAATATTTTAGAGGTGCATAAAATTATGCATTTTTATAAAATGGCGAAACCAATTTTAATGTAGCCATCATTATCATCATCGACGGCCCGTTACAGTCCACTGCTGGACTATGAGCCTCCTCCACTTAAGTGGCGGGTTTTACCATAATCTCCACGCTTGGCAGACGGGTTGGAGATCGCAGATTAAAAGGTTACTGTATCAGAGAGCGCTGCTGCGGGGAACGGGTTCCCTGTTCAATGTGTAGTCCCTAAGTCGCCTCTTACGACACCCACGGCAAGAGTAGGGGTTGGTGACAAATGTATTCTACTCTGCCGTCACCACACGGCGTCATTATACTTTTCATAAAACAGTAAAATCTGGCTATAAGCGACTGAATAAAAAAAATACACAAATCTGTAAACAAAATACAAATTATACAACTACCTACCTACAATAACATGTAAGATAACAATTTAGTAAATTATCATTCATAATAGCAAACGAGATATTGACGACGACGTCTCGGCCGTAATGTTGATTTGATGGCGAGCCATAAATTCAAAACTTAATGAGTTTTGTATTGCATTTTATCCTCATTTATGAGAATCAAGATAGCTAATTTATTTGTTAAAAAAGTTTTCTGATAAGCTCGTATTTTTTTAAAATGCTTGTTTCGAATATTTACACTGTCCTCCCTATTAAAATAATAAAATAAACCGTTTCAAGGTCTGCCTTTTTATTATAACTGTTTTGTATACTGCAAATAATTGTTTTTCATGTCATTCAATTTACAAAGTGAGAAACTGAACAATTTTAGTAAAAACGTTGTAAAATAAAAATATAACCGTAAGAAAACCTACACACGCTAGAAACTCAAAGATTGTGTGTAAAGTGAACCAATCCTCACTGGGCCAGCATAAGTTGTGTTATTATGCTGATAAATCTTTTATTAAGTTCTCCAGCATAAAATTATTCTCCAGTGAAAGCTCATTAATGACAGATGGTGAATAAAAATGGTGTTAATAAATAAAAAGGTCACAAATGAATTTAATAAATAATAAAAACGGCGAGCGACGGCAAAACGGCTGCTATTAACGGCATTGGCGACATTAACGGCTCCTCGACCTTTTGGACGTAATAGCACCATATTTCACTCAGAACGATGATTTGGCTACTTGAAAACAAAGGAAATTAGTAACTTCAAATTTTACTCAAAGCGAAAAGTAAGACGATATAGTGCTTATTGGCATCTCAAAAGAAAAAACACGAGTTTTTAATCTGATTTTGGCAGGCACGTTAAGCCGTTGCTCTTATCTCTACGAAAGCACTCGTTACAAGTCAGTGGTCAGATCAAGTACATTGACTCCAAGAAATGTGACGTCACTCATCGAACTCATAACTAAAGTAATCAATCTCAGATGATTTCGAAAACTAGAAACAATGTAGGCTTGTCCTTTATGCAATACCTACAGGAAAAACAACTAAGAAAACGGGACATTTCTAATCAAAAACCAAGTTAATAAAGCATTAATCTATGAACCAACAGTTAGTTGAAAGTCCAAATCTATTGTAACTAGTTTCGTGTACCTAATTCCGGCAGAAAGGAACGTGATGTGGCTACAGCGAATAGGATTAGATTATATGAGACGAATGAAATCGATCCATTGGTATATCTTTGTGACGTTTGTTTGTACTGTTATATTTTAAGGTGGTGGGTAATTTGCGTTTTCTATAATAAACCAGTCAGCAGCTAGCTCTCGCCTTTTATTGACGTTGCATTGGCGCCGAGATCGGAACATTTTTTTTATTACCACGTGTGCAAAGTTATTTTCGAAAACGAAAATGCCTATTGGGAAATTAGAACCGTTCAATCTAAACTCCAAACAATGGCCGGCGTATATCCGTCGCGTAAATCAGTATATTTTGTTAAATGAAATTAAAGCGGAGTTAAAAGTGCCGTTATTAATTACGGTCGTGGGTGAAGTGACTTATTCATTAATGTGCGACTTGTGTTCGCCGGATTTGCCCGAAACTAAGTCATATGACGCCTTGGTCGAGTTGGTAAATAACCATTTAGAACCACAGCGGTCAGAAATTGCTGAGCGTCATTTATTTAGGTTACGACGACAGCGCGCAGGCGAATCACTCACGGATTACCTACAAGCTTTAAAACATTTAGCAGTGACGTGCAACTTTAGTAACATTACTCTGGAAGAGAATTTACGAGACCAGTTCGTGTCCGGTTTGTCAAGTGATGCGATGCGGTCCAGAATTTTCGCGGAGAAAAAGATCGAGTATAAGGAGGCAGTGGAACTAGCGCTGGCTCTGGAGGCTGCAGAGAAACACGCCGAGGTGAGCGGCAGCACGGTGCCGACGACGGCAGAAGCATTGAGTGCTGGTGGCGGTAGCGGCGAGGCGGGCGAAGGCCTGCACTACTCGGGCGCAGGGCGCGGGCCCCGGGCGCGCGGGCCAGGGAGGTCGGCGGGCGCCGGCGGCGCGGGCCATGGTCCGCAGGCTGCATCCGTCCGCCCCCCGGTCTGCTGGCGCTGTGGCAAGGCGCATCGTGCGGAACGGTGTAGATTCATCCACTATAGTTGTGATGAATGTCATCAAAAAGGTCATCTTAAAGTGATGTGCAAGCGTAGGTATGATAGTGCTAGTGCTAGTGGTCGAGTGGACGGTCGACATAACTACTTGAGTGACGAATCGGATGACATGTTTAACATCGAGGTGACGGCGCAAGGTAACAAACCGTACTTTATTAACGTGTGTATAGACGGACAATTAATTGAATGCGAAATTGACACAGGCAGCCGTATTTCGGCTATCAGTGAGGACATGTTTCAACGTTTGTTTACGCATAAGAACATTAAACCGGACAATTTAGTATTACGGTCATATTCTGGTGCACAAATTCATGCACTCGGTTATATCGAAGTTAGGGTTTGTCTAGGCGATGTTGATACCACATTACCATTATATGTAATTAAAAGTGGGGCTCGACCCTTACTGGGAAGGGAATGGTTACGAGCATTAAAAATAAATCAAATTAATTTATTCGAGTTAACCGAGGATAGATTTGTGAATCAGTTATGTGTTGAATTTCCCGAAGTGTTTACTGATAAGCTCGGTACTTGTAAGCAGCCTATTCAATTACAGCTCACAGATGACGAACCGGTTTATGTGCGCGCGCGTCCCGTGCCATTAGCATTGCGTGCGCGTGTCGAGGGTGAGTTAGCTAGGCTTGAGGCCGACGGATCTATATATCGTGTTGATTACTCTGATTATGGTACGCCGATTGTACCAGTGGTAAAAAGTAATGGCG
Source organism: Carpatolechia fugitivella (assembly GCA_951230895.1). Classification (NCBI taxonomy): domain Eukaryota; kingdom Metazoa; phylum Arthropoda; class Insecta; order Lepidoptera; family Gelechiidae; genus Carpatolechia; species Carpatolechia fugitivella. The sequence goes on from OX579657.1 coordinate 15,782,794, forward strand.
AAATCCGAATATGCGGTGATTATAAGATCACAATTAACCCAAAATTGAAACGAGATTACTATCCTTTGCCTCGTATCGAGGAATTATTTGCCAACCTCAGTGGCGGTGATAAATATACTAAGATTGACCTTCGACATGCGTATGAACAATGTCTTATTGCGGAAGAATCTCGACGTTATACAGCTATTACTACGCATATTGGCACCTTCGCTTATCGTCGTACTCCATATGGTTTATCTTGTATACCTGAAAAATTCCAAAAACTCATGGAAGAGACGTTGCGGGGAGTTCCGGGATGTGTAGTATTTTTGGATGACATCTGTGTCACGGGGGCAAATGAACGGGATCATTTGAGCAATTTGAGGGCGGTATTTGAAAGGTTGCGTACTATGGGACTTACTATTAAATTAAGCAAATGTAATTTTTTTCAGGAAAATGTAAAATATCTTGGTTTCATTATAAACAAAGAGGGTTTGCGTCCTGATCCTAGTAAATTAGAAGCAATCTCTAATGCACCTACTCCAAAAACCGTGTCGCAATTGAAGAGTTTTTTAGGGATGTTAAATTATTATGGAAAATTTATCCCTAATTTAAGTACTTTGCTTCATCCTTTGCATAACTTGTTAAAAAAAGATGTTAACTGGAATTGGAACGAAGAGTGTGAGCGAGCGTTCTGTAAAGCAAAGTGTGTCCTCTTGAGCGAGCGGGTGCTAGCGCACTATGAGGAGGGGCGGCCGCTGGTGCTGGCGGTGGACAGCAGCGCGTACGGGCTGGGTGCCGTGCTCGCACACCGCTACGCGAACGGCAGCGAGCGCCCCGTCTCGTGCGTCTCAAGGACACTTTCGTCGTCCGAGCGCAACTACAGTCAGCTAGATAAGGAAGCGCTTGCGATATTGTTTGGGGTAACGAAACACCATCAATACTTATTTGGGAGACATTTTGTGTTACGCACTGACCATCAACCTCTGACACATATTTTTGGAGCTAAGGGTGGGATTCCACAGACCGCCGCGAGTAGATTGCAGAGGTGGGCGGCGCGACTGGCTGCTTATGATTTTAGTATAGAATACGTGCGTTCAGCGGACAATGGACCCGCCGACGCGTTATCACGATTGCCATTAGCTCAGGAGGGTCACTTAGCAAAAACAGTAGATTATGTCAATTTGGTAGAGGAATCGATGCCGGTAAATTTTAAAGATATTGCTAATGAGACAGAGCGTGATACACTGTTGTGTAAAATTAAAGGGTATATTCAGTTTGGCTGGCCATTGCACGTGAGCTGCGATGATGAAAAATCGTATTTTGTGAGGAAACAAGACCTAGTGTTAGAATTAGGATGCATAATTTATAAGTATCGATTAGTCATTCCTTCAGTACTAAGAAAACACATTTTAGTAGAGTTACATGAGGGGCATTTAGGAGTCAACAAAATGAAAACATTATCCCGCAGCTATGTCTATTGGCCAACCCTAGATAAAGAGTTGGAAGAGTTGTGTCGAAGCTGCGAGGCGTGCAGAGCAGTGCGGGACGCGCCGCCGCATGCACAGTTACATCCCTGGGAGTTTCCGCTTCATCCCTGGCAGCGGGTGCATGCAGACTTTGCTGAGTGTGTAGGAAAGCATTATTTGATTATTGTGGATGCACATTCCAAATGGATCGAAGCGGTGGAAATGCGTAGTACTAATGCGAGCTTTACCATTGCGGCGTTTAGAAGTATTTTTGCGCGTTTTGGTTTGCCATCGCAACTCGTAACCGACAATGGCCCGCCATTCTTTTCACAGGAGTTCAAAATATTTTGTAAAAATAATTGCATTAAACATGTAACTTCAGCACCTTATCGACCGCAAGGCAACGGGGCGGCCGAAAATGCCGTCAAGACTGTAAAGAAAGCAATAAAAAGAGCAATACATGAGGGTGAGAATGTCACGACCGCTCTAAGTAAATTTTTATTGCAATATAGAAATTGTGTTCACGCTACTACGGGTGTATCTCCGGCAGTGGCTTTACAGGGTCGCAGGCTCCGAAGCCGTTTAGACGCGGTGCGGCCGGACGTGGCGGCGACGGTGCGCGCCGCACAGGAACGACAGGTGCGAGCCGCCGGCGGCACGGCACGCTCCGCCGCCGTCGGAGACCTCGTGCTAGCAAGGGACTATTCTAAGGGCGGAAAAAGGTGGTCTGAGGGCAAGGTAGTTAAACAAACTGGTCCAGTTTCATATAATGTTGATATGGGCCGCGGCGTTCTATGGCGTAGGCACGCTGATCAAATTGTTAAAAATAAAAATAGATACTCTCTATCGCGGGCATCTATCCAACCAGGGGCGGAGGAGGTTAAGTCAAATAACATTCCATCTCCTAAGTCCGCGGGGGAAAGAGTTACTGATGACTCATTTGAAGACGCTTCTGATGGCGCTGAAGGTTCGAGTCAGGAGCCAGACAATCCGGCCACTGATGTTGACCCGGTCAGTGGTACTCGGTCTCCATCACCACCGCCGCCATCAGGTGCGTCTGCACGAGCACTGCGTGCGTACAATCGTGCTAAACGGACCGAGGTTTTACCCAAATGATTTGCTGGAGATTTGAATACATTGTAGGTTTAGCATAAGTGCTTTCTAATGATTTGTTTAGTTTTTAGTTATGCAGTTGTTGTTTTGTAGGGGAGAAAATGTGACGTTTGTTTGTACTGTTATATTTTAAGGTGGTGGGTAATTTGCGTTTTCTATAATAAACCAGTCAGCAGCTAGCTCTCGCCTTTTATTGACGTTGCAATCTTTATTTATCAGCTGCTCTGGCGAATGTCGATTTTTCGGATATTGTATTGGTCTTTGTTGTTGGATGTTTAATCGAGGGGTACGAGCCTATCAATCAAGCTAGCTGTCAAACATCGAATTCGGACAATATTTCGATTGAACAATTTTAGAAGGACTTGAGTTTGTAAATCCGTAATTATGCTTTTTGAAAACCGGATTCCGCAAACGTTCGGGTATCCTGCTTATTTAGTGTTTTCTTTTTTGATAAATAAAAAATAATTTACATCGGACTGTACCTATAAATTGTTACAAAAAATTATAAGTATGTAAATAAGTTAAAACAGTATAGTTAACAAATTCTCCGGTCTATTTGTTCTACTTTTTTTTTAATCACAGAAAACAATAAAAAACTAAATCCGTCGATTTTGATAAAATAATAAAAATAGATAGATAGAAGATTGTAGATAGTAGATTTTTGAATAAAACTTTTTAGCTATCTATCTATCTAATTGCAAGATTACCAGGTAATTAGTGAAAACGTGAAAACACATCCCAACAGCTGTCATCGCTATAACACGAGCTGTTTTGTAATAAATTAATAATAGTAAACCCAGCGTTTTCTTTGTTTCGAACCTGTGAACGATAAAATACGTATTTTACGGGAATGTCCCACGTAGTTGTTAGTACGTGTTGAAAATGTTCATATTCATATGAATATTCATTATATTTTATATAATGAATATAGTTATAATGAGATCTTAATAATTTTATATTTAAGCACAGTACGTGTGTGGCACCCCGTAGGGGCACCGCAAAAACAATGAGGTAGCAACATTATACACATTAAGAAATTGACAGTACAACAATCACAATAACAGTTTGGTCTAAATACAACTCTTCCAATTTATAAAAGCTCTATTTTGTAGATATTTTTTAAAAGGTTTTCTAACATGGAAAATTTTTCTTGATTTTTTAGTAATTAGGTATGTTATATAAATAGTTTTCAAGTACCAGGTGACTATAGCAGTAAAAGAACTGTCATGCTGACCTGCTTTCATTATTTATCTTAATGAAAACTTTTACTAAGTTATCGTAAACCAGTGACAGTAGCCGGAACCACTAGCTTCTTCTTTTGGTAGATCAACGTGCATTTTGAAACACGGAAACCGCTTATTATTAAAACAATGACACTGATAACTCACCCATGCATATAAATTACAGATCAACTAAATGCGGTGCGAATCTACAAATCGTCTTGTCTACTCTAGTTATTGCCAAAAAAAGCAACAAAATTGTAACATGTTGAAATACAAAGAACATTTGGAACTATGAACAAAGGAGCCGACGATGAGGTCACCTAACCCATATATATATATCCATGAAAACATTACCTCCCTCGTTTACTTCACGCGTGCGGTTAACGTAAATCAGTAAACAAACAAACTCTGCTGTGGAAAACCCACCGTTTTAGGGTTCCGTTCGCTTTAAACAGGACGAGTGTATCTGAGAACCATTACTTAGGTACTGTGCGGATGACGAGGACTCCGTTTCACGTTCTATATGAATGCAATGCCTTGTCAATAATAAAAGTCAGTTTCTGGGAGGACTTAAAATTGCCACCGGGAAAGTCTAAACTTTGAGCCCTTTATCGACTGTCATTTTCCTCAAAGCTGTTATCTGAAGAAGGCTATTTAGAATTGAAGGGCTGACTACAATAGATCCTTTTGTGACGTAGTGGCCATCAGGATTGTCTTGCCCGATCCTTTCCTATCAAATAGTCATAGGGTGCCGGTGACAAATTACGTCACTAAGACGAAACCTTACAACTGTCTGTAGGTCATTTACTATAATTCCTTATCTGCACAATCAGATCTTTTTTAGTTTTAATCTTCACACTCGAATTGAAAAGTATTTTTTTATTTAATCTCGCGAAGGAAGTTGAAAGCCTTATTAGCTTTTTTAAAATTACAACAATTTGTTTCTTTTTTACGTTTAAAATTTCAGTCGTTACTAGATGTTACGAGTACAGAATTGCGCGAGTGATTTTTCATCACAAGAATTCAATCAAATATTCTCATCTCTAGTGTCAATCAACCTGAGATTGGCACCTAAAATATAGACTCCATTCTCAGAACGGTATAGTATTTGTACACCATTTGTGCCTACATTTAAATCAATTTATGTTAGAAAACATTTTTTTTCCTTAATTATCTTGTTTAAGTATTTACAAACATGAATATTATTTTGAAATATTTAGTTCATTATTTTATTATTTCATAACAATTATTTAACAAATCTTTTTTTAATTATTTGTAGTTTTTTCATTGTTTGTTCATTGTTTTGTTTTTGTTTATTGTTTGTTTTGTTTGTTAATTAATTGTATTTGTGTTGTTGTTTGTGTCAATGTTATGGTACAAGTAGTACGTAAACATTTTTAACCGAAGCGATAAAAATTATCGCATTGAACTAAAATTACATATCTGGTCCGAATATTCTTTGACACAGCTGATCACTAGAGATGGGAATATTTAATTAATCTTTTTAAGTATTTTTCGTGCGTTAAAGTGCCATAATAGTATGCATGAATAAGTATCTTGTATGTTATGAAATATACTTCAATTTTATAGGTACTGTTCTTTATTATTGATGTAATTGACTGCTCTTCACTGCTCAATATAATTGACGATCTTACAACCCACACGATGAAGAAGAAGAGGAAGAAGATAAACTTCGACCTTTATCTGGACGGAACTCTGTAAAAATATACCGTGTTTGCGCTTGACCGGCTCATGCTATCTTTACTACTGTACTAACCGCGTTCATAGCCGAGTGAATTTCAACAAGCGATATTTTTTTATCATTTCGGTGAGATTTTTTATTTTAATGTTTTTCTACGCAGTTTCGATGACAAATAAAACTTTATTCTATTTTATTTCGTGTGTGTGAATGGGCATCGAATATTATAAAAACTTACTGAGATATTTAAGGTTGAATTTTTTTTAGGCTACTGAAATGAAAAGTGTCAACCGAAATGATAAAAGTGTGCACCGTTGTGATAATTAGTCCACCGAGATGATATAACTGTACACCGTAATTAATTTAGCCCACTTAAATGATACGGCCAAGGAAAGTTGTATAGCGTAATCAGGGTTCAGTCTGTGTTAGGACTGTCTTTTTATCCATATCAAACGTCTTTCTTTCTTAAATATATAACGTTTGCTTATTCTGTAGTTGACTAAAGCGTAATAAAATAAAAATAAAAACTTAAATAAGTTATGAAATAAATTTTGATTGTATAAAATTCTAAAATAATTTCTAAGATGCCATCTAATAAGTAGGATAAAGATTCTTTCCACATTCTTAATTATTTGGCCATTAGCCGTAACATAAATAGAAACGTAAACAAAAATAAAATTATAACCCTTTGACTCAATATTTCACACAAGGAACTCTAAGACTTATGGTTGTTTTCATTTCGGTGACATATTTAATTTCCATGGACTGTTACCGGTATTTAAGTCCACCGAATCCTCTGAAATGATAACACTGAGATGATAAAATTTTAAGTTAATTGCATATAAACTCCGAAATAAAATCTGTATTTTATATAATACTGGTTAAATAAAAGAATACTTAAAGAGAAAGCAAAATACGAATTAAGGAAGAAATCGAATGAATATAACACGAGTTATAACGGCTACCGAAATTAAAATATTTTTGTCTCCTATACCACTGAAATGATGAACTTACCTTTTTGGCGGGAAACCACGACACGTTGTGACCGGTGTGTTCACGCCGAGCTCTCGAGCGGGACTGGTCGAAGGTGGCGCAGGGTAAGGGGGACACACAGATTCAATGCTAACGGAGGTATCTTACCAAATATAACTCCCCACTGGAATGAATACTTTTCTCCGGACAAAAGTTGATTGCCTGTCAAATTTATTCTTACGTAATTAAACAATTAGAAATGATTTCCATTGATGGCTTAGTTATCTATTAATATATTTTAAGTACATCTGAATTGATTTAATAAGTAACATTTCCGATACAAGGCATTATATGAGCAGAGATAGGTCCAGGACAAGTCACCGACATGATAAAATGGCACTTCAATTTTTTTTTTATATATGTAATTGGGTACGTACCTTAATAAAATTTATTGCACAAGTGGAGGGCTATGTATTCTGCCCAGAAAAAATATAATCAACCATATAGAAAGACATTGCACTACCGTTCTCAGCTCCGCCGTGGTTTTTGTAAGCTTGGGCAATTCACCCAGCCCGCGGTTATCGTAGGAGTAGGTATAAATGGCATGTATTTTAAAAGTGCATTCTATATTTAACTAGCCCACATTTTCATTGAAGCGTCCAATCTTGATCAAAATGTGGGTTGGGAAGCAACTTTGATATGTCTAGAGATGGAAGGGTCAGGGCTTAAAAGAGGCAACGGTCAGTTACCTACTTTTTTTCATCAACCAATAAATCAATTTAATTATTTATTTAAATCTGGTAAGACATAAACTTAATTAAAAAAACAGTGATCCGTCTGTCTAGGGTTACAATATCAAGTCGAAATGTTAGATTTCCTGACCAAATCCTGATAATGTTCAAAATCGTTAGGGTCAAAGCTTAGAAAATTATGACTCAATGTTGATGTTGTAATAAAAAAAAAAGATAAAAAATATGTTTATATGTATTCAAATGGAAAATTATGGCAAAACAATACGCAAAGACCTTCAAGTAAGTATTAAAATTATTCAAGTTGTGGCAGAATATCAGAACGTGGGTGTAATATGTGCATTTTGAACATTGTCATTTTACTTAGGTAACTAATCCATTTATTCTTCACCAGGGAATTCAACGCTTATTGCTTTTTTATTCTTGACTGTACCCGATTCAAATCCATATTTCTTGCCTGCATGACTGACAAAAGATCAAGAAGAAGAATTTCAAACATGCCCGCAAAATTACGGTCACGCGGCAACCCTATCCACCCTTTAATTAACTAGAGAGTGTAATACACTTTTTCTGTGCCGATCAAACTATTTCCTTTTTTATTACCACCGTTTACGATTCGACGCCATTTTTATAGCTAAGTTAAAACTGAAAAATAAAAAAACCTAAAAATGGCGGCAATGTACGATAACCCCGTCAGAGTAAAGTCAAAGTCAAAGTCAAATTTTTTTATTCGAATTAAGATTTTTACAAATCATTTTTCGACGTCAAAGCTATCATGGATGGCACGTTCACTACCAGTGTACGCCCTCTGTGGAGAAGAACGGCCAGAAGAACGTATAAATCAGACTCTGACCATCAGGTATCATGTAGACCGACGACTTAACGTGCTTTTTGAAGCACGGAAAAGCTTATATCCCGGTGATGATCCTTCAATAACAGTTGTCAAATGGGAAAACTTAAAACTGCCGGTGGTATAACCGCAAAAGCAGTAATAACACGGGTTAACATAGCTAAAAGAGTTAATTAATGCAGATCTTGTTATTTTCGCCGTATCTCTACAGACCCGTGTTATACAGTACTTTTTGAGCCTTTTTTGTCGTTCTTTGTGGAAGAAACAAAATCGCGTTAGCTTAAAATTAAGTACAATCTACTACGCACTTAAGTCCCTGGTTCAAAATCTCTTAGGTCAAAGCAAACAACCCAAATAAACGAGGGTAGTCCTACATTTCGCATTTGTTTTTGTTATCCTTTTTTTTCTTTGTTCAATATAACTAATGAACTAATCCTCCCGAGCCCAGCGGTAAGTAATACCTACATTAGCCTTATTGCGTCATAGGATAAACCAAGTAACGTAGACAAAGCTACGCTAAATAAACGTCAAATATTGCGCGAAAATCTCGCGGATACACAAACACTGTTTTCGCAGTCTCATTTCCGTTTACAAATCGACTGCGATACATCTAGAAAGAACGCAACATCGCGTGAAACGTAGTTTTTTTAAACAAAACTGAAACAGATTTTAACCACTTTTCTGTATTAAACCTCAATTAAAACATAGTTTATTTACAATACAATTACCAAATCGACCGCGGCAAAAAGCCGAACATCATAAACCAGAAAAGTAATTAAAGAAAAGATATTCACCTGATTTTTTTCTTTCAGTGCCGCCGGACGGTATCCGGCTGCATGACTGAGTTGCGAGGCACTGGCACTGTGAACCGAGGAGCCGGTTCGGTCTGGACTGGTCCGGTTACGTCCGGGGCGGCCGGGTGCGGGCAGGGCGCGGCCGGGACTGCCAAGCAAGACGCTAGTCCGCCCGGCGCGGTCGATACTGAGCCAGACAACAGGTTAAAGGCGGTACACAATGGGCCAATGTAGGGACGCGTTCACGTCGGGTTGTTTTATTTAGTTTTTGCTCACTAAAATTGTCACAGTTACCTCGATATTTCAGAACGGTTGCACGCTTCATGGTCATGATGAGTAGACTAGTGTGGCGAGTGGACAGCTCCTAAGGACAGACATATCTGTCTACCCGATGCGGCGACTAGACTACCCTCATGTTGATTGTTTGAATCACTACAATTGTCACTCACTTGTTTCTCACGGCACACAATACTCACTGTGTTAATACGCGACTTTAAAGTTGGAACATTTCAACGATGATTCGAAAATCTTAAAACATACATTGTTTTGGCTCTGTTTAACTGGATCTGCGTAACAGAAAGACACGCAGCCATGCGAAAGAAAAACAAGCCCTTATTATTTATTTTCCCATCAATAATTGCATCCCTTTCTGTTTTACAGCGAATTGTCACCATCTTATTTTTAGTGTATGCACCATAGGAATTGTGTCTTAATTTCGTAGCCAAAACACCACCGATGATCATTTGTATTATAATGTATAAGAACCATAAATGAATAATTAAATTTTATACTTACCTTTTAATAACACACTTATCTTTTCTTTCTTTCTTTCTTCTTTCTACCGGGTTATTACCACGATTTTGGTTTAAAATAAGCTTTTTAATGAGCTCACCGATATTTCGACTATGTTGCAATAGTCATGACTATCACGGCAGAATTGAAGTAGTTACCTTTTGTTTTGTTAGACTGAGATGCAATATCTGATTTCAAACATTGCTTTTTCAGGATAGTCCTGTGAAGTCCTGTCGCCGATCAGCATCATTTGAAATAAAAAATATCCGTAATTGAAGTTTCTTTTCAAGGCTTAAACTTAAACAAAACAAAAAGATGACGATGGTGATTGTACAGCTGTGGTTCATTAAAAATTCGGAAACAAAAAAAAACATAAAAACAGCAGACTAAATCTATGACAGCCCATTGTATAGCAGCATATTTATAACCCCACACAGGTTAAAAACCCAAACCGTTTCGGCATCTCACTCTCGGCTATCAATAGTGCTATAAGAAAGCGAGACGGAAGATCTGATTGGAAGACCAGCTAGCCGGTAGGAGTGTAGTTGCGTGCGCCGGGTCTGGATGTAAACATGACAAGATATGGAAGTCCTGGTGAAAGGACCAGAGTCCTGGAATAATTGCGGAGCGTTGAAGAGTTCACAGCTTTAAAAATAAAATATTCTTGTTACAGATTACGTCTGGTAATGAAAAATCTAACAATTATAAAGCGAAAGATTAAAAAAGTTTCGATCTTAAACCGGAATCTAATCTGCATCTCCTCGGCTATCCGGGCAAATCACAGGCACATTTACCAAATAAGCAAAAAAAATTTTGCTTAATTCTTAGATAACTATCAACGTTATTATCATATCTTAAATCATTACTACCTGACCCAGCAGACGTTGTCCTGACATTTTGCCCAACACCTACCCTACACCTATCCTTGACCATTTTGTATTGGAAAACTAAATTGTCGTTTTTAGTATTTTCTGTTATTTATTATTTATGTTTCTCACCATTTAAACCTTCCCTAAACTTCCACAAATATTTCAAGATCAAAATTAGCCTAATCGGTCTAGCCATTCTCGAGTTTTAGTGAGAAAAACGAACAGCATTTATAATAAGGCTATCAACCAATTTACTGGTTTGAATCTTGAATCGGAAAGTACCCTTGCCACGATTGCTACGTCGTAGCAGTAAAAAACAAATACTTGCTACATCTCTACGCTGCCGTAGTAACTGACCTACGAAGCTCACAGAATCCCTAAGTTCATAATCGATTCATCTGTACTATAATTCAATATAGTAAAATTGACCAGTTATTAAGGTACATACATAAAAATATTTATTGCACTGTTTAGATAAAACATTAATTAATATTTAAATATTGTATTATTTTCATAAAACAATTCGCGTGCCTGGCGCCGTGAAGATCTTTGAATGCAATTACTGCAGATAATTTAAGAATTCAAGGAAAATATTCCACACTATATAGGTAGTAAGAAACAACAAAGAACAGAGATTATATAAACTGACTTCCACGTTCGACCTTTAGCTCATGTTCGCCTGGTTCAATATCAGGACCTAAATCCAGGTATTCAAGACAGCTAGGCTAGAAAAATACAAAGCCATTATTACAATAGTGAGTACTATTGTAATCATGGTTTTTATATAACATACACAGTGCGATACAGAAGAAAAGAAAATTCAATTTTGTAATGATGAAACTGAATTTGTTACCAATGACAAGACCAGATTCACCGGATTACTTGATTAAGTTTAATCCGGTGTATCTGGTCTTGTCATTGGTAACAAAACTGATCAGTTTAAAAATCAACAGAGTTGCCAAAATTCGTAAACCCTTAATTTTGTTTACACATTTGCATCGCACTTCTTCTACTTGGTTAGGCAAATTAATTAAAACGAAACTAAAGGTTACTCTGAATTTTTTAAGAAAGAAAGAAGAAACAAAGAAAGTAAATTTAATTTACAAAGACTCGTAAAAGATTTAAAGCTTGAAAAACTTGCTGGCAGAAGTGCTTTAAAATACAGGGTTACTTACGTTACTCTTAATTATTTTATGTATAATATTGACTAGGTTCAGCCAGATCATTTTTTTGCCTCGGAAGACCGATATAAACCGTCGGTTATGGCCGCCATCTTAGGAATCCGGACAACGCGCGCTCGTTTGCAAAAATAATTATTTTGCGCCTGCCACAATAACTGACAATATACCTAAGTAGGGATCCCCTAAATAACTGCCAGCACATTTTTTATCAGCACTATTTCACAGATGATTTCCCTAATCCTAATTTTAAAATCCAGCTATTCTTTTCATTTTTGTGATGAAAGAGAGGAGATGAATTCAAATGAACCAAGAATTTTATTTTGAATAAAAGTTGGATGTCCTTATGTCCATTCTTGCAATCGACGCGTTCAAATTCTACAAAATCGATATTTGACAGCTGTAATAAATATGTACCTATAAAAAAAATAACAACCTGTCCTGATGGATGTCCATCTGCTGTCGTTCAAAAGGTGAAAAGGGTGGACGAACTTAGCTCCAATCTTCACGAATTTTCAGAAAAAATATCCAATCAGCACGAAAAAAAAAAATTATGTGCCATCACCTCAAATAAAGGTGTAGATCGATATGATTTTAATAACACACATATCTACCGGGTTATTACCACGATTTTGATTTAAAATAAGCTTTGAGCTAGATATGTGTGTTTGTGTTATTAATATTAACAACCGCGAAAACCCAAAAGTGTCAATATGGTTTTGTTTCGTGGTCAGTACCACGCTTAACATTCCGTCGACGACGTGGGCATGACCTTTTCATTACACCTAATTTTGTCGGCGAGTCGAGTAAAACAACAAAGGAAAATGAGACCCAAATCCTTAAGATACAAAACTTACTCACTTACCTACTTCTGATGAGGTTTTGCTTAACAAATTTTTGATTTGCGTGAGTATAGTATGGGTCGGAGTGTTGGACCATCAAAGGGATGGATGAAAGACGACTTCATGCTAGTGAAATGAGAATGCTGAGATCGATGTGTGGAGTAACAAGAACGGACAAGATTAAAAATTAATATATAAGAGGAAGTTTGAACGTTACGTTAGTGATAGATAAAATGAGAGGAAATCGCCTTACCTGGTATGGACATGTAATGCGGAGAAATGAATGTTACGTGAGGAAAAAGGTATTGAATTTGAATGTGGATGGATATGTTGGGAGAGAACGACCAAAGAAAAGATGGATGGATTGTGTAAAAGATGATATGTTCAGGAAGGATGTGAGTGTCGAATTGACGGCTGATAGGGATGCATGGAGGAAGAAAACATACTGCGCCTACCCCAAATGATGGGATAAGGGCAAGCCAATGAAGTATGGTAGTTATTATTTAACAGAAGGCAAAAATATACTATGCAAATAGAGATTTTCGGAAATAACAATTTTGTTTGTACTTTTTTACTCAATGGAGAACGACACAACGGGCCCGCTTATTTAAAAAAAAATATCTTCCGGTCTATGATGGTGAAGCAGTTAGGTTAACGTTATTCTTCCAATTTAATTATCTACATAAGGTTAGGCCATTTAGTACTTATTTAAGGATCTAGGCCTTATCAAAGCTATTCCTAGAAACGATGATAGAATAATCCTGAGTGTGTGATTCATTGACAAGCATCTTGTAAATTACAATCAACATGTTTGTTCTTGAGCTTCTTCAAATAATAGGTCATTGATAATTTTAGTGCATCCTACACATTAACAAGAGAGAAAGACAGATGTGCACTTCCGTTCTATCCGGACTATTCCGAACATACTTCTTCTTTATCGTGTGGGTGTAAGATCGACAACCGACCTCACAATCCCTAGTGTCAGTGTTATAGGGCCGCCACAACAAAGCAGTTTGAAGCACGCGCCCAGCTGCTTGATAAACACGAGGCTTTCACTCACTCGCGTATGCTTTTGGATCTTCCCACTTACGCAACCGAGTGCGTTACCCCAGCCAGAAAATGTCGAAAATCGTCATCCAAGTGCAATAGATAATAAGGTATAAAATTACCTATTATCTATTTTGGAATGTAGCTTCCAGAACCCAGGGTCAGACTGTTACATTTTTACAGAGAGTTTGAGAGCTGTTACATTTACGTGCTCCGGCTGATGTAATTACTGCTATTGGAAGCAATTCTAAATACTTTTTTTAAATAAAAAAAGTCTGATGATCCATCTCAGCCGTCAACATCTGATGGGGGATTTTCTGGCAGCTCTTTAAAAAATAAAAATATTAGTTCTAATTAAGAAGATAGATGGCACCAGGTGTATTTCGTGGATTTTTTGAAAATAGTAAAAGTGTTTACAATTCCTAACTTTAATTTCAGATAAATAAGCGATGTTGCATATTTATTAGTACATTAAAAATTATCTGTGATTAATTTTGCATTTAATTTATACCTATACTTACTTTAATAAAGTAAAAACACTTTATTGCACATAAAAGTAACATACAAGCAGTTAGGTACAGGTTTATAGGTTACTTTAATTTAATATCTGCATAATAATCATCATCTACATAGGTATTCCGTATTTTTTTATTACCTACGCGCAATATATTCTATCTGTAGATTCAAAAATATTTAATTATAACTATGTTTTATTTTAGGGCTTGTGTACCCGTCTGTACAAAACCACGTAATATTCTCACGTATTATCTTGTAAGTTTTAGAAGGTTGGTATAATGTATTGCGCGACCACTTTTTTATAACATTCTAGATTTGGTCGGGTTACCGCGCATACATCATTTCTTTCGATTATCTCGTTAATTAATTAGTGTACAGGTCTGAAATTTCACATGTATAAAATTGAACTGTATATCTAATTATTGATATAAGATTCAGTTACTATTAATGCAGGAAACTCGGTTAATCGGTCGTCAAATAACTCCGCTGGGCGCCGTGGCCGGAACAAATTGGAGTTTCATCATAACTTTTTAATTACGTATTGGATACTAATGAAACTTCAGTACCATTTATAAGTAGTAATTACCTATATAATAACATTTCAAGTTGGTCTTTGGAGCGATTATTGGAAGTGCTAAGACCTTGCTAAGACCTATTGAAGCATATTTCTACTTCCTAAAATAACTTCAAAACGGTGCATTATCGTGGATTCTTTTATTGCTTACCAAATTATAACTAATTAGCCAGATGTCCTGTACAAAAATCATAATCATCCGTTCAGCCAATTCCGAGATACAGCAATCGTGCAAACGTTACCCCAGCCGGATTTTAAATATCTTCGCAACCATAGCAAACACAAGTACAAATTAAGTTTTATCATTTATACCAAATAGATACCTAATTATTTAGATAACAATTATTTCAACATACCCGTTAGAAAAAAAAGATCTGGCTGCGGTAACGTTACTCCAGCCGAAACTGTTTTTATCAAATAATTAAAAAACTATCAGCTTACCAAATTTAAGAATCAGCTTACCATTTACAGAAGCTGTATACCTAATTATCTATTGCACTTGGATGACGATTTTCGACATTTTCTGGCTGGGGTAACGCACTCTACGCAACCAGTGACCAGAAACTTGAAACTGTCATATAGAACTTCTTGCTGCACGTCAAGCCGTTGACCATCCCCGAATATTTTTATAGTACAAATGCTGATCGAGATTTTGAGAGTGTCGTCGGTGGTCTAGTGGTTAGGGCCGCTACCTCCCGTCCGGGAGACGCGGGTTCGGTCCCCACCACGTAGCGATGTGTTTTTGAATTTCGAATTCATATGTACGTTTATTCGACGCTCTTACGGTGAAGGAAAACATCGTGATGAAACCTGCACACTTCTGCGACGAAATTCAAAGGTTGTGTGTGAAGTCGACCAACCCGCACTGGGCCAGCGTGGTCGACTAAGGCCTAATCAGCCTAATTCAGGGTAGGTTCGAACCCCTCGGCGGGGACGTATATGGGCTGTTGATGATGTAGAGCCTATTAGCCTATTCACATTGTGTGCTTTTGTTAATTGAATCTGCAGTCTAGTTGGTAGTACTATACTTGCCTGTGAAGTTTCATGTTCGTATCCCACCCAGGGTTTCTTCTGTGTGACGAGCACTTATGTTTTCAATTTGTCCGGATGTTAATAAATAAATATAAATACCTATTTATTCATTTTACATATTAACTATGTACCTATACTTTATGTCCCGTCTGCTCCAACGCTCATCGGTTCTACGACAGACGTCTACGATTCTCGAATGGAGACCACGTCTCGGGAAACGTAGTGTGGGACGTCCCCAGGTGAACTGATGACCTGAGGAAGGTCGCTGGTGGTGGCTGGATGAGGAAAGTCACCAGACATTAGGCCCTTGGGGAGGCCTAACGTCCGATAGTGGACCGCAATAGGCTGATTGATGATACTTTATATCTGTATTTAATAGACATGAAACCAGTCATATTATCTATTTGTCAACTTTCTAATCTTATTAATCTGATGATGATGATGAGCTCCTGACTGCTTCAGCACCGATTTTGGCGCTCATGTACTCGAATGAGACTCACGAAGGCAATTTTATCTTTTTTTAATTTAATTTTGTGTGTGTGTTTTTTCTTGTGTTTTGAGGTAGTGAATAATCTAGTAATCTAATGTACTCAAGGTAGAATTGATTGTCCTGAGCTCTTCTAAAACTTAAAGTACCATCAAGAAAGTTACGCCATTATGTGTTACTAGATGTTCCCTCGTCTAGAGTTAATTACAGAAGTAATAGTTTTCTAGTAGTAATAATATTATTAAAAAGGTGTTGTTAAACGAATTTTTCAATAAATATGCCACACACACTGATCAGCGAAGATCGATTCACCCACGAAGTTTCTAGATTTTGTTATTAGGTATTAGTGTTCTAAAATCCACTGAATCCGTTGTTGTTTTTTATATAAACTGTCTCCTACATGTGGAGGCTTGTAATTAGCTTTTGTGTTATCTATACAGATACATTCATTGTAAATTTTAGCTGTAAGCTTCCCAAATAAAATAAAAATAAAATGTCTTATGTAAAAGGTCCTTTAGTCGCATCACGCATACAAAACACTCGAGAATGAGTAGTGTATTACGTGTTTAGGAGTAAATAAATCACTTTTAGTTAATTAAAAGAATAGAATAGAATTACTCACCAAACGAATAACAATCATGACGCATTGGACTGTTACTGTGTTGCTGTCTGTTGTAAGTTTCTCATCATTGTCATTTCACTGTATGTATAGGTTACTTCTTACTTTTACTATTACTGCTCGACGAAAACCTTGCTGAGAGGATTCCTATTTTTCATTTAACTAAATTTCATTCGTTTCATTTTGTTTTCTTATCTACTATGTCTGAATTCAGAGCTAAGGCTAAAATGTAAACAAATATGGCGCGTGTGACATCTTCGAAAGTGTGAAAAATATAATATGTAAACTTATGACTTTTTTACCGGCTTTGACATGCAAATTATAAAACTGAAGACGCTACTTTAAAAATCTGGATATGAGAATATAAATACTGAAGACGTTTGTTTATCAATTTGGACAAGGAAAAAATATTTGACTGAAGACGATTATTTCTTCAACTGGATAATGGGAAAAAAATACTGAAGACCTTTGCCTGCTCAAAAAGGAGCGAAACGAAAAAAAAAATGTGTTTGTTGAACTAAGTAAACGCGAATATTTTTGTTTCATTGTGTGATCTATATCATTGTCAGAGTATGTATAGGTTTCTAGTATAGTGAATACGTGAATGACATGCAACTTCTTGCGAACGGCTTTTATACATTTTAGAATCAGGGCTCCGTGTATAGGTAAACAAGAGTTTGTTCGGTGATTTCATCTCCACAGAGTCCGCACATCATATTAGTGGACTCACAAAAAAAATATAATGACGATGCATAGAGATGTAATATAAAAATGCTATGATATTTAAATTATTATTTTTAACTCCCGTCGCAAAAGAGGGGTGTTATAAGTTTGGCTGCTATGTGTGTCTGTGTGTCTGTCTGTGTGTCTGTCTGTAGTACCGTAGCTCCGGGTGAACTGATTTGGATGCAGTTTTTTTAACGACTGATCCTGCCCGCATCAAACGGATTCCCACGATCTTCACCAGACCGTTTGTCCCCTCGCTACGTCTTCCAGCCCTTCTTATCAACTACCGTCATCATCAGCTCTAAGGACAATAAGGGAGCGGAGATGACTTGGAATGGTAGATGTTACTTATGCATTCATCTTCTTCATTCTCGTTGAGTAGAATTAAGAAATAAACGCAAAATCTACATTTTTTTTGCAGGCTTTAACGCTGGTCTCGTCCTTCGAAGTGGGGGCGCGTAAAGAGGAATGTCCTCCGGGCAACCCGCTGTGTAATGTCTGGCAGCCGTGTGAATACAATGAGACAGTTGTGGTCAGTATCTGTTGCTACGTTGACATATTCTGAAGTCTGTCTTGTCTATCTGGCCTTCACAATTATTCCATTGAGCAGAATTTGATGAAATTCGAAAAAAAAATCGATTGGCACCTATGGATAGACCTTAGGCTACTTTTTACTGAATGAAACGGGCAAAAAATAGTAAACACCGTTGATGTAGCCGCAAGAGGACAAGATATACCTTATAATATAATACCATATAATATTAAGAGCAATTTCCCCATATTCCGTACCCAAGTGGCCAGCGAGACTATATAAAGCGGCAACACTCGTGACGCCCGCTCTTTTTTTTTTCCTCGGGCGCTCGGTGAATTCACATCAAGGGACGATATCTCATGTTATTTTTTGGTGCTGCGTGTCACGTGAGCCATTTCTTTTCTGTTTTCTCACTTATTTTGATAATTTGTGCTAATTAATTTTCGAAGTTGTGATCAAGTGTGTGGATTTGTGACATGTTGCTTTTCTCGAGGTATGTTTTGATTGTGTTTCTAAACTAAAATAAAAGAGGTTAAGATTTTCTTTTGTATTCGTTTTTTTTTTGTTTTTGATCCTGTTCTGGACCTAAAATCAGAAGTCGGATAAAGAGCAAAGAAAAGCCCACTAGAAAGTACACGAGAAAGGCAACGCTGTTCATTTGTATTTAATTGTTCGTTCCCGTTATATCATTTTTGTTGTTGTTTTGTTTTATCGGTCTACCCACTATGCGGAGTAGATCCCGTGGTCGATCGCGAACGCGTTCAAGAAATGGCTCGCGTGCTCGAGCACGGCGTCGCCGTTCTTCAAGCAGGTCGCGCGACCGAAGAACTCGCGATTCTTTTAGACGGTTATTACGTAGCTTGCGAAGTCGTTCTCGCAGTGTTACTTCACGTCGTTCGCGAAGTGCTTCTCGTAACAGGCAGTGGCGTACGTTACGTAGATCGATCGATTTACGGAGTAATTCTCGTGATAGACAGCGTTCTCGTTCTCGTGGTTCTCGATGTTCCCGTTTGGGCAGAAGCCCTGTTCGCCGTCCTGTAAATGAATTATCGCGCCGCCATAATCGTGAGCGTAGCCTTTCGCGATACACCCCCCCGTTAAAGGCTAGTAAGCCCAATGATTTCCGGAATGAACTTGTTTCTAATAGCGTGTCTAGGTCGTCGCACAACGAGCCTAAAACATCGGCTCAGCCAGCTGTTAATCCCGTAATGCCAAATAGTGATTCAAATATTCGTGATTTGTCTGTTGTTTCAACTGCTCAGCGTTCTGAGGCATCTGCCCTTGCACAGGCTTTAGTTGAAGCTATCAAAACCGCTCAGCCTAACCGATCACACAGTTATTTTGTGTCAAATTTTGACCCTACGATCAATAATATAGAAGCCTGGTGTGACGAGGTAGATCGCGCCAGAAATACTAACGATTGGTCTGATCACGAATGTTTATCCCGCGTCGCGTCATGCCTTAAAGGAGACGCTAAGGTGTGGCTGTCTGAATGGGTAACCAACGATCGTACATGGTCAAACTTTAAAAAAGAATTTAAACCGCTATGCCCCAGTAAACTCGATTTTGCGAATATATTGTTTGAAGCAATGAAAACAACATCTGATCAGTACAGCACGTATGCGGAATATGCTCGACGTACTCTGCTACGTTTAAGGGTAGTTCAGGGTCTCAGTGACGAATTAAGGACACTTATAGTTATTCGTGGTATTGACAGTCCTCAAGTGCGAGCAGCAGCTGCCAATGCAAACCTCAATTCAGAAACCATAGTCCAGTTCTTGTCTATTTACACTAAGCCTAACAAGGTCAAACAAAATACGCGTCCCCAAGTTGCACCTAAGAGAAGTTTTAACCATGATAGTTCAGATCGTTCTGGACCTAGGTGTTTTTCCTGCCGTCTGAAAGGCCATGTAAGTCGAAACTGCCCAAATAAACTGAAACCGACTTCAGACACTGTGCCTCCCTCTAATCTTGGCACTGGCGATAGTTGCACGTTTTGTAAAAAGTCGGGGCATTCGGAAGCGACGTGTTTCGCAAAAGCACGTTCAGACTCCCGAAACCCACGTAAGGTGAATTTATGTGTTAACCGGTCGTCATGTCATAATAATGACATAAACACTGCGGTAATCGAAGGCATCCCAGTAGATGTGCTCATCGATACTGGCGCATTGAATATTTCTCTCATTTCAACCGAGGTTCTAAAATATCTCCCTTGTCAGCCTAAACCAAGACGTTGCGTGTTGAAAGGTATTAGCGACAAAGAAATAGTGGCTACGTCATACGTTACCGTCACTATCGAATTTCCCGATATTTCCATCGAAGTCGACTTAGTTGTCGTACCGTCATCTTACATGAATACACCCGTCATAATTGGTACAGATGTACTTAACTATGACGGGGTAACCTATGTCCGGACCAAAGACAAGCAGTACCTCACCCGCTCTTCAAAGGTACCATTCAGCGTTAACGCTGCAGTCGAAGTGAATCAACGTGCTGAAATTAACACGCAGCTTCAAGGTGAGGAACGCGAAACCTTGATGACAGTAATTGACGAGTTTTCGGAGTTCTTGATTTCCGGTACGGCCGCGACCACAGTAAAGACCGGTGAGATGGAGATTAAGCTCACCAGCTCCGTTCCCGTTGTATATAGACCTTACAAGCTTTCTTATCAAGAGAAACTTAAGGTCCGCGAAATCACGAAAGATCTACTGGAGAAAGGCGTGATCCGAAAGTCAAAATCAGAATACGCCAGTCCAATCATACTAGTAAAGAAGCCCGATGGTTCAGATAGGCTCTGTGTAGATTTTAGGGCTTTAAACAGGAATACAGTCAAAGATAGATACCCTCTCCCTCTGATTGATGACCATATCGATCGGCTGGGAAGTCACAGGTATTTCACCAGCCTCGATATGGCCACCGGGTTCCATCAGATCCCAATCAAGGAAGAGTGTATTCACCTTACCGGTTTTGTCACTCCGGAGGAACACTTCGAGTACGTAAAAATGCCATTCGGGCTAGCTAACTCTCCTATCGTATATCAGCGAATCATCAATGATACCCTACGCGAACTGATAGATAGTGGTAACGTTTTAGTGTACGTCGATGACGTGCTCCTTCTTAGTAACACCGTTTCCGAGGGCATTGAGCTGCTGCGGAAGACCCTACTGACACTCACTGATGCCGGTTTCTTGATAAACCTGCGAAAGTGCACATTTCTCACGACTGAAGTCGAATATTTGGGACGGGTTATCAGTGGGGGTCAGGTGAGACCGAGCCCTCGGAAGGTAGAAGCACTGGCAAACTCATCTCCTCCTGAAAATGTTAAACAAGTCCGCCAATTTCTTGGCTTGGCTGGCTATTTCCGCCGGTACATTAAAGATTACGCTACCAAGACGGCTTGCATTTCTCGATTGACGAAGAAAGGAGTTGAGTTCCACTGGGGTCCCGAGCAGGAAGAGGTGCGACAAAACGTCATCGGACATTTAACTAGTGCGCCAGTTTTAGCCATATTCGATCCCAAGCTTGAAACCGAGGTGCATACCGACGCGAGCAGCATCGGTTATGGTGCAGTCCTTTTGCAAACCCACGCTGGTGGAAAAAAGCGGGTAGTTGCATACTTTAGTAGGGTAACTCAGGGCGCGGAAAACAAGTATCATTCCTACGAACTGGAAACGCTTGCGGTGGTCAAAGCTCTGCAGCATTTCAGACATTACCTCGTGGGAATGAGATTTGTCATCGTTACCGATTGTAACGCCCTTAAGTCGACTGAACGCAAAAAGGATCTGCTGCCTCGCGTGGCTCGATGGTGGATTTACCTTCAAGATTTCAATTTCACCATCGAGTACCGCAAAGGAGTAATGCTGCCGCACGCCGACTACTTGAGTCGAAATCCGCCAGCTCTGGTAAATCAGATCTCACGACCCCGTACTTGGGCCCAAATAGCCCAAGCAGCCGATGATGAGACGCAAGGACTTATGCAGAAGCTTCAGGATGGAAACCTGGATCCTAAACAGTACGTTGTACAAAACGATATTCTCTACTACCGATACACTGCAGTCGGCCAAGAGTCGAAACTTCTCTGCTACATCCCCAAAGGTTACAGGTTAAGTTTGCTGAGAGTGTTCCACGATGAACATGAGCACATTGGAGCTGAAAAAACGCTGGATCTCATCCTAAAACATTTCTGGTTCCCTGGACTCCGGCCATTCATCCAAAAATATATCTCGCACTGCCTGATATGTATCTCGAAGAAACGCGTTCCTCGGGCACCTCTTCAAAACATCACGTCTTGGGAAAAGCCAGGTGAACCTTTCAACACTGTGCATGTGGACGCTCTTGGTCCCCTGCCTATATCCGAAGGACACAAATTCGTCCTTATTTTGGTCGACGCTTTCACAAAATTTACGTTGCTATACCCCATATGCCGTCAAGATGTGACGGAACTAAAACGGGCAGTCACTCAGGCAGTTTCCCTGTTTGGAGTACCAAAGCTTATGGTCACCGATAAAGGACGGATGTTCGAGTCTAATGAATTCATCACTTGGACAAATGACCTCGGCTGCGAGCTGCATTGCATAACACCAGAAATGCACCACGCCAACGGCCAGGTTGAAAGGTACGTTAGGACAGTACTCAACATGATTCGTATAGAGGTCAATAACAAAGGCTCTTCTTGGTCGGAGGTATTATGGAAGCTCCAGCTAGTCCTAAATATAACAAAACAGAAGACGACACAAACATCCGCACTCAACCTTCTCATTGGAACCGAAGCCACAACGCCTGTTATTCGGGCGCTGATACGAGATGTGGCCGCTGATAACTCTAGACCTAATCGGGAAGCCTTACGAGAAATTTCTAGGGATCGAACTCGCCAACTACTTCGCAACAATCAGGCCAATCAAGACGAGTACGCTAACCGAAACAGGCGCCCGCCTCGCGAATTCCAACTGAATGATCGTGTTTTCGTAATCAAATACTCCCAGTCTACAGGAAAGTTGGATTCGGGCATGCGCGGACCATATAAGGTGGTCAAGGTTCTGCCGAGTGGTCGGTACGAGCTGAAGCTTCTCGGCGGAGGCTACGGGAAGACCACGCAGGCTGCGGCGCAGTACATGGTGCCATGGCGTGGCGAGTGGTGCCCCGAGACGTGTGCAGCATTCTTCGACAGTGAGTAGTCAAGTCGGACACATCTTTTAACATTTAACCACTGCGTTGTTTTGTTTGTCATTAACAAATTTAGCTTTTCAAATTAAGTATCTCTAAGTTTAATATTCCAAAAATAGGTTAGTAGTTAAAATAATAAAGAAAAAAAATGCATAGCAAACATTTTGGGATACCACTACATAGGTATAGATAGAGGTAGGAAGTAGGTTTAGGACAAATTCTTCGTCTTTAGTCAATTAGCTTAGGCTAGGAGTGGCAGGCGGAGCAATTGCGTGGTTTTGAGTAAGATGAGTTCGTAGCTTGATACCAGCTAGCCTGGTAGCCTGTAGCATGTGTGCTGGACAGGCAGGTCCGCCTTGCGTTGGCGCGCTAAGGTGTAGACAGACAGGCACCAATGTGTCTGTCTGTGGTCCGTGTCCATGTTTAATCATGTTGACGGACGGCCCGTTGGCATGTGTGCCTGGATCGGGTGGGCACGTGTGTCGTGCCATGTTGCAGGTACATGAAAGATCCCGCTGCAATGCTGGCAAAACTTGTGCGCGACTCCTTCGAGGCACGGACAGCGGCTGGAGTCCAGCTGAAGGCAAACTGAAGAAATAACAGGGAAAAGGCTTTGTATAATGAGACGTCTCAATAGGTGGTGTATGTAAGTTAGCTTTGAAATTGGCAAACCAGAAGAAGTACGAATTAAATGAATGGTCATGAAGCGAAAGGGTGAGAGGTGACGTATGCGACATCTTTACTTTTCCGTGTATTAAAGCAGACTTTGAATTTCAGATGACGAATCTGTTGAGTCAGAAACTGACCCACCCACACAGCCTGCACCAGCCCAATCCATGCCTCTGCTGGATAGAGAACCCGAAGCCGGACCATCGTCAGCTTAAGTGGTCGAGGACGACCATATTATCAGGAGAGGCCGTAAGAGCAATTTCCCCATATTCCGTACCCAAGTGGCCAGCGAGACTATATAAAGCGGCAACACTCGTGACGCCCGCTCTTTTTTTTTTCCTCGGGCGCTCGGTGAATTCACATCAAGGGACGATATCTCATGTTATTTTTTGGTGCTGCGTGTCACGTGAGCCATTTCTTTTCTGTTTTCTCACTTATTTTGATAATTTGTGCTAATTAATTTTCGAAGTTGTGATCAAGTGTGTGGATTTGTGACATGTTGCTTTTCTCGAGGTATGTTTTGATTGTGTTTCTAAACTAAAATAAAAGAGGTTAAGATTTTCTTTTGTATTCGTTTTTTTTTTGTTTTTGATCCTGTTCTGGACCTAAAAATATAATATAATTTCATTGTTTTTAATGCAGGGTGTTTTGTTTTCGTAACTGGACCTACCATCTGAAGCTATCTTTGTAAAAACCCCATTAAAGTCGAAGTATCTACATTTCTGTGTTTTCATTGATAGCATAACGAGACCTCCACCCTCGGCTGCACCTTATATGTTTTATGGAGACTTGTCACTAACACCCTCTACATTTCCACCAGGTGACCTGCCGCGACTGCAACACTCGCATCATCTGCACGCCTCTAGGGGGATGGGTGTATCCCTGTTGGGAGTGGGGGCACCACAACTGTGTGGACGGCGACTGCGTCGCCAATCCTAGCGATGCGTGTGCTCACGAATACAATAACGAAGCTTGAGAGATTGAGATAGCAAACATTTTTACCAACTTACCTAGTTGTTTTAACAGTGTTTTCTATTTAATAATCATATACGTTTTTGTAACAATGATAATAAATGTATAACCTTTAATTTTAAGTAAAACTAGCGGTCCGCCGCCCGCGGCTACGCTCGCATTATTTATTTATATATTTAATGAAAATTCTCACAGCTTAAAAATAGGACATAATACAAAAAAATCATTTCAATAGCCAAATTAAGAGAAATTTACATATTTAAATAGCCCTTAAGGACACAGTAACCAAGCAGCCTTAAATATATAAAACTAAAATAGCTAATACATAATAACTTTATTACTCCAAGCAAATGTGTGTGTAAGTGTGTGTGTGTGTGTATCTGCAAGTGTTGGTGTGGTATAATCCTGAATGACTATGTTGTATGAAAGTGTGAGTGGGCTAATTAATATGCAAGTAAAAAATTTATATATATATATAGAGATACCTTCACGGTAAATGTTGATCATTCGCGACTTCACGCGAGCAATTTGTTGATCCGAAAACTCAAGTTGATCTGGCGCCTTTTGTTGATCCAATATGCATCTCTGGTAACTAATGTGGCTCCGACTGGATCAACAACTGCACTCACGGGATTCCTAACTAGCGTTCGCCGAAGTTGAACCGATATACAAATCCACCTTGCGATGGTTACGGAAAATGTTGATCCGATTCAAATGAGCATTCAAACGACCAGATTGGCTGAAAGCATCCGCGACGTTCCCGTTTCGTATGTTTGGCCATGCAAGCTACAGATTAAATGGATAACACAATAACTCGACAACGCCACGACATTGACGCCTGCTATGCACCTACTATGTAGGCAAAGCATGTTAAGACCGCCGTGCGGTTAAACCCGCCTCGTAGGTGCATAAATTTCCTAGTATCAACCTGTTACCTGTTAAGTAACAGGCTGTAACCTGCTGTCGGTCGATAATTTCGTGATATTATTGTGGCCTTAAAAATCAGTCATACTAGTAATAGTCCTATCGAAAATATCGACCCTTGACGATACTAACGAGGACTAACGAAGCCCGCTGCTACAATACTCTCGACTCGAAAGTATCGATTGATGAAAATGATTAATACTATTGCTGAACATCAGTAGTACCTATCGATATTATCGATAGTATTAGTACAAAGACTATCGATAGTATCGATACTACCGATATGGTGAGTGTGTGACGATAGTTTATAGTATCGATAGGCAAACATTTTATGATACTATTGCTCATAAAGGGGATCACAGACGGTGAAGATATTATTATATTTTCGTCTTAAGATACGAGGCAGCTAGCTTTTTTATCGCCATTCACTTTGTATGCAATTAGGGCGGATCAAGCAGAATGACCGTCACTGATTGGTTTGCGTGACTTGACCCCTGGTTTGCATACAAAAAGAATGGCGATGAGAGAGCTGAAACTGGCTGCCTCGTATCTTAAGATAGAAATATACTGTAGTATCTTAACCGTCCGTGACGCCTTGTCCCCGCATTAGGCGTTCACCGGGAGAGAGCGTTCCTCTCCTCGGGTGTGTAAGCGACGCGAGCACCGCGGTATCTGGGGGCACAAAAAAGCGGCACGGCCGTACCATCCTTTCCTCGAAGCAGTTCAGGCCATTTTCGACCCCCTTATAGCTTCGTTGTGGATAAAACTAGAAGCCTGAGTTTTCAGTAACGAAGCAGGCATTGTATAAACCCGGTACGTTTCCAATTTTATTCAATTTGAACTAGTAGTTTAAGAATTATAACTAGTAAAAGTTTGTTAGTTTTGCCACTCACTCACTGACTAACTGACTGACTGATCATCAAAACTCTAAAGCACTTCTAGCAGACACAGAAGCTTAAAATTTAGAATACAATTAGTGTTTGTCAAGGAAAAACTAAAATATTTTTGAAATTTCGATCCAGTTTTCTAGATAAACTAACTGCAGTGCATTGAATGAATCAGTCAGTGTATCTGTAGTATAATGGATTCATAATAATAGGTGTAGATAGGTACCTAGATATCGTTATGTTCAAAGATAACTTGTTAAATGGTCAACGAAAAATATGCCTTCTGAAGCACGGAATCATCTTTCCTTTCGGACAATCAGGTGATTCAGCCTTCAATGTCCTAACCAAACTGTAGAAAGTCTCGCAAAGATATTTTTGCTTGACAATGTCGCCCCACCGGGAATTGAACCCGGAACCTCCATCATGGTGGTGTAGACATCTCGATCACTCGGCCACGGAAGCTGAATATCCTGGACGTGAGCAAACATCCGTGTTCGTCACACAAAATGTTTGTCCTAGTTGGCAATCGAACCCATGATCTTAGGATCTGCTACTAGGCAGAAGTAAGTCCTTAGGTATAATAATATGAATACTTATTTATTACCTACGTAAAGATCATGACTGAGGGGTGCGTTTCCACTGAAGCGGTCTCTACTTACTCCGCCTCCTTTGTTTGAGCCGGGCGGGATCACATCTGGATTAACTTTTAATAGAATACCTACATAATATCGAGTTTCTAAATAGATAGAATCAAATATGAATATGTTTAATAAAATACTCACCATCATCTTCTAATTGGTCCATGACAAATGAAAAAAATAACACAAATTCACTCACACGACACCAAAAACCCGCGCAAACGTCTTTCCGCAACAAAATCTGCCAAACAAGTGAAGGAACATAGTTTGATACTCAAAAGCAGCAGCTAACGCATCTTTTTTACCTTTTTAATCTAACGAATTAGTCTACTGAGTTCTCTGTCACACGAAGAACGCGACGTTGCCACTTTGTGCTTGAGTACTTATTCGTCAATTTTGGCTCCGGATCCACTTAGTCTAAGTAAATGTCGCATATAAGTTAAATATACACTGGATGTTAGAAATCATATTCAGTATGTTTTTTTGACCGTTAATGGATCAACAAATGTTTGTCAATTCGCTGACGAGTATATTCGGTCAATATTTTCGATAGGACTATTACTAGTATGACTGATTTTTAAGGCCACAATAATATCACGAAATTATCGATAGTCTATCTATCTAGATATCGTAACAACACTAGGTACACTAAAACACTCAGTATGGGTAATATAGCTCACACTTTTGGAGCCGAAGATTTGAATCTCATTCGACCCATCCCTAAACTGGCGTTTTTTTTCGCGGCAAGTGCGCGGACCATTATTCTACCGCGGCGGCGTGGTAGAATCTACACAGACGTGTTAAACGCAATGCAGTGCGCGCAAGGCACTAAAGGCCTGCTAAAGTAAAAAACGCAACAGTACAGCCATGCGCCCCCCCCCCCGACAGTAGGTTACAGCCTGTTACTATATTTAACAGGTTGATACTAGGAAATTATTGCACCTACGAGGCGAGATTACCCGCACGGCGGTCTTAACATGTTTTGCCTACATAGTAGGTGCATAGCAGGCGTCAATGTCGTGGCGTTGTCGAGTTATTGTGTTATCCATTTAATCTGTAGCTTGCATGGCCAAACATACGAAACGGCAACGTCGCGGATGCTTTCAGCCAATCTGGTCGTTTGCTGTGCTCTGATTGGCTCATTTGAATCGGATCAACATTTTCTGTAACCATCGCAAGGTGGATTTGTATATCGGATCAACTTCGGCGAACGCTAGTTAGGAATCCCGTGAGTGCAGTTGTTGATCCAGTCGGAGCCACATTAGTTACCAGAAATGCATATTGGATCAACAAACGGCGCCGGATCAACTTGAGTTTTCGGATCAACAAAGTGCTCGCGAATGATCAACATTTACCGTGAAGGTATCTCTACATATATATATATATAATCAACCTTTCACGGTAAATGTTGATCCTATTTAGATTTAGAACAAATGTTGATCTACCTATTTCGTGTGTGCATCTGGCTCCGGAGAGAAATTACTCGTCATAAAATTTTACGGTTTTAGTTGATCCAATAACGGTCAAAAAAATTATACTGAAGCGTATAATGTGGCTCCGGTTTATATCTTTGTTAGTGGTAAATGTTGCTCCGGAGCTGAATATGAAGGGTACGTACTGAAAAACAAAACGGCAACATTGCACTAGTGTGCGAATGAAATAAACATACGTTCTTACTTCAAGTTAAAGTGAGACAACATGCTGTCGCGCATTTCTGCGCAAGAGATGTATGTTTTCTACCTCAGTCAATCAGTCAGTCTGGTCCAAGTAGTCAAGTGAAGCTAGTGTGTGTTTTATTCACGATGATGGTGGATAATGGTGAGTACCGAGTTTATTGTTTTTAAATAAGTGCTGCTACTTACTTCATCTACAAAATAATTAGATTTCAGTAATATGTTTACATCAATTTAGTATTAAGCATCAACTTAAACTTTGAGTCCTAGTATTAGAATTTTGCATAGCATCATGTTAGGCGCGAATTACACAGAAAAGGCATAAGGTGAAGGCGCGGCGCAGGCGCAGAGCAGGCGTGGAATAGATAAGGCACGGACACGATTTGAATTTCATCAAAAAGGCGAAGCGACGGCAAAACAAGTCATTATACAGGCTGACTTTATCGTGACAGCATGTCTTCCTCTTCAGACAGCATGTCCTCCACTTCAGACGACGAAGATGCGCTTGTTTGCTGCAGCTCATTAATGTGCAGCAGGTGCAGAGACACCGAAGATATTGGGTGCACCCTGTGTGGGAAATGTCACAAGAGCATAGATATTTAAAAAAAAATGGTAAAATTATGCGAATATCCTGATCGTTTTCCTACAGTGTATAAAATGTCTCTGGAGCTGGATATTGTTCTACTATCTCGCAGAACTCTATGTTGAATTCAGTATCGTCACGCATTTTTCTGCTCCCACTTTACAACAAACGACGTGTTGCTTGCGCGCCGCTCCAGTCTTGCCTGCTAGCGACGCGGAACAAGCGACGAAACGACGTGCCTGCGCCACGCCGCTTCAGTATACTTTACAACTTGTCGCCTACCTACATTTTGTATGGAAGCGGCAAGATGCCTGCGCCGTGCCTTCACCTTACGCCTTTTCTGTATAATTCGCGCCTAAGGTAACGCAACAGCAGCAAGTACTTTAATGTTAGGTATTTTGTGATGAAAGTGTAGGTAAAAGCTAATTTGAATCTGTAAACCAGGGTTCATGATGCATTACAGGTCACGTAAATAAGTAATCGGTTATAAACTCTATTATTTTAGTCCGTAGGTATGGTTTTTTGCATCTTTCTAGTTATGTGAAAGACAGGTAAGTAATAAATGAAAATTTTGCGAAACCTAAGGTAAAAACGGACAACTATAACCTCTCACTCTGTTTTAATAAGAATTGCAAACTTTACTTACCTACCAAGCCTCTATGCGATTCTAAAACATGTTATTTCGTACAGAATCTGAAACAACGCGGTATTACATTTTTTTTCCTTTTTTTATAAATCTGTTGCTTAGATTGATGGTCTGAGACCATGGAGCTACTATTATATATTATCTTCTATGACCATGGTCAGTTAATTATTTAGTACATTATTTCATTAATTAATTATTTCAAAACAACTATATGACATTTTTTTTTTGTTTATTTGTTTTGAAATTAATTCTTCTGATATAAATGTTATGGTACAAGTAGTACGTAATTTTTTTTAACAATAGCGGTAAAAATAGTCACATTGACCTAAAATTACATGTCTGGTCCGAATATTCTTTGACACAGCTGATCACTAAAGATAGGGAAATTTCAATTTAATGCCTTTGATAAAAATATTCTTTTTTTAGGTATTTTTTGTAACACGTTGTATTTCTTCATTAACCTCCGACCAAGAAACTAGGGTGTTATAAGTTTGACGCATCTGTGTCCGTGTATTTTTGTCCGTTACATCGTAGCTCCCAAACCGATTAACCGATTTTGATCTAGTTCTTGTTTGTTTGAAAGGTGACGACAGTGTTTTTGACAACACTCTACAACACTCTACCACATCATCAACACCAACTTGTGATGGTGATAATATTATATGCTCAGCGACAAGTAGCCCAGGTGCTGAAAAATATTCTACTCCCGTAACACCACTTTATGATTTAGTTACAAGTGACACACCTAATTACAATGATGAAGAAATGTTGAAGAATGAGACAACTTGCAGTTTCACCGATAATATTACAGTAAGGAGAAAAAAATTACAATATAACATACACACTCAGAACTCTTTTGAATCATTATCCACGGATGAGGATGCAGAAGATCCTATGTCAACGCTACTGTCACCTTCTAAAAAAAGTTTACACAGAAGTTTTGACCACTCTATACACGAAACATTAATGGCACAGGAATTGAAAGAATCGACGTCCCTACTCAAGGCTGAACTCGCAACTACCCAAGAGGAACTCGAAAATACCATACTTGAAAATAACGCTCTGCAACGACAGGTACAAAAACTGACAAAGGAAGTAGATTTTTTAAAAAATATTTGTAAAGCACCCATTGTGCACCAAATCCAAGCAAATAGCACGTCAAAAAAGAAAAAGAGATATTCAATGCAATTGTCTCCCGACAAGCAAGCTTCATTCTCATCACCTACAATCTCACAGAAGGACTCTATGGTTTTTGACAGTCATATTAATGTGAATAACCTACAAATAAAGATATCAACACTTCAACGAGAACTTAAAACAGCAAATGAAAAGATTGATAGCCTAAACAAACAACTAGTCAGCGTCACTGTCAACAAGACATACATAAAGACCAATACAATTGACAAAAACGATAAACACAATTATAAGCTACAACGCAGCGAACAGAATCAGACACAAAATCTACCATCGAGAACAGGTTTGGAAAAGCCACATCATATTTTTATTTTCGGTGATGAACAAGTACGAGGACTAGCAGAAGAAATGACTAAGGATAGGGATGATAAGTGGAATGATGCCTACAATATATTTGGTTTTATTAAGCCCCAGGCATCAAGTACAAATATTCTTAACACGGCTAGGGATGAACTATCATCTGAAGGAGTAACCAATGATGATGTAATTATATTGGCTGTAGGAGGCAATGACAAGAATCCTTTTGAGTTAATAACTAATCTAAGATGTACATTTGATAGGTTTACAAACTATAAATTTCTATTGCTTAGTGTACAACATAATAATTATTTAAATGTCAATAAATTAAACAGCGAACTTCGTAGCCTTTCACAAAATTACCCTAATTGTAAATACATCGACTTGACCAATATTAACTATCAATATGGAGGCACTCACGCAACAAAACAATTTAGAAATAATCCCAGTAAATTAAGTTTTAAAATAAATATTGAGATTGATTATATGAAATATGAGAAAGATTACCTAAAGAATTTCAGACAATTCCAACACTCAAAAATTTTACCTCCCATGAACACCGTTAGGAAAGGAACAATCCCATATTATTTCACCAAGATGACACTTGGCCTCCCAAAGGTTCCTGAATCAACATCGATAGACATATCACGTATTAAAGAGGCAAAGAAAGGTACAATACCATTTTATTTTGCAACATCACAAAAAACAACATCAGGTACTACAGAAAATCCACGAGACGCAACTTTTTTTCGATCACAACAAAAATGAAAATAACGATAGACCCAGTGAAATTGACAATGAAAACATGAATAATCATAATATAACAATTTTACATCAAAACGCTCAAGGCCTGCTCAACAAACTCGATTTACTAGAATTGTGCATTGATGAAATGTCAGACAATAATAAGTATGTGGACGTTATTTGTCTAAGCGAAACTTTTGTAAAACGTGGTAGCGAACAAAATATTAGATTAAAGGGTTTTGATTTGGCTTCATGTTACTGCAGAGAAGCAAAGAAACGGGGCGGAGTATGCATACTAGTACGAAAGAATCTTGACTTCAGGCCTTTATTGTGGTGTAAGGAGTTATCTATTGAAAAAGTTTTTGAATGTTGCGGTGTAGATATACCGCAACTAAACTGCATTATATTCTGTATTTATAGGATTCCTGGCAATAACAGTACAGATAAACTTTCTTTATTTTTGAATAAATTGGACCTTCTGTTGTGCAAAACGTCCAAAAAGCTTAATAAAAAAATTATAGTGTGTGGCGACTTCAATATAAATACACTCGTGTTAAATACCGCAACAATGTCTTTTACGGATACTCTACAAAACCATGACTTACGAATTCATATACATCAACCTACAAGAGGCGACTCATGTCTAGACCAAATTGCAAGTAACATCCCTAATGCAATTGGCAGTATTCATAAACTACACTTCTCCGATCACGAAACATGTCAGACGCTTGAATTTGAATCTTCAGTTGCCAAAAGTAAAACTGATTTCTGGTATGTAGAAACCAGAGACTACTGTCCTGATAATGTCAAAAAATTTATAGATTGTTTATCTTGTCTTACATGGACAGAAGTATACCAGGAACCAAACGTGGACACAGCTTTCGATAGGTTTCATGAGCTATTCTGTCTTTTTTATGAACTCTGTTTTCCAAAAATAAAAGTAAAAATCAAAGCAAAGAATCCAAAACCAAAATGGATTACATTGGGTATAAAGAAATCTAGTTTAAGGAAAAGGAAACTCAGATATGACTACTATAAATACAAAACGAATAAACATAAAATGCATTATATACGGTACACAAAAATTTTTAGATCTTGTATTCAAAAATCTCAGAGGCTAATAAACAACAATTTACTGTACAATTCAAAAAATAAATGTAAAACAGCTTGGGAAATCATCAAGGGCAAAAACTATGACATGAAATCAGTATCAGGTATAGATTCTATTATGGTAAATGATGTTAAAACTAATAATATACAGGAAATTGCCAATGCTTTCAATAAACATTACATTAATATTACTAAAACAAATTCAAATAGTATGAATCCGAATACAAATCATATCTCCCAATTGCCTAGTACCATTTTCCTGAAACCATGTACGGAACTGGAAATCATTAAAATTGTAATGTCATTGAATAATACGAAAGCTGTAGGATACGACCATGTTTCGACACATATATTAAAACAGTCTGTACAAGCAATTGCACATGTATTATGCTACCTAGTCAATGAATCTTTTGTCCAGGGTAAGTTTCCAACAAAACTAAAAAAATCGATTGTGAAGCCCTTATATAAAAAGAACGACAAGAAAAATTTGAACAATTACCGTCCAATTACATTAATACCGATTCTTTCGAAAGTTTTTGAAAAGGCAATGCATGACAGAATAACAGCCTTTTTTGATAAAAATAACGTGATACACAGGGACCAGAATGGCTTTCAACGAAATAAGTCTACTACTCTAGCATGTTATTCTTTAGTTCAATGCATCACTGAGAACATAAATAGGAAAATACCAACTGTTTCTGTTTTTTTCGACATGAGTAAGGCATTTGATTTTGTCGATCATCAAATTCTACTGGCGAAGTGCGAGAAATACGGAATCAGAGGTCCGACACTAGATTGGATTAAATCCTATTTATCTAACCGAAAACAATGTATCGAGATCAGTAAACTTAATGACAAAAAAATGGTGTCGGTATACAAGTCTCCATTTGATATTAATAAAGTAGGGGTACCACAGGGGAGCATATTGGGCCCTTTGTTGTTCGTTATCTATATAAATGACCTTCCACTTTCGTGTAAACATCGGACAATTATGTATGCAGACGATATCTCGGTTATAGTGCCTCATAATGATAAAAATGTATCTCACGAAACAGAAATAAATAACGCAGTAGAATCTATCAATAACTGGTTAAAAAGTAATAATTTATTGTTGAATTTAGAAAAAACTACCTATGTTCAGTTTACAAACTACATGACAGGACGGTATAAACTGAATATACAATGTCAGCAACAAATTATAAATGAAACGAGCGAGACCAAATTTATGGGGATTACAATTGATCAGCATTGTGGATGGAAATATCACGTTCAAAACTTATGTGCTCGACTGGAAAGATTTGTCTTCGCTTTGAGACGACTGAGATGTATAGCTGGCGAAAATACTGCGCTTACAGCATATCATGGATATATTGCTGCTGTGCTAAGTTATGGTCTCATTTTGTGGGGCAATTGTACTGATATTAATAAAGCATTCATGGTTCAAAAGAAATGCATAAGGGCTGTGTGTGGGAAAGGACCTTTCGACACATGTAAACCCCTTTTTAAAAAATGTAAAGTTTTGACATTAACTTCTTTGTACATATATCAAGCGTGTATCTTTGTTAAGGCGAATCCAAATTTTTATAAACAAGTCGAATCAAGTTCAAGACTCCGCCCAAGAGACCTTTCAAAGCTTGTGGTGCCTCATTGCAATACTGCTTTATATCGCAAAAATTGTCATGTAATGTGCATTAAGATGTATAATAATATTTCGCGTGACTTAAGAACATTACCTATGAACCTCTTTAAAAAAAAGTTGCGTGAGTGGTTACTGGAACGATGTTTTTACAATATCAATGAATTTTTTAACACATCAATTTGACATTTTACTGTACATAACATTATTTTTATTAAATTACAATAGGATTGCATGATTTTATGTCAAATGAAATGATAATGATTTAAATGTTGGACTTTAAAGATTTTAATGTATTAATATAATTTGTAGTAGGTAGTATTGAATTGTATATTTAATTTTATATTTTTTTAAATTTTTGCATGCCAAAACTGGCGGATCGCATGATACCTTTTAAATAATCTAAGAACTCTGTAAACTGTGTATCCGTGCAAATAAAGATATTCTTATTCTTCTTATTCTTATTCTTCATAAATCAAGAAAATCCGTTCAGCCATTTGAGGATCATCAAGTCTCGTTTCTAGATTATGAAAGGATTTAAGCTACTTCCACTGATCCAATCGGTTTGAGATTTCGTATACTGTCACTTTGACAACAATGCTTACACATGGTCCTCAGTATCATTTGGGGGCTGTAGGATATCCAACTCCTCACCAATATACAGAAGAGATATCGTGTTTCATCATCAGCTCATATATGTCCCTACCGAGGGGCTCAAGATATCGTGTTTGGGCTCAGTGTATGTAATGGCTTTAATGAATGGAATGTAGATAGGCGGTGAATATTTGCAACCCAATAGCTATTATTTGTACATCTGGGGTTTATTAAATTTAGAGTTATAATATAAACATTTAGTTACATCATAAACGGAAAAGCAGGTAGGGGTAGACCCAGGAAAGTATGGCTGGATTGTGTGAAAGATAATATGTGCAAGAAGGGAGTGAATAGTGATGGGACGTCTGATAGGGATGAATGGAAGAAGAAAACATGCGCCGACCCCAAATGAAGGGAACAGGGCAGGAGAGTGATGAGTTACATCATAAACGGACAGAAAGTGCTCATTATGTTGAACAACTTTTCTTGAGATGCTATATTAATATCTCTTATAGATTAGTCGGGCTGCTAGTGTTCCACATCAGGTGCTCCAGACCTTCTTTTCTTTATGCGGACAGAAAGTGCTCATCATGTTGAACAACTTTTCTTGAGACGCTATATTAATATCTCTTATAGATTAGTCAGGCTGCTAGTGTTTCACATCAGGTACTCCAGACCTTCTTTTCTTTATGCGGACAGAAAGTGCTCATCATGTTGAACAACTTTTCTTGAGACGCTATATTAATATCTCTTATAGATTAGTCGGGCTGCTAGTGTTCCACATCAGGTGCTCCAGACCTTCATTTCTTTATGCGGACAAAAAGTGCTCATCATGTTAAACAACTTTTCTTGAGACGCTATATAAATATCTCTTATAGATTAGTCAGGCTGCTAGTGTTCCACATCAGGTACTCCAGACCTTCTTTTCTTTATGCGGACAGAAAGTGCTCATCATGTTGAACAACTTTTCTTGAGACGCTATATTAATATCTCTTATAGATTAGTCGGGCTGCTAGTGTTCCACATCAGGTACTCCAGACCTTCTTTTCTTTATGCGGACAGAAAGTGCTCATCATGTTGAACAACTTTTCTTGAGACGCTATATTAATATCTCTTATAGATTAGTCGAGCTGCTAGTGTTCCACATCAGGTGCTCCAGACCTTCATTTTTCTATGCGGACAGAAAGTGCTCATCACGTTGAATAACTTTTTCTAAGACAGCATTTCCGTATGTCGTATGGTTTAAATGGGTTCTTGTTGTTCCACATCAAATACTCCAGGTCCTCAATTTCTAAGTACCTGCCGAAACGGCCCATAGCGCTGAACTACTTTTGCTAAGACAGCATTTCCGTATCTCGTATAGTTTAACTGGACTCTTGATGTTCCATATCAGGTACTCCAGACCCTCGATAGCTGATCTTTTCTCTTCATCGTGTAGGTCAAAAACCGACCTCACAATCCTTAGTGTCAGTGTTTTAGAGCCGCCAAAGGCCACTGACACGGTTCGTGTAACGACTAGATAGTAGCCGGGACCAACAGCTTAACGTGCCTTCCGAAGCACGGAATTATCTTTTTTTTCGACAATTCAGGTAATTCAGCCTGCAAAATCCTAAACAAACTGGGGAAAGTCTCACAAAGATATTTTTGCTTGATAGTGTCCCCACCGGAAATCGAACTCGAAACCTTCGTAATGAGCGGCGAGATCTCGACCATTCGGCCGCAGAGGCTGTGCCAAAATTCAGGAAGATTTTAGTAAGCGGAACAGCAAAGTTGGAGCGACCGCCGTCGGCCAATCACGGAGGAAGTAATAAAGTGCTTCATTGTGATTGGTCCGTTTGAATCGGATCAACATTTATCGGAGCGGATTTGTGTATTGGAGCCACATTTGACAAGCGTAATTTTCAGGCGAGTGACGTCACAAGAATGTCAAATGTTGATCCGATTGGAGCCACATTGGTTTGAAAAAAAGCGTAATGGATCAACATAAGGCCTTCGGATCAACATTTGTTTTTGGATCAACTTTTAACTGATCGTATGTCTCGAAAGATCAACATTTACCGTGATGACATCTCTATATATATGTTAATGTCAAATTGTCTATTATAAACCGCTGATAGATTCAATAAGCCTTATAAATTATGTAAGATTATCCCGTAGGAATAAGACTTTCCCTTAAAAAATATTCTGTGTTAATCCAAATTACAAAGCTTAGTATTACCCCATCATTTAGTATATTGGAATGTGAGTAATGTTTGCTTTTGTTCCACGCGCAACTATCTTGTCCGTAAATTATATTATGTAGGTACCGCCCAAAATAAAAAAATATATATGTATAATTATTTTATAGAAATACAAGTTAACGTAATGAACGTGTTTTATGCCATAAGTGTGTGTGTGTTATGCTAATAAAGACATTTAAAATCAATCCACATCCAAATCCGGTGAGTACTTTAAGCGTGAAGCCGGAACAAACATCTAAACATCCAAAATCCAAATATATTTTCACATTTGTAATATTAGTGTGAAATGTGATATGATTTGGTACCTATCTGTTGGAACATTTATATTTATCAAAGGTTTGCTAAGACAAAATGTATCTTGCAACGATTGTTATGATATGACTTATTGAATCGTATACTCATATTAATATTATAAATGTAAAATAGATATTTCGATGTTTATGTTCATAAATTGGTTTTAAGTCAGTAAAGCGCTCTCGCGACTTCAATATTCCTCTACTATAATTTTTTAAGTCAGTTCGCTCCCCTGGCTGACGTATTCCACATTGGACCGCCTGGACGGCAACTACCCACTAATTTACATGGAGACAGTAGCATATCAGTGCTGACTTGACGCCGCCACCAGCACTAGTTTGGTGAGAACATTGCTGGCTGAATCACCTGATTGTCCAAAATATCATTCCGGGCTTCTAAAATGGGAGGTACGAGACGTTGATCCCGGCTACTATCTTGTCGTTACACGAGCCATATGAGTGGCCTTTGACGGTTCCACACTTACACCAGGGTTTGTGAGGTCGGTTGTCGACGAAGAAGAATACCCTTTTAGCGAATTTGTATAATTTCGAAGCAAAATACATATTAATTTCTAAAAAAATATATTTTTATATATGGAAGGGAATTATAAAACACTGTAAACAGTATAAATCTAAAGCTGATAGTTTGGACTGAATAAAAACAAGAACAAAAACTTTTTAATAAACTTTATTTTCGACCCTTTCCATCCATTCTCATTGTTCAGTAGTACCAGCTGTAGTGGACGTCTGAGGTGCAGTGGTCGTCGCCTCCTCAGTAGTGGACGGCAGAGGAGTAGTGGTGGCGCATTCTTCGCTAGGCTGAGCGACACAATCGCCATCCACACAGTACGAAATACCAGGGATCCGGCATGGCAACACTAGACCGCCTATTGCCGTGCAGATCACGCGCGTAGAACAGTTTTGGCAGTACGGGCCCTGTTGCATAGATTTATAAATTGTACATAATGATATATGTCCCGCCGTGTGGTGACGGCAGAGTAGAATACATTTGTCACCAACCCCTACTCTTCCCGTGGGTGCGTAAGAGGCGACTTAGGGACTACACATTGAACAGGGAACGGGCAGCAGCGCTCTCTGATACAGTAACCTTTTAATCTGCGATCTCCAACCCGCCTGCCAAGCGTGGAGATTA
The DNA here is from genome assembly GCA_951230895.1 of Carpatolechia fugitivella. Lineage (NCBI taxonomy): Eukaryota > Metazoa > Arthropoda > Insecta > Lepidoptera > Gelechiidae > Carpatolechia > Carpatolechia fugitivella. Next base: position 15,822,272 of record OX579657.1, read on the forward strand.
TGGCAAAACCCTCTACTTAAGTGGAGGAGGCTCATAGTCCAGCAGTGGACTGTAACGGGCCGTTGATGTTGATGTTGATGATATATGTTCTGTGGTTTTTATTTAATTTAAATCGTTTTTATTATTAATATCTAAATTGGGATGGTGGTTACTGTCAGTAAAAAAGAAGAGCTCAATCGATGAAGTAATTAATTAGGTCAGGTAATTATTTGTATTTTAATGTCATCTTTCAAATCACACATAGGAGATTTTACTTACATATTTTGAGGTAAGATTTACTGTACACATGGGTGGGGCATTGGTTATAATAATGTTTTATTTAAACTAAGTCTGTAAAGTATTGAGATATAAATACATTTTTTAAAAATGCTTTTTCGGCAAAACTGGGTTAAAACGGTTTTGACTTTGTAACGACGATATCGACGAATTACAGAATACCTAACAAAAGAAGATCATTTCGCGTGGACGCGCTTCAAAAACCTATTAAATTACCTGAATTTCAGTATAATTGCAAGGCACCCAGATAGAACAGAAGGGGTTTTCTGGAGGACAGGGGCTCCGCCCTTGCGCCTGCGCTAGCACTGCAAGCAGCAACGCCTGGAATATGAGTATAAACCGGATCATAAATACCTATACTTATACAGGGCGCATTCCGAATCAGACTTTCAGCGCTGTCAGCGATCAGAAAAGCAAAAAACGTATGAGTTTTGACAGCTGACAGTAATTCGGAACGTGATTACGGGTGCTCGATTTCAGCGCGTCTCGGAACGCAGGGACAATGTGTTAGTAAATAAATTTACGTTTTAATGTGAAATAAAAACTAATAATTAAGTTACATTAAAAGTATGAAAAGACTACTATGTACGAGTATCTTAAGTAAGTGATTGTTTTCTTACAATTAATGTCATGTTTGCTGCGCTCTAACAGGGCGTCATTGTACAATACAGCAATTGTTAGGTATAATGACAAATGCAAATAAATATTTTGAGTTTGAGTTTAAATCACAACCTCCGCGATGGTAGCCATAAGTCCTGATTTTTTTTTTACAAGCTTTTATTTTTAGTTTCACCTGTCCCGTTGTCTGTCTGTCTGTCTGTCTGTCTGTCTGTAATCAAATCTTGCAAGTTAAATTTGATCCACTTCCCAGTTTCCGATTGAGCTGAAATTTTGCATTCATGTATAAATCGGATGACAATGCAATATTATGGTACCTTGGAGCTGGTCTGATGATGGAGACGGAAGGTGGCCATAGGAACTCCTCTAATACAGAACACAACCTAGTCGTGTTTGGGCTCGTTAGATTTGTCTTAACAAGATCTTTAGCCATACGTGATATCCAGGGTCTCATGATGGAGCCGGAAGGTGGCCACAGGAACTCCACAAATACACAACATAACTTAATCATGTTTGGGCTTGTTGGATTTGTCTTGACTAGATCTTCAGTCCTACGTGATGTTCAGGGTCTCATGATGGAGCCGGAAGGTGGCCACAGGAACTCCACAAATACACAACATAACTTAGTCATGTTTGGGCTTGTTGGATTTGTCTTGACTAGATCTTCAGTCCTACGTGATGTCCAGGGTCTCATGATGGAGCTGGAAGGTGGTCACAGGAACTCCACAAATACACAACATAACATAGTCGTGTTTGGGCTTGTTGGATTGGTATTGACGAATACTTTGATACTAAATCAGACTCGATGATGGAGCTAGAAGGTGGCCATAAGAACTCCGTAATTAAACGACGCAACCCCACCGAGTTTGGGCCCATTTGATTTGTCTTGACGAGTACTTTGATACTACATGGTAACCAGGGTCTGATGATGGAGCTGGAAGGTGGCCATAGGAACTCCGGAACGACGCAACTCCATCGAGTTTAGGCCCATTTGTTTCGTCTTGTCGAGTACTGTGATACTATATGGTAACCAGGGTCTGATGATGGAGCTGGAAGGTGGTCATAGGAACTCCGTAATTAAACGACGCAACCCGATCGAGTTTGCGCTCATTTGATTCGTTTTGACGAGCATCTTAGTTGGCGTGAATATGCAACTCCAACAGATTTGGGAAAAAGTTCGTTCCGTTTGTTATGAATGTGGATTATTATATTATTATGTCTGATTGATTAGATGGATGCCCCAATGCCAAGGTGAGCACGTGCCGAGGGCTGAATGGTATGAGAGTGTATAAACATTTCATATCGCTAACGTTGCGCCTCAGGGTACCAGGGCGAACCCTGTTGTACTGAAGCCCTTATCCCTCTACAATGGACCTCGGCAAGGATGGCATTCACATAATACAGCCTAAATCAATTCAATTTCCTGCTAAATTTAATTACGGCACAGCAGAAAGAAGAATGCTTCCGATTGTCTTGTCTTGGGCTTCAACTGTGCACAAAATGCAGGGAACTACTGTAGATCATGCTGTTATTTATCTAGGCTCTAAATTATTTGCTGCTGGTCAAGCTTATGTGGCTTTAAGCAGAGTTAAGTCTTTAGCAGGACTTCGAATCGAAGAACTTGACTGCTCCAAGTTGACTTCGAAGAAACCTTGTAATGTTGATGCATTAAAAGAAATGGATAGAATGAGAAATGTTACAAATAACTAACTTGTGATTACATAACTAATTTAAACATTAGTTTACCCTACTACAAACAAAAAAAATGAAATATTTAAATACAAATAAAATACATAAACTTTAAGTGCTCAAAGCAGCACATTATTATGTGAACGTACTACGGACTACATAAGGGAAAAACGCTGCTACGCGCTACTAACTACGTCGTAGTAAATCTCGAATTAAACAAACTAAAAAGTTAAAAATAAAATTAAAGAAAAAAAACCTTTTTTAAAAACAAGCTTTTATTATTTGTTAAGAAAATGAACTAAAAAGTTAAAAATAAATTAACTCTAATTAGAAGTATAACACTTTATAAATTCATTGTAACCTTTAACGATAATTAAGCTTCTTTGTCTACGACAAAATAATTCCATATCGTAATCATATATTTTTAACACCAAAACTTTACACCTTAATTATTAAATCTTCCCGTTTTTATTACAGTCTCAATTTTATAAATAATAAAAGCGTGTTACATTTTGATGGTATAATTAAGCTATCACAATGTAACACGCTTTTTTATTTATAAAATTGAGACTGTAATAAAAACGGGAAGATTTAATAATTAAGGTGTAAAGTTTTGGTGTTAAAAATATATGATTACGATATGGAATTATTTTGTCGTAGACAAAGAAGCTTAATTATCGTTAAAGGTTACAATGAATTTATAAAGTGTTATACTTCTAATTAGAGTTAATTTATTTTTAACTTTTTAGTTCATTTTCTTAACAAATAATAAAAGCTTGTTTTTAAAAAAGGTTTTTTTTCTTTAATTTTATTTAATAAAAGAATATACTTACTACTTGTACTTGTTGTACCTCAACTTTTCAGAATTAACGAAAAAAAAATAACTTAAGAACTACTTATAATGATCAACGTGTAGACACAGAGTGTAGGATTAGTACATTGTTATACGAGGGGTGAAAGTAACTTATTTAGCGCCGAGACGGCGCGGGCCCAATAGTTCGAGGCACTAAATAAGTCTTTAAACAGAGGTAAACACAGTGCTTTTCATTACGAATACAAGGAAAGAAAAAAAAGAAACGAATAAACTAAAGAAAAAATGAGTGACTTCCATATCTGACTCCTCGGAGGAATCTGACTCAAAAGGTGAAAAGGTTTTTTTTTGCAGTCCATAAATGTTATGTTCTGAGGCAAAATCTCCAAATAAAAGAGGAATATTTAGAAAACGACCTTAAGTTTTTTTTCATTACTCATACTCTGAAAGTAGTTCAGAAGTTGCCTGAGGAGCAGACTGAAGGTAATACTTTTCAGCCCGGAGGGAGAATCACTTTCAACTGACAGCTGTCAAATTATAAAAAAAAAAAACTGATTCTAATTTCACATTTCTATTGAGCTATGTTCCATCTTTCTATACAGCCACTCAATTACAGCGCAATGATAAATTGAAATAACATAAAGTTAAGTTTTTAAATGACTTTATTACAATTAACTTTCAACTATTTCTTTAAAATAAAATAGATTTGGGCAAAATATTTAACATTTTTCAATGATGGATATTAAAAATAACGACTCAAAAGCACTCACGAACACAGCAAAAAATCAAAATAGGCGGGAAAGCAACAATCCGATTATCATTAATTTGTTTCTCGAGTTTTAGGGCTTTGTTTACAATGAGTTCATCTGATTCAGATATGGAAGTCACTCATTTTTTCTTTAGCTAATTCGTGTTTTTATTTTTACTTTCCTTGTATTCGTAATGAAAAGCACAGTGTTTACCTCTGGTTAAATACTTATTTAGGGCCTCGAACTATTAGGGCCCTCGCTACGCTCAGGCCCCAAACCCCGTCTCGGCGCTAAATAAGTTACTTTCACCCCTTTCCTCTGGCTGTTTAATTCAAACCCTAGAGGGATTAAAGACATTTTTGATACACAAAAACAATCAAAAACGTAATTTTTACGTACCAACCCAAATTATATTATATATATAGTAAAAAAGAAACTTACCACGGCCAAAACCGCACACGAAAGTATACGCAAGCCAGCCATGATGAGCACTGAAATACACAGCTCTTACTATTGTAATACCTTTTATAGATAGCTATAAGTGCAAATTGTATTGTATTTCCGTATCCAGGGTCGTATTAAGCAACGTAGAGAGACCTGGGCATGAAGATTAGAGGTTCATTTTTGAAATATGAAAAATGTTACAAAAGAAATATACTCCCGTAAATAAAAAAAAATAAAAAACATACTATAATAATATTCAGTGTACGAGAGCTATGAGCGCGCGAATGAACGTCTTATCACAGAATATTTGAAGAAAATACCTAATTTAAAATAAAAGAGAGAAAACACTGGAATAATTTGCTGTCAACGTTTAAAGTTTTGTTATCTCAAAATCAAAAATATCTTATTTGAATAAAAATTTTTACAAATCATTTTTTGACGTCAAAGCTACAACTTACTACTCCTTGGGGTCTGTCTGAATCCTAAGGTCCCTCTACGTACGTACCATTACGGAGACGGGCCTGTCCGTATATATGTTTACAGAAATATTGAAGCACTAATCGCCTACATATCTCATGTCAACGTTGGGATTTCCGGCCCTCCTGGGAAGGTCCTAGGTCTTATTCATAAAATCTTAGAGAAAACAGTACGTTCTCTATTTCTTAATGCTTGATTGATTAAGTTATGGCATTCTCTGCAGACGGGGTTCCTGTTTATATTCTTATTCGGACAGGTTTTAGAACGATAATAATTTGTGTTATGGGAAATGCCTTTGCTTATCTGTTTCTGTCTCTTTTTTATTGTCTTTTCTGAGAAAGAGGATTTTGGCATAGCAGTGAAACACTGTAGAACAAAATATCTGGGGCCCCGCATCACTATACCTACTTTGTGACCATAGGCTAAGAAGTTAAGATTATAAATAAATAAATAAAAATAAAAATATTTTATTTCAGGTGTGCATCCATATTAAATAAAATTAAGTACAATTACGACATTATAAATTGAAATTCTAAATTAAATTAAATTGAATTGAATTTAAGAAGGCTTGTTCCTGATCACCGATAAAAAGTCTCCGTTGTTTTTTTGTGTTATTGTTTGAGTATGTAATTTACTCATCCAGTAAAATTTCATCTTTGATATAAATAAACAGTGCACATATGACACGTGTCCTTTAAGATGGTATTTTCTCGAAAAGTATCATCAAAAGCGGTCTTCACAGTTAAGCCGTTGGAGAAGATGAAGAATAAATAAACATAGATTCACACACACTTTCTCAATTATCAAGGTAAATAAAATTATACAGATATCATAACCTAGATAAGGTCTATCCTAGGAACAAAGATAAGAAAACCCTAAGTGCGTGATGTCATCGTGTAGTACTTTGTAGTCGAGATGTTTGTTGCTTAGGCTCTTCAAATAATAGAACGTTGATAATTTGATGATAAATACTAAAGTATACTACACACTAGCGTTGTGTTTTTATGTAGGGAGTTATTTTCAAAATCTTCTTTGGGCGCGCCGGCGGTGGTTTCAAGTAGTGCAGATTCGCGTTCAGGTTCGAAACCCCAAAGGCCTATGTTTTGCCTGTTAACTTTGATACCGTCTCCCTGATTGACGCGCAAAGTTCCATCTTCTCTTCTCTTCTTCTCTCCGCTTCAGTAGAAAAAGTTATAAGCCAAGTCAGTCGCCTTAGCGGCTCTATAACATTGACATAAGGGTTTTTCAGATCGGTTGTCGACCTTAACCCCTATAGTAATCGCACCATAAGAATGCCATCCTGACAGCAGGCAGGAAATATGAAAACCAAATAGGTGCAAAAGAGACAGAAGAAAAATTGTACGTGTATGACAGCTGTCAGGGCGGCATTCTTACGATGCGATAGGTATAAGAAGTGGAACACTCCCTGTTTTCACGGTTACACTCCGCTCCTCCCCTAAAGTATCCATTTATCAGAAAAAAAAAACAAATGATTCTTCAAATGCCTACATAGTGTAAATGGTCTTTTAGTCATGCACGCATACAAAACACTCAAGAATAAGTAAATACATAGGTATTATAATTATAATAAATTACGTGTTCAGAAGCAAATATTATCAGTTTCAGTTAATTATAACGATACGAGTAGAAGAATTGAGTAAAAACACTGTTATTGTCTCTACTTCCACTTCAATGTTTTATAGCACATTAAAGTGCTACCGGTTTCGTTACTAACTTTGATTTAATGTTTTTATTCATTTAAAATTTATAAGATAACATTTTGAGGTATCGTTTTTAAGTTAATGGATAATAAAAATAGAAGTGGAAGTAGTGAAAATAACAGTGTTTTTACTTAATTAATATAGAGTTCCAAGAAACCCAACACAAAGCATATTGTAAATAAAATAGAGTCATGGCGAAATGGGTGATTACTTCGTTTGTCTTGCTATCTGTAGTAAGTAACTTCATCATCATCATCATCATCTCAACCTAAAGACGGCCCTTGTTGGACTAGGGCGACCTAGGATCAAAGTCAAAGTCAAAGTCAAAATAATTTATTTCCATAGGATGTTATTACATCACTTAGATCCGTCATTACATTTTTTTTGGGTGAGTTCACTAACTCCATCTCCACAACGGCCGGTCTTGTCTGCTCGCATCTTTCCAGACTGGCTACACTGAGTCAGTCAGGGTTTTTGAGGTCGATTGTCGACTTTACAACCCACAGTGGAATGAATTAAATGAGTCCTGACGTCTTCAGTCCATAGACTCGCTACTGCCACCGTGTTTTATTTTATAGGCTTTGTCACTGGTCGCTTCCTTTGAAGTCGGGGCGCGTAGGGAGGAATGTCCTCCAGGCGACCCTTTGTGTAACATCTGGAAGCCGTGCGACTACAATAACACAGTTGTGGTCAGTATATTCTTCTTAAAATTATCTAGAGTCTTTCCTTTATGTTTCAAGCACTTGCTGACATCTGATTGAATTGGTTTTATGACAATCATTTTGGGTCAATCGAGCAGTAGAGGTAGTCTGATGATGGAACCGAAAGAGTCGAGATTTCGACGCCCATTACGGAGGTTCCGGGTTTGATTCCCGGTGGGGACACTGTCAAGCAAATATCTCTTTGTGAGACTATCCCCAGCTTAGAACATTGCAGGCTGAATCACCTGATTGTCCGAAAAGAAACATGATTCCGTGCTTCGGCACACTAACACCAGGGTTTGTAAGGTCGGATGCCGACCTAACAACCCACACGATGATGATGATGATGACCGGAAGATGTTTACTTACAGTGACTCCTCAACTTCACACCAATAAATCAACTAGTCCGGTGTAGCCCTGAAATATTTCAGCTTAAGTATTTTTGTAAGGTCTGTAGACTTTGATAGTGTCCAACGGTGATGATGGAGCCGACAGAACTCAATAACTTAACAAGACAACCCCGAGTCGAGTTCCTGGTAGTGAAAAACACTTAAATACCCATGAGTCTCTAAGGTCTGGCCTCTTCTCTCGGTGGAACTCTTCAACGGTTCATAATATGGACTGATTATTCCAGGTTTCGTGTCGCGACTGCAACACTCGCATCATCTGCACACACCTAGGGGGGTGGATATATCCTTGCTGGGTGTGGGGGCATAAGAATTGCATAGACGGCAACTGCGTCACCAATCCCAGTGAAGAATGTGCTCAAGAAACCAATGGAAAAGCTTAGAGATATTGGTTGGAGGAAGTGCAAGTTTTTCCAACTTATCCGGTGTTTTTAAGGGGTTTGATACTTGAGATCAAATATCTTAATAACAAAAAAATTGTTACCTTGTGGTTGTTTTAAATTTTGTGCAAGAGTAATTCTTGTACAAATAAATGGTAGGTATTAATAAAAACGCTCCAAACTTGTTTTAAATATTTTATTGTGCTAATAATGATGGAAAATCATTATGGTGATATAGATTCTATTAAAAAATACATTTTAAATAAATCATATTTATAACTATTTCATTCCCTAAGAAATATAAATGTTTTTTTTTAAGCTAGGTAAGTACCAGATTTTCTAACTAAGCGAGTTTAATTTACTTGGCACCTATCCGGTGACTTGAACCTGTCTAGACTTGGCAACACTGCTATCTTAAACAAGCACTCAGCTTTGCACAGTCCACAAGTCCTTCGTGACGACATTTCTATGCGCACGCGCACGATCAGCTTTCCTTCTTGCGTTTGAAGAGCGCCGAGAACTTCCCGGCCTCGTACGTCGGCATGAAGGGCAGGTAGGTCGTCCAGTTCCACCTGATGGGAGAATGTGATGAATTAGAACATTAAATACAAGCAAATATAAGATTAAGGACGTCTAAATTAAATAATATTCCTAATAATATTCGATAACATTCTTCATAATCCATCTTCTCCTGCATATCTGCGCGAACGATTCTCTTTCATGCGTCCCCAGGTCAAGCCCAGTCGTTCCAACGTTAGCACTCTTTTATCTTTACCGACTCATAATAGGACAGTGATACGCAGAAAGGTTTCAACCATCCAAACTTCGAGTTTTGAGTTAGGTATGCCATGTTATTGTAAAATATACGTTATTTCGATCTATTAAGGTTTCAAAACGCACAAAAATTTTACTTTTATGTTATTTTCAAAAATAACCTTTTGCTTAATACACAATCTTATAAACTATAAATTTGCAAAATGGTTTTATGTATTATAAAACTATTCTACATTATTTAACGAGAAATTTTATTATTTGCATAAAGGTGTCAAGCCGTGGCTTCGGGGTAGTTCCATGCTATGACGGAATTAAATAGCTCCTTTAACTTTCTCAGTACTGGAGTACTTCTTGTTTTGAGAAGCTCTGAAGTAATTCCGTCTTCGCCACGAGCCTTCCCATTTTTAAGCTGTTTGAGAGCCCTCTCAATTTCGTCATCATCTACGTCTGGGAGATCTTCAGTGAAGTGGCATGTCAGTGTGGCTCTTGGGTCGTTCGCGTCAGGCGGAAGCCCCAAGGCATGCGAGGCATATAGACGGCCAAGTGGCATGTCAGTGTGGCTCTTGGGTCGTTCGCGTCAGGCGGAAGCCCCAAGGCATGCGAGGCATATAGACGGCCATAAAAGTCTTCGACCTCGGTGAGGATTTTGCCTTCCGAGTTTTTGAGCTTCGTGAGGTGATTCCTACCCAGTCTTTTAGCACAGACTTTTGACCCCCGATTTCGCTCAATCGCCTCTCTTATGAGTTGCGGATATCTTTATTCAGATAGTGGATGTCCGACGACGGAGCTCCTCCGGCTTCTCGCGTCGGATCTTCATCAGTTCCAGACACTAAAATTGTTACACTGTTCCTTGTCCACATTGCCATGGATTCCAGTGCGGCAAAACGATTGCGCAACTGGAACGCTTCAGAACCGTGCATGGATTGGGTTAGCGTTGGACGAAGAGTGGATTTCACCATACGACTCCTCTCAACTCTGAAGTTACCTCTTACCAGTCGGTACTCGGTGGTCGCTACCGATTTGGAACCAATTGGGAAAGTCGGAGACATCCTACATATGCGCTTCTTGTCCGTCAAGATGAAGTCAATCTCGCTTTTCGTCCTACCATCGAGGCTTTGCCAAGTCCACTTCCTTACGGGCTTCTTCTCAAAGAAGGTGTTCATGCAGAACAACCTTTGTATGTCCAGAAAGTTTACCAATATTTGCCCTCTATGGTTTTTGAGCCCAATACCGTGCGGCCCGATGCGTGAGTCATCGCCTTCTCGTACTCTTACCCTGGCATTGAAGTCCCCCATGACAACGGTGAAGTGGGTCTTGGTAGTGCCATTTATGGCTTTTGTGATACTTGTATCTTCAAACATGGCCTCGACCTCGGTATCCAAGTATGTAGATGTCGGCGCATATACTTGTACAACCTTGAGGGAATACCTATTGGTCAGTTTCAATACCCAGCACGACCCGGGTTGACATACTGGACACCTCCAGCACGTTGTCACGGAGAAAACTTTGTTGACAAGGAAGCCTACGCTGCCTTGCGACTGTTGGTCGCCCTCTCGAAAGTAGAACAGGTGGTTGGATTCTAAGGTAGTCGTGTTCTCTCCCTGTCGAGTTGTTACCCTAGCATCGATTTCTTTCGGACTTCAGACAGCCCCAAAACGTGCCACCTTATATTTTTTAGTTCTACCTCCAATTGCTCCAGGCTATCGTCCAGCCGTAGACTGCGTCGTCGTTATACGTCGCCAAGGTCAGTTTGTGGCAGCCATCCGTAACCCGGGGATTCTTAAGTTTCCCCCGCCCTACCGTGACCGAGGCTGCTATTTTCTGGGCCACAGTGGCGCCCAGAATAGTAGGGCTGCCGGGAACTGAGGGCCATATTTGCCGCGCTATCCATTAAAGGGGCTTATGCCCATACTCACCACGCTGGGCAGGCGGGTTGGTGAGCGCAGAGCCAAGCTTTGCCCCAATGGCGCTGCTGCCTGCCACTGGCCTAGGTGTTTACACTCGGCCTAATATAAGTTAGACACTTCAATGTGAAGGTTTTTTTACTGTTTTATTTAAAACCATCGATTTTACCATTTGGTAATTACCAAATTTTTCATGGAAATAAAAATAAGATAAATACCGTATCTGAATTTTTATTCATTTTATTTTTTTGCAAAAAGTATAATTCGTTATTCCTAAATTAGCATAAAGTTATCAACTGAGGGTTGAAACCTTACTGCATTTCGATTCGCAAAATAGTAAAATAAAGCAAAAAGGTTTTAAAATTATTTGAATTTATTTAAGTATCTTATGCTTCATTTTCTTTTTATTTCGTGTGAAATTAATATTTATTAAATATTAATCTAATACTTTGCAAAGTTTAACGTTTCTACATCCCATAGATAAAGTGCAATGCCAACTTATATCTGGAAAGGGCTATGAAATCTTTAATCGCGTTTATTTCAAAATGGATGACGTGAGGGTTGAAACCTTTCTGTTTATCACTGTCCATTATAATGCTTCTCACTCCCATTCCTTCACTGTACACGCTGCAAGACTGTGGAACTCTTTTCCTTACACTGTCCGCGATAGTCCTTCTATCTCCATCTTCAAAAAGCGAATTAAAGCGAAAAAGCATTATCTTTCACTGTCGAAGTGATCCTTGTTATATTTTGTATTTATAGTTATGTATATATTTGTGTATGTATACTAGTTAATATTTATGTATATATATGTGTATTGTATATATATATGGTTGTGTACAAGTATAATATGTGTATTGTTGGGTGTATGTATATGTTATTATATAGTTAGTATATACATTGTATATATAAATAGTTGTTATTCTTCTGTCCTTTTATTTTATATTCTCTCTTCTGTAGGTCTACTGGAAGATATTTCCTTGGAAATAAGTAGGCCTGTTGTGTCGTTTTACTGTATGTTTTGTCCTTGTAATATTTATTGTGTACAATAAATTGAAATAGATAAATAGTTTCGTTTCTAATCCAATAAATTCAATGTGGCAAAGCGACCCGTGACGGGCACTTTTGGACCAGGGGGCCGTTTCACGAAGCTACAAGTTACAAATTACAAGTACAATTCGACGTACATTGCGTAGAAGATTAGATAAAATGATAAGGGCTTACAGTTTAGGCGAATTGGCTACGCAATGTATATCAAATTGTAACTTGTTGCTTCGTGAAACGGGGCCCAGAAGTGAATATTGTGGTCGTTTGCCAACATCCGGTAATGGCGGTCCTTGTTTTCGTTTTAATTCTTTTATTTTAGTTTATTTTAGTGTTTAGTGTATAATTTAGATAGTACATTATCCAGTGAAGGACTCTGAACTATAAACTTTAATAAGACAATTGAAACGCTTGCATTGTGCTGACATTTCTTGATGATGTCAGGTGGCTCCACGTGGCTTCAGTAACTTTGCTATCAAGTTACTGGAGTCCTTCACCGAATACAGCTCCCTAGGTTTAGGATTAGGGTTGTCTGTGTTTCTCAAGCTACTTACTTAGCAAAACAACTTGATGCCGGCGAAATAGTGAAATGCTATTAATAAAAATTAAGATTAAGTGAATATTGGTGTCGATTCCCGCAGCGAAACTAAATTTAAAATTAAACTTAGTCTTGTCAGTTTCTGACCCACGACGATGAAAATGGACATTGTAAGTATGGACAATTTAGTCTTAACTTAATTCTAGAGGATCTTCAGCATTACTAAGTCTAAAAGAAACAAGTGAGATCTGTGAGATCACAATAACGTCGTACCTTTGCGTGATAAGTGTAAGGAAAAGTCTCATTATCCTTTAAACCATATAATGTGTTAGTAATGTGCAACAATTTTTACTATGGGGCCAACTCTGTAACTCAACAAAAAAAAAACAGCTGTTTCATACAAATTGTCAATAGCTACTCGACCAAAATGTATGGAACAGCTGATTTTTTTTTGTTGAATTAAAACAAATCAAATAAAAAATTATTTATTTCCATAGGATGTTATTACATCACTTAGATCGTTGAGTTACATAGTTGGCCCCATAGTAAAAATAGTTGCACATCACTAACACATTATGTGGTTTAAAGGATAATGAGACTTTTCCCTACACCCTGTATAGGAATATGTAAAAATTGAGAAAATGGTTGTTAATGTTACCTCCTGATGAAGCTCATGCCGACAGGGAAGTCATACGTGTCTCCTTCTTCAGAAGCCCCGGCTGCTTCCAGTGACATCTCCTTGGCCCAGGCCGCTAATCCTCTCTCTTCATCCGTACCTTAATAAATAAATGAAAGACTACTGACAAGCCACTGTTCTGTTCAGGAAATATCTTTTGCGCCGTGTGGTGACGGCAGAGCAGAATACATTTGTCACCAACCCCTACTCTTCCCGTGGGTGTCGTAAGAGGCGACTTAGGGACTACACATTGAACAGGGAACGGGCAGCAGCGCTCTCTGATACAGTAACCTTTTAATCTGCGATCTCCAACCCGCCTGCCAAGCGTGGAGATTATGGCAAAACCAAACACTTAAGTGGAGGAGGCTCATAGTCCAGCAGTGGCCTGTAACGGGCCGTTGATCATGATGTTGAATATCTTTTGAGACTGCAAGGTAGGTAGCAGAATTATTTATTTCACTACAAAAACCTTTGGCAGGTGATTGAGGCTTAATAGCAAATTTTATATTTCACCAGGTCACCTCTTATCCAAACCAATTCACTCTCCATCTTATCTTGTGGGGTTTAGGTCGAGAATTTATCTTACAATCCCTAACATCAAAGTTGTGGCGCCACCAAAAGCCTCTAACATGGCTCATCAACAGCTCATATACGTCCCCACCGAGTGGCTCGAGCCTACTCTGAATTAGAGCGATTAGGTCTTAGTCAACCACGCTGGCCCAGTGCGGGTTGGTCGACTTCACACACAACCATTTAATTTCTTCGCAGAAGTGTGCAGGTTTCATCACGATGTTTTCCTTCACCGTAGAGCGTCGAATAAACGTACATATGAATTCGAAATTCGAAAATACATTGGTACGTAGTGGGGATTGAGCCCGTGTCTCCCGGACGGGAGGCAGCGGCCCTAATCACTAGACTTCAACGGCCCGTTACAGTCCACTGCTGGACTATGAGCCTCCTCCACTTAAGTGTTTGGTTTTGCCATAATCTCCACGCTCGGCAGGCGGGTTGGAGATCGCAGATTAAAAGGTTACTGTATCAGAGAGCTTTGCTGCCCGTTCCCTGTTCAATGTGTAGTCCCTAAGTCGCCTCTTACGACACCCACGGAAAGTGTAGGGGTTGGTGACAAACGGCTCATATAACCGTAATTTTCCGTTACTAAAGGCTTAAATTACCTTCTAAGGTATGCTTTTCGGACAATCAGGTTACTCAACCTAATATCCTAACCAAACAGGGGACAGTCCTAAGTCATCAGGTCTATTTGTTAAACTCACCTGGAATCAAATTATCCAAAAAACATCCCACGACTCCACCCACCAGGATTGAAGTGGACAACAGGACTTGCAGTACAGCATCCAAGGTTTCCACTCCGGTCTGGATGACGCCGCTGTGAGCAGCCATCCAGCGAGTGAGCACCATCGGGAAGAACAAGCTGAAGCCAATGATGTACAGGTTCCTGGAGCTGTTCAGGTCAACGTATTGGAGAGCTGATAAGCCTAGAGTGTGGTATAAAAGTAAATGCTATCAAATTATGTATAAAATTGGTAATGAAGGCTGATTTTCTACATGCATCGTGAATTTGAAAACAAAACCCTACGGTACGGACTTCTTCATTACTCTTATAGCAGGTATTTTTTATATTTAATTATTTAAATAATTCAATGAAATAAACACTTTATATGGTACTGTAAAGAGAAGGAGGATTGAAGAGATTATTGAAAATAATATAAAAAAATATTAGATTCACCTACCTCGTTTTAATCTTCAAATTAGCTTAGCGCCCATCCGGCTACCGCCCCCCTTCTCTATTTGGTGGTTGGCGTCGCGAGTTTTTCCGTAAGCGTGTTTTTCAGGCCAGAAAAGGCTATAAGAAGAAGCCGTACCAGAGCTCTGTGTGCTGCGCTCGCTGAGCGGCTGTCCTGTGGTCCGGCAGTGGCTGTACTTCCGGCCCGACCTAGCAATCTGCTTGCTGAGTGCACTTTCCGTCGTGCAAGAACGACGAGTCGACGCACCAGTCTCTAGCTAAGTTTTTTATATATTAAAAGTGAAAATGGCCAAGACTTTCGACGGTCTGAATACCACATCTGATGAATTTGTATCACAATTTGAAGTGATTGCTGCAATCAACAAGGCGTTAAAACCTTTGATGAATTTGCCGAAAGTCTAAAGAAAGAGTTTCCTCCTCTCGTCGATTTTGCTTCTTTGTTTTATTCGGCCAAGCAAGATTATAATGAAAGTTTGCTAGATTATACGTATAATTTAAGAAGTCGACAAACTAGTGATGCGAGGAATGTTCACCCAAACTGTAAGGAGTGGTCTCCTTTGACTGGCTGTTCGTTTAGTTCGATTGGATTTGAATATTTTGAAATATCGAATGGTTCTTTTTTGTTGTTTTGACTCGGGATGCCAACGGGTGACTGAGTGGAAGATATTTTCATATTGAAGAGATTATTGAAAATAATATAAAAAAATATTAGATTCACCTACCTCGTTTTAATCTTCAAATTAGCTTAGCACCCATCTGGCTACCGCCCCTCTTCTCTATTGTACCATAACCAGTCCATTATATAATATTGAACATTTTAAAGGAGGCAAAAAAAAACATATAACCTAAAATACACAAACCAAAAGCGGAGATCATGCCGAACATGACGCAGAAGAGGCCCCCGACGATCGGCTGTGGGATGATGATGAAGACAGCCCCCAGCTTCCCCACCACTCCTTGCAGCACCATCAGACCAGCTGCCCACTGCACCACGCGACGAGAACCCACCTACGTGTGACAAATGCAAAATAAACTGGACAACAGCTTCTGGATATGCATGCACTTTGTGCACAAGTACATCTTCGTTATTTTCAGCCAAAACATGTTTATTGCTAGGCCTTTGCTTCCAACTACCAGACCTGCAAAGCCCGCATCCAGCTGCTTCCCGCAACCTTCACCAAATTGTCGATCCACCTGTCTGCGCTGCGTCAACGGGGGAAATCCAGATATAATGTTTATGAGTTTCCCAAAAGCAATAGATGTGTCTTATGTAGGCTTTTATCGTTCTAGCCTCAAATACTAATCAACAGCTCATATACTGCCCCGCCGAGAGGCTCGAGCCTGCCCTGAATTAGGGAGATCAGATTTTAGTCGCCTCACAGTCGAATATAATTCCTGGAGATGGAGGCCTGGAGACCTAGCTCACAAGGTCCCAGTTTAAGCTCTAGTGCTCTAAACTATATATTTCAGCAACCAAAATGGTTCTGCCTACCTTGGTAACCCCAATGGCTCCGACGTTCTCTCCGAAGGTGTTGGTTCCGTTTCCAGAGCCCCAGAGACCAGCCAGCACCGTGCCGAGACCCTCAGTGCCTAGACCACGGTTGATGGCGTGGAGAGGCGGAGGAGGAGCCGCTGTGAAAGATCCACTTATCATTTGTTGAGTTTTGCCATTGTTGTGAATCCCTTGTTCGTTTTGACATCTACAGTTTAGTTAGGATTCAAAGTATTTTTCAAGAGATGCCCGTGTTTTAAGAGGTTGTAGGGCCACCCTACAATATATTTTATAATTACTTTGTTTGCAAGACACCGCCTTTTGGTCCTAATTTATTTAGGTGAGATTTAATATAAATACGAGTTGCAATATTGTAATAAATTACTCGATCTCCGACCTCGACCCAAACCAGTCGTTTCATTTGCCTCCTCGAAACCCTCGAATACTGCCGTCGTCGCTACAAGGTGATTGGTGCAATCAATATTAATCAATTATCATTCTCATTGATGATAAATGCATTTGGATAAGACATGACAAGACACAATAAGAGGAAGTCAATATACTCGGGCTGAAAGCAACAATGTTAATTAAACATAGGTGATGATATTGATCATGAAAAACTGGAGAAACTCTTTTTTAGTAGTACTCTTATGTCATAAGAGCGAAAAGACAAAGAAAGTGAAAAAGATGAGAAGTTAATGCCATCCTGTAGTTAAATGACATAATACTAGAAGCATTAGATCTTTACTAAGAGACAAAGATGCAGATAAAACTCACCGCACATCCTGGCTGTGGTGGGATAGTAGCTTATGGACTCGACAGTGCAGGCGAGGACCCCAGCCAGCATGCCCAGCACGCCTGCGACACTCACTGTCGGCACACCCCATTGACCTGGATGAAGCATACGAACAGTGTACTGCTATCATCATCATCATCATCAAAAACAATAACGCAAAACCTCGCGGGAAGTCAGTAGAACTCCTCAATACTATTTCAAGTATTTCCAAGATCTATCTATATTTTTTTTCCTTTTCATACAAACTGATTAGATGACCGAGTCGGTTTAAAAGAAAATTCACAAAAAGAAGGTATAAATGTGGCCCCAAGATTTTACCTTTCACTATAGACAAAAACGTAATATTGGTTTTAATCTTTGTAAAACTGCAGTAAGATACGAGGAGGGATCAAAAAGTAGTGAGAATGAAATAGAATATAATGACTATTGATAACTTAATAATTTATTTTTCTACATAGTCTCCGAGTCTCTCTACACACCGCTGGACTCGGTCTTTTCCAAGGCTTCAATCCCTTTAAAAAAAAAAGTTTTGTCTTGGTCCTGCAAAAAGCTCTCCACGGCATCCATCACCTCGTTATCGTCTTCGTACCTGTTTCCCCTTAAGTATTCCTTCAATTTGGGGAACAGATAAAAATCGCTAGGCGCCAGATCTGGTGAACAAGGGGGGTGGTCAACCAATTCGAAGCCAGCTTGCTGAATGGCAGCCATTGCAACTGCCGACCTGTGCACGGGTGCGTTGTCGTGATGAAACAGCACACCCCTTCGAAGTTTCCCTCTCCTTTTCTCTTTGATGGCATTCCTCAACTTGGGAATTAAAGGTGCATAATATTGGCCTGTAATAGTGGTTCCACGCTCCAGGTAATCAATCAACAATATCCCTTCTGAATCCCAAAATATTGAGGCCATAACCTTGCCAGCCGATGCCACGGCATGAAACTTCTTCGGGGTCGGTGATGATGGTCGTTTCCATTGCGAAGATTGCTGTTTTGTCTCAGGATCAAAATGATGGACCCATGTTTCGTCCATTGTTACGAAACGAGACAAAAAGTTCTCAGAATCTTCTTGAAACTTGTCCAACAATATCTTCGAAATGTCAAGTCGATTTTGTTTCTGACTGTCGGTTAACATTCTCGGCACCCATCTTGCGGAAACTTTTCTCATATGCAAAGATTGTTTCAATATGGATTGAATACTTCCATATGAAATGCCCGTTTCTTGAATTAAGTATCGGATGGTAACTCTTCGATCGCTCAATACAATTTTCTCGAATTTCGCAACATTTTCTTGGGTGACTGACGTCGATGGACGGCCGCAACGATGTTCGTCTTCCGTGCTCGTTCTCCCTACTCGAAATTGAGAAGCCCACCTTGCGACAGTAGAATACGGCGGAACAGACTCTCCTAATGTTGCCTCCAAATCGCAATGAATCTCTTGAGTCGTTAACTTTTTTAAACAGAGGTATTTAATAACGGCTCGCACTTCGTTTTTCTCCATTTTTGAGAACACGTTCCGACACGAAGCAAACAAATGACTACATTCAGAAAAAAACAAAAGAGAATCGTAGATTTTTTTTCTTTATTAATATTACAAATATGTATCTGAGCTATGCCTGCCAGTATTTTTTTTTCTTACCAAGGAGTATTAGCATTTTTATTGCAATTTTAAAAACGCACGAATCGCTACCAACTTGCTTGTTTACAAAAAATGACGACGCACGAACCGCGACCACATCGTTCTCACTACTTTTTGATTCTTCCTCGTATGAACAAATTAGTTGGGGAAGAATACACATGTTTGTGTAGAAAAAATAAAAATCCCCGATCCCTTGAAATGTATTTAACTCAAATATTTTTTTATTTTTATTATTTTATTTCATTTTATTTTATTGTTTTTTTTATTGGTTGAGAAATGTGACCTGTAGAGGAAAACAGCCTCAGCGGTAGACTTTGTAAGCTGGCAGCCCCCATAACTCCGTCGTTTTTTAAAATTTCCAAAAACTAACTCGATAAAAAAAATAAAAATTTATCGAACCTGCTCACAAAATTTCACGAGAATCGGTTGAGAAACGCGACCTGTAGAGTGGAACAAACAAACAGACAGACACACAGACATACAAAAGCAATTTTGGCCAAGCTGAAACGGAGACTCTTCGCTCGCTCGGTCAATTACCTGGGTAAGGCACCCTGAACCAGGGCGCGTCTTCGATGATGTTGATCTTGAGGTCAGTCCTGGCCGGGTGGCCAGCCGGGAACACCCCCGTCAGGGTCAGGATGCCACAGATCGCCCACATTATCATTATCGTCAGCAGGACCTGCCAAAATCAACTTGTACAGTTTCATCTATGGTATAGGATTTACGATAGGTAGTTATAGTCTTTTTATAAATTATGTAGAAAAGTCAGTCTGCAAAACCACAGAAATGTATTATGGGACAATTTCCCGCCAAAAATACTCTACATACATACTTATGACGTAAAGGTTAAAACCTCTGTTTAAAAAACCGGGCGGTTAAACTTCGCCGAAGTGTACACGTTTCCTTACAATTATTTTTTACTAGACCTGTACCTATATAAATCACAATTATGTTCATCTATCTTCAAAATTCAGAAGGACCAAACCCTGCGAAATATTTACTGCTAAACCGTGTGACTGCTTGGGACTATCTGTCTTCCACCTAAGTGAATTTGCAAGTTTGGTCAAGTTATCAAGTGAGCCCAAGCCAGCTCTGCATTCTCCAAATTACAAGGGTTACGTCCAAGTTTTATGCGTGTACACCATGCCAGTAAACCAGGAGAGTACAGTAACTTTTACGTGATTGCGTGTTTGAAATTTTGCGTAGAAATTATGTGAAGTTCCGGAGAATGCGTTGTCTGTTAGTGCCATCTATCAAAGTAAATGTTTCCATGCAGAGCGTCACGTCCATTAAGTCCCTACTAATAAACTCGGCCGCGATCAGTTGGTACGTGACCTTGACTTGCGCTAAGCTATAACATACTGACCAATGACCGTTGAAAAATCTGTACAGATCTGTCGTTTAATTCCCATAGTTAAATGAATTTCAAATTCTCGTCGTCATACAGGGTGAAGTTGTGTAAGATCATTCTAGAAATAGTAACTTTTTGAAGAATTGTTCAAAGCAGTAACTTTCCCTGTTTGCAATCAGCGTCTGTCACTGACACGGATCGTGTGCTATCACATCTACTTACTGATTTAAGAAAAAAATGGAGTTCTGAATGTAGACGTAAAAATCTTTGTTTGTTTTTTACATAAAACTAGAGAGAGAGAGAAGTTGTCGGCTGGAAGACTCTGACAAATTTAAAAGGCCTCGTTAAACTGTCCATTAGACTGAAAAAACTCGGTCTATACCATCCACTGGCATGGTGTATTCACCAACCTTTACAAGACGAGGACCCGTGAAGATAAGACTATGCAATCATCCCTCATCCCTACGAGAAACAGGATAGATAGGATATATGAGTCGCTGTGAACGGACGGAGCCCCGGCGACTCCCTCACAAGAGATGAAAAATCGAAGCTATCAAGATAATCAAGATAAAAGTGTTTGTCACAAGATTTTAAGTTGTATTTATTATGCACATGAAATGCGACTTTATGTCCATAATACGTGCGAGTGTAGCAACGAATACACCTTTCTAGATCTAGTGACTAAATCGAATTACATTCCTGCGTTTATATAGCACTTGGGGCGATAAATTACTATTACAACATAAAAATGACTTTATTCGAAGTAAGATTTAACAAAAACATTTTTCGACGTCAATGGACCAAAGAAGTTTGTCCTTAGTAGGCACGTTCACTACCAGTGTACGCTCATTGTGGAGAAGAACGGCCTGAAGAAACTCCACTGGATTCGTATCTTCTGTACTTTTTTTAAAATAAATGTATTGTTTACAATAGTCAGTAAACATTCTTAATGTTTCCTGTGCCGAGCTGAAGCATCCGAACACCAACCCTCTTTGTCATTTAAATAATCATCTAACATAAGTTACTATATTACAAAGCGTCTGTTTTACAAAATTCTTAAACCTTTTTTCTGGTAAAACTAAGATCTTTTCTAGTATCAATAAATAGTTACCATCCGATATTGAGGATAGTGCGATTGATGCGTAAAATAGCTTTAATAAGATTGATCACAGACAGACAGATTCACACAGTCACGCTCTAATCCTTAATTTAAGTCCGCCAGTCCTTTTCATCTTTTAAAGATTAAAAAGGGACAGGAGATGGCTATCCTAATATTAGGGCTGTCAAATATCGAATTTGAACCTTATAGACGCGTTGATTGCACAATTTTAGAGAGCACGTAAAACAACCGACTTAAAAATCTCTTAATCTGACAGCTATGCCCTTATGCCCTTATGTCATTCATTCAAAATAATATCATTCGATCGTCTGAATTCATCACCTCTCTTTCATTGGTCATACTAAACGAAAAGGATAGCTGGATTTTAACACGTTTTTATTAACTCGCTTTCTTGTCTGTATGTTTGTTTGTTTGTTTGTGGGTTTGTTCGGTCCGAATCTTGCAACTCATTTTTGGAGCACTTGCTGTCATTCGATTGTGCTGAAATTTTACTTAAACTTAAACTTATGTAACCCTGGTGACAATGCAATATTATGATACCATGGAGCTGGCCTGATGATGGAGCCGGAAGGTGGCTATAGGAACTCCTAAAATTAACAACACAAACTTGACCTGTTTGGGCTCGTTGGATTTGTCTTGACAAGATCTTTAGATATAAGTGATGTTCAGGGTCTCATGATGGAGCCGGAAGTTGGCCATAGGAACTCCTAAAAAACACAACATAACCTCGACGTGTTTGGGTTCGTTGGATTTGTTTTGACAAGATCTTTTATAATACGCGATGTCCAGGGTCTCATGATGGAGCCGAAAAGTGGCCATAGAAACTCTTAAAATACACAACACAACCTCGTCGTGTTTGGGCTCGTTGAATTTGTCTTGACAAGATCTTTAGTCATAGGTAATGTCCAGGGTCTCATGATGGTGCCGGAAGGAGGCCACAGGAATTCCTCAAATACACAACATAATCTCGTCGTGTTTAGGCTCGTTAGATTTGTCTTGACAATATTTTAAGTCATACGTGATGTCCAGGATCTCATGATGGAGCCGGAAGGTGGCCGCTGTATTTCCTCAAATACTCAACATAACCTTGTCGTGTTTGGGCTCGTTGGATTTGTCTTGACAAGATTTTTATTCATACGTAATGTCTAGGGTCTCATGATGGAGCCGAAAGGTAATCTCAACGTAACAACATAATCTCGTCTTGCTTGGGATTTTTAGTCTTAGCAATTTAGTCCTACGTGATGTCCAGGGTATCTTGCAAAATTTAAATACGCTGGACTAAAAAGCACAAAATAATTATCAAGTAAAAAATATTTTTAACAACACGTTTTAGCGCACTAAAAAGTATTAAATAATTTTTATTGATATTTTTATTGGTGTAGTACTCTTGTAGTACTTAAAACAAAAAACGTGGTGTGCTTGGAATATATGTATAAAAAAAATATATACTTTTTAGTGCGCTAAAACGTGATGTTAAAAATATTTTTTACTTGATAATTTAAAATTAGAATTAGAAGATGACTTCCCGAATCAAGGCCAGAGAGGCAGGATGAAGTTATAAGGGTCCCGCTTTTCGTCATCTGTCTACAGATCTCTTCAACGGGAATAAATTAAAAAATATAACGTGAAACCTTATATCCAACGGGCTGAGTAATGAGCGAGCATATTATTTTTATTTTCTTAGAAAAAATATTTTCCGATCGTATGAGCGATTGCAGCTCAGGGAATGATTATGCTCACTACCGGTCGTTGCTGTTGTAGAACATAATGAATGAACGAATGGATGGATGAAATATACTTTATTGCACACAGAACAAAACATACAGTAATTACAAAAGTAAAAATATTACAACTGGCGGCCTTATTGCTGAGTTAGCAATTTCTTCCAGGCAACCGGATATTCTAACATGGAGTCAAAAGTAACTAGGATAAAACAATGTGAGTCGGTGCGCCTATTCTTTTTTTCGAAGATTTTGCTTGCGTTGACCATCTTTCTCAGCTGATAGAAAGAAACCAATGATAAAGACGAAGATGGACCACGTTCGCCTAGAAGATGCCTATTAATTATTTTTTTGAAGAGGCTACTCGAAACTCGGAAGCCGACAACGAGTTCCATATTTATTGATGTAGCAGTTTAAGTTGAACGCTGTTTTTAGCGGCACTACCCTCAACCTGCTCTTAACTACCAAAGGTTAGCTGGTAGAAAATGCTACATAGCATTAAGTTCGCTTTTGTACACCCTTTTTTGGTGCAATAAAATATATCAATCAATCAATCAATAATATAGTAGTACACATACAAAATGTGGAAGCAAAACGCTTAGGGCGAGCAGGAGGGTCGGGATGTTGACGGGGCCCATGCAATGGGAGAACAATAGAAGATCATCAACAGAGCAAGAGTAGAGCAAGTCAAGAATACTCACCGGGAACAGTTTGAAGAGAGGGAACCAGCTGAGGACGCAGCCACGGTCTCTACGCCAGGCGAGGGTCGGGACGTTGACGTTGCCCATGCAATGGGAGAACAATAGAAGATCATCAACAGAGCAAGAGTAGAGCAAGTCAAGAATACTCACCGGGAACAGTTTGAAGAGAGGGAACCAGCTGAGGACGCAGCCACGGTCTCTACGCCAGGCGAGGGTCGGGACGTTGACGTTGCCCATGCATTGGGAGAAGATCGTCAGCAGAGTGAAGGTCCTGAAACAGAGGCGAGCGTCATTCATTTTTTGTTTGACACACAATATAAAATTTAATTTCTAATGCGCTATTAAGCAAAGCATTTAAAATTTAAATTTATCATGCCGTATTAAATGAAAGACATTAGGATCGTAGTTCTTTGTAAAATTCCCCGTCATCAAATAATAAGTCTATAATAGGTCTACAGTTGCCAGCCAAAAATAATGTTCTTCGGGTGATCAACTTTGTAGAACGTCGCGTAGAATCTCTCGAACGTAGCACTTATAGATTTCGCCTGTCACACATTTCAAAAAAATCGACGCATATTGAATCGAATTAATTTATTTCCGTGAAATTTTATTGTGTTATAATGGGGTTTATTCAATAATTGAAAGAAAAGCTGATTATGAACCTCGAGAAAGTATTTTTCGAATTGCACTCGTGTATATTTAAAGCCCTCACTGACGCTCGTGCTCAAAACTAACACTCGATGTATAATTGCACCTTTCTGCTCGATCCAACAATGTACTATTATTCCTGCACCCAACTGCGCAGAAAAGTGAAGTAAAACCTCTTAAGAAAACCTGCGCACACATCTATTAAGAAAATGAAATGTTGTTTGAGAAGTCAACCAGTCCGCACTCGAAAACAGTTGAAGGAAAATAAATGAAATAGAACGGTTATTTCTGTTTTTAACTTTATATATAACTTTGATAATCACAAATAAATTTCTCGTTTTAAACTCTTCAAACGAAACATAAAGCCCTAAACTTCTCAGTGCACTAAAACCTCAAGACGAGGAAAATAATCCCTGCAGTATATCCAAGAATAGCATATTCTTGAAACTCAATAAAGGCCTCATTCGCTTCTATTACGCTGCGCAATAGAGCTTGTAATCCAAAATCAATAGCGGCTATGGGTTCTGTTCTAATTTTCTCATTTTCCGCCGGCAAGGTTTAAATTGTAATTACTGGTTTTAGAATAAGGGGTACACTTTCAGAGGTTCATGCAAGCCTGGTACATAAGGTACATAATTAGTCATAACTGGTACATAACTAGTTAGGGAAACATAAGCAGAATAATTTCTTCGAAAATCAAATTTCAATTTTCTTTACAAATATGCACAGCAAGGCATTACTCATTCATATTCTTACCATTTATTTGGGAAGAGCTAACAGGTTAATTCAACTTATTTGCTTCTGTCAAATTCTAGGTCTTCTAGTCTCTCATCATTAATTGCCCGTGGATGGATGGATGGATATCATTTGAGCAAGATGGCGTCTTGTTTCAAATGATACGGCTAGTTACTGTTAGTGACCAGGCGAACAGCTTTGATAAAGAGTCTCGAAATTCTCGGTCATATCGTAATTCTCTTGTAAAGTACCAATTATTCTATTAATAGATGAGTGTCCTTACCTGATATTCCCTTTGAAGAAGGGTTAAAGTCCCAACTAAAACAATTTAGCTAAAGCATTTCTTAGTTACTAAATTTTGATAAACTCAATATTCAATACTCAATTTATTGACAACAACAAGCTGCAAGTCAAAATACAAAAACAAACAACATTGTTATTTTTCAAAACGGAAACACTCACGTAAAAAACAATATCACAATAATAATAAAAAATGGCCACATTGTTACTAATAATTTCACATTAGAGACCGGCAGTTGCGTTAAATCCCTTGATGAAGGCACCTTTTACAAATATTTAGGATTTCAACAGGCAAGGCAAATTCAACAAAAACTTACAAAGACTGAACTAAAAAAAAAAGTTTAAACATAGGCTTAATATACTTCTTAAATCCCATTTAAATTCACGAAATCTTATAAAAGCTATCAATACCTATGCCATCCCAATACTTACATACTCATTTGGAATTATCACCTGGTCACAAACCGATCTTCTTAACCTGCAACGTCTTATTAACACAACAATGACAGCCAATCGAAAGCACCACCCAAGATCCTGTATACAACGGCTAACACTAACCAGAAAGGAAGGAGGAAGAGGAATCATAGACATCGTAAATCTACACAATAAACAAATCAAGTCTCTGAGATACTACTTCCATCAAAGATCACAAGAATCTGACATACACGCTTCAATATCCCGAACTGATAAACGCCTAACACCCCTTAATCTTCATGATCATAGCATACAGCGCAATGAAAAAATAATAGATAGTAAAAATAAAATTGCCACATGGGAACAGAAGTCTCTACATGGAAGACATCGCCAAGACCTCCAGCAACCCCACGTCGACAAAGCTGCGTCGAACTTATGGTTACAAAGAGGTGAGCTCTTCCCAGAGACTGAAGCTTTCATGCTGGCAATCCAAGATCAAATCATCGACACCCGTAATTACCAAAGATACATCACACGAATACCAAACCTCGCCACAGATACTTGCCGCCACTGCCATAGTAACTCTGAAACTGTTCAGCACATTACCGGTGCATGCAAATCCATAGCCCAGACTGATTATAAACACCGCCATGATCAAGCCGCCGCAATAATACATCAAAACTTAGCTTACCAATATAATTTTGTGTCTAAAAAAGTTCCTTACTACAAATATAAACCTGCTGCAGTCCTCGAGAACGACAGCCACAAGATATATTGGGATCGAACCATTATCACAGACAAGACAATACATTTTAATAGACCAGATATTACAGTTTTAGATAAAAGTAACAAATCCGTTCTCCTCATAGACATCGTCATCTGCAACACCCATAACCTAGTCACTACACACAACGAAAAAATAGCAAAATACACAGATCTGTCTATTGAAATACAAAAACAATGGGGAGTCAACAGTACCAAAACAGTACCCATAATTTTATCTACGACAGGTGTAATCCCAAGAACACTCCACCGCAGCCTAAATACTCTGAAAATGCAAACATCTACTCTCGTCCTATTACAAAAGGCAGTTATTTTAAATACTTGCAGGATCGTGAGGAAATTTTTGACATTAGATCTACGCTAGCACTTGGCTCCGGCCCGTGCCGATATTACCTCTACGGAGAGTCTTACAATTTAAGGAAAAAGAATAATAATATTAATAATAATAATTAATAATAATAATAATAATAATATACTTTATTTCGGACCAGTTACATCCATAATTACAATCTATACACAATCAAATAAATAAAATAAAATAAAATAAAATAAAAAATAATGATAAAAAAAAAAATTATAAAAATCACGTATCGTTCAATAATGAAGCAAATAACACTTAGTAAGAGGGGCTACTTAGCTACTATCTGTCAGGCTGTTGATAATTGGTAGGTTCATTATAGTTTTAAAATCATAAAAATGAAAGTTTGCTAACCATTTTCTTAATCTGTTTTTAAATATCGAGGTATAAGCTGCATTCTAGACATCAGCCGGTAACCGATTGTATATAAAAGGGCCGCGAACATGGACTGATCTACTTGATTTGTCCAGTTTATGAGGAGCCGTTGCCAGCGCATACCTGTGTCTAGTATTATGGTTATGGCCGTCGCCGCGCTTTGGGAACATCTCCAGATTTTCATAGACAAACGAGGCGGCTTTATAGATGTATAAGCAGGGCAGTGGTAGGATATTATACTTTTTAAAATAGTCACTTGCAGACTCATCATTTGGGATGCGGGCCATTGCGCGAATGGCTTTTTTCTGCATAGTAAACACACTGTGAACCGTGATTTGGGGGGTAAGTTAACAGTGAGTGCACTGTGCCATAGTAGCAGGCTACAACGGTTTGTACGTTAACAGTGGCTGCCAGGCGACGCAACGCGAAGCAAGCCCGCCCCAATCTTCCACAAAGAGTCTTTATATGGACATCCCATTTCAACGCACTGTCCATCTCAAAACCCAGCAACCTTGTGGTGGCAACCTGTTTAAGTAATATGTCTCCAGTTTTTACTACGAACGGGGGTGGTGTGGCACCTCCTAGGGTGAAGCGCATGTAACATGATTTCTCAAGATTGAGTGCAAGGCCGTTGGACGTGAACCAATCAGCGAGCTGCTGCACCACAAGGTTGAGATTACGCTCGAGTTCGACAGCTGAGCGCCCAGTGACCACTGCCGCTACGTCATCGGCGTACATAAACACCTCAGCGCCACTGAGGGCCTGGGGCAAGTCGTTTAACAACAACGTAAACAAAGTATTTGCCAGGAAACTTTTGGTGATTATATTCCCCTTTTCCTCCCTTGGAGCTTAAATGAGGATGAATCATAAAGCTGCAAGTTCTTTGCTCTGCATAAAGGCTATAAATATAACTACAATTAAATTACGTTAGTAATCGTTTACCTTTGAGAAGCTCGTCTGGTAAACGACAGCATTGTTAACGGAAAAATTCCGTGATTTTCTCATAGCATTTTCCCTGTATAAAGAGCAGCTTTTAATTATTTTTAGAGACAGAGAAGACAGGTTTTCCAGTGACACAGTTTTCTTTTAGTTAGAGTAGAATTAAATGGTACTCGACTTTGAATAAGTAAGATGTGAATTTGAAATAATATATACGAGTATTTGCTTCGGTAAACTTCTTCATCGTTTAGAATGAAATATTCAATATAATACTAAACTTGGTATTCGAAATAACGTTTTTATTCAACTTTCTTAATTTAGAATCCTTCTATCGACTAATCAAAAGGTTACGTGAGAAGACCATGAGAAAAACATGAACTGGCAATATATAAAACGTAGCATAGCGTAGCCAAATAAACTAACTACGAGAGCTACGCCGTAGCAAAGGTCTACAATACATTAAAATCCAATTAGAAATTGTATAAACTCTAACCTGGATGCAAGCATCCAGTCATGAATACTGAATAGTTTTAGATATTGAAATGTATGTGATTTTATGATTTACTACTAGAAACTGCGAGGAGAATACCAATGTGGTATATTGATCGTCCGGTCAAAGGATTCTGTTTGGGTCGTGAATTTCATATTCAAACTGTGGAGAGCGGAATGTGTTAATTATATGGTCACAGAATTAATATACCTATAGTACTCTACGAAACGGCCACTCACCCCCTCCCGCCAATCCACGCTTCCTCACCCCGCCCCGCTGTTGGGAGGCGAGTTGAGAGTATCCAATTCTATCTTACTATCATCGTGTGGGTTGTAAGGTCGACAACCGACCTCACAAACCCTGGTATCAGTGTCATAGAACCGCCAAAGACCACTGACTTGGCTCAAGTAACGACTAGATAGTAACTGGGGCGAAGCACGGAATCATCTTTCTTTTCGGAGATTCAAGTGATTCACCCTGCAATGTCCTAACCTAACTGGGGAAAGTCTCACAAAGGGATTTTTACTTAACCGTGTCCCGGGAATCGAACCCGGAACCTCCTCCTTCAGAATGGGCGTCGAAATCTCGACCACTCGGCCACGGAGGCTGTTGTAGTATCCAAGTAGAAAGGCCGCAGCGCATTACGGAGGTTCCGGGTTCTAATCCCGATGGAGACTCTGTCAAACAAAAAATGTCTTTGTGGTATTGTCTCCTGTTTGATTAGGGATACGTAGTTCGCATTTTATACACAGCTTCGCGACCCCTGACATTTTCCGGTTTCGCGTTCAATTACTGAGGATATATGGAAATTCTTCGCATGAATAACTTCACTGCAGTGCAGTGCGACTGTTTTTAAAGTTTGTTTTTTATATTTTATATTTGATTTACAATAAATATAAAGTCGGAAATCCACCTCAAATCTACCTGGCTTCTAACATAAGATAAAAGATAAAGATAAGACATGGCTTATGTAGCGACTATTCCCTTAGAGAATAGCTGCTTAACGTGCGTTCCGAAGCAAAGACTTTTTTTTTTAAACGGACCTAATAGCAATGTATGTTCGTTTCTATAAAATTAGAAACATAGCGGGTGCAGACTTGACCGAAGCAATTACTTAGATTTTAATATTTTTGCGAATCCTCCTGCAATGTCTTCACCAAATTGGGGATCCCAATCCCATAGGATTTTAACCCAGAACCTTCAGATCGAAAGTCAAACGCTCTAAGCACTAGCCAAGAAGATTAAAGATGTTTTTTTTTTAAACTTGCGTTCATATTGATCAAATCAATCAATCAGCCTATTGCAGTCCACTGCTGGACGTAGGCCCCCCCAAGGGCACGCCAAAGCGCACGATCACCCACTTTCCTCATCCAACCACCACCAGCGACCTTCCTCAGGTCATCAGTCCACCTGGCAGGGGGACGTCCCACATACTACGTTTCCCGAAACGTGGTCTCCATTTGACAACCCATCTACTCCAACGCTCATCGGTTCTACGACAGACGTGGCCAGCCCACTGCCACTTCAGCTTGCTACACTTCTGGACGATATCAACTACCTTGGTCCTCTGCCGGATGATTTTGTATTGAGTTAATCATATTAAACGTATACGATCACATAGAAGCGTCCTAAGTATGCTATAAGAATTAAGAATTATCTGTCAGTGGGCAGCCGGCGCAAGGACGAGTTAGATAGATGAACGGAATAGATTGCTGCTCGAAGAATTCAATTAATCATAAAGAATGTGACAAGTGACTTTTTAATTGATCGCGGAAGTCTTTGTAACTGGTATTTGATGATGGCTATTTTAATGGCTTCCTTATTATTAATATCTACTGAACTGTACTAAACGATAGTGTATCAAACGGGAACCAACGCGAGCATTTTCAAAATGTGTATCTACTGGGAAAGTGTATCTTAGGGTAATAAATCTTTCTGGTGATGATGTCCAATATTCACCCATATTGTCAGCACCTGTTTTTTTAACATTTAAAGCTACATAATACGTATTGTATTTTGTTTCTTTCATACTGTTGTTGCGTAATCTTGCGAAAAGATGCTCGAAGCTTTTTTCGTATAAGTCAAATGTTTTTTTTTCTTAGAGATAAAAGAAGAGGTTTTTGTCACAACTGCTGATGCCTTGTGTCAAGCAGAACACGTGTTGATTTGTGGTAGATGCATTGGGTAGGTGGCTGTTTTTTTAACTGTCATTGCATATGTATGTGCATATATTTATATGCGATCGAGCGGTATACTCTTTGAAAGCGTAGCACATCCATCACTCGTGCGGAGGTAGTCAAATTCCTTTTGTTTGGTGAAAGAGAATTAATATTGAACATAGCTGTCCTACCCTACCGCAGCTATCATATTGTTTTAAATTTTTTGCAGTAAACAAAAGAAGCTAAAGTAAAGCACCGGACAAAAAGAAAATACGAATAATGACGTCTACGCGTTCGTTTGAAAGAAAACCAACAGACACACTTTCGCATTTATAATATTAGTTAGTAATCAAAACAGCAATGTATGTCCAAATCTAACTCACCAACAGTGGCTTTATAGTAACGGTCGGCCGTGGTCAGGCCAGGACGACATTTACGACTGGCTAACGTTAGTGCGGTCGTAAACTGACCCGCAAACTGGTACCAGGTGATCAGGAGTGCTAAGGAGTCGGGAGCGGGAGCGGGGCACATCACATCGATTTCTTTCTCCCCTTGGCACTACCGCGTGGCACTTTTTTTTTGTAGTACCTCCGTTTTTCCTTCCCCACAGGACGAAGACATTTTATTCAGTACTTGGATTATCCTTCTTTTTTTTTATGTATCCTTACTCTTATTGTGGGGTAGAGAGGGCTCCGGGATTTATCGGGAGTCCTATTGTTTTTTCCTTCGGGAATATTAGTAACTATTAGTATATTATAGAAAGCATAATGAACTTTATAATATCGTGCGGCGATCTTTGCGTGAATTACTTATTGTACTTAATTCACAAAAAAGAACGTAAAAATTTGTTGAAATTATGTAGTAAATCGAAAAATAACTATCATTAACCAAGGTTCAAAATGCCGATATATGATTCCAAGTTCAGGCTGGATGCGGATGGCATAGGACAGTGAGGAGTGGCGCAGTCGAGAAGAGGCCTATACCCAGCAGTGGATAGATGTGGACTATGATGATGATTCCAAACCGGGGGCTAAATGTATAATCCTTACTACATATGGGTATGTTTGTTATTCTTTCACGCAAAAACTACTGAATGGATTGGAATGAAATTTGGAATAGAGATAGTTTGTACCACACATAGGTAGTCTTATTCCCACGGGAAAATCTTACATAATGCGAGCGTAGCCACAGGGGGACCGCAGGTAAGTATATAATTTGGTGGAGACCTTCCTTTACGTATACACCCTGAACTACTTTCACTATATAAAAAATTTAAAGCGTTTAGGGATCTTAAACGTCTTAATTTTCTTCTTATCATGTATTAGTAATATGTCTGTACCTAAAACTAAGCAATACGAGTATGTCTGGTAAGTGCTACGCTGCTACGCTTCGGTGACCTCTACGAGGCGCTACGCCGTAGCGGAGTGCAGTCAACATTATTTAAAATTAAAAATATTTTTCAGATTTGTGAACGTTTCTGGTCTTAATTTGCATGTTAACGCTATCGGTATCAGGTACTGGCGTTGTAATTAGTGAGTTGCTGACGCCAGGGGTGCCGCGGGGGGGAAAATAGGGCTGGCTGGTCTCGGATAATTGTATCGATGCATTGATGTGTTTAGTTTTATACTGCATACTGGCTACATACACATCATCACTAACTAGGTATTCATAAACGTCCGAGAGGTCTTAACCACGCTGGGTTAATATGGTTAGTACGACTTCACACAAGACTTTTGAAAGCTTATAAAGTCTAACGTTACCATCGAATCGAAAAGAAAAATTCCAATAAACTAGTAATTACTAGTTGTCCGCCCGCGGCTACGCTCACCTTAAGTAAGATTTTTACCGCAGGAGTAAAATTTTTTCCCGTAAAAAAGTGTCCTATGTATTCATGGTACAAACTATCTCTATTCCAAACATCTAAATCCGTTCAGAAGCTTAGGCGTGAAAGCGGAACAAACATTTAATCATACTTACATATCAAACTATTATATTAATGTGATGTGATAATTAAAATAGTAATTGTAACATTAAACAGGCAACCCTATGAAAAGGCGCAAAGCCTTCAAGCGCACTGAAACCCGTCAGAGCGGAACTGCAAAGGAAGCTGAGTTGTGCAGGCAAAGACAGGGCTGTTACTGGTTTATTTATGCAACTGAGGGTTACATAATGCTTGGATGCTTGGACTGAACATTGGCCACATTATGATGTGCCTTGGCCAGATCGTTTGTCGATATGTTCAACTAAAAACACAGCTACTTCATGAAATGGTCAAGATTAAGTGTTTAATCATCATCGGAAAATTATTACATTAACTGCCGATAGAGGCGCTGGAAGCGCTTTGGTTACATACTCGTATTACAGCTCGATCAACATGGCAGCCGCGTTGTTTCTTGCAGTGAAGAAGTGAATAACTCGTTCACGATTTAATGATTTGGTCAAATTTAGTTGCCCACATCAATTCTACGATAAGGCCACGGCCCACGACATTTATGCACTATTATTTTTTGTCGTTAAGATATCGATTTTAAAATTCTGATTAGGATAGAAATGTTTTCGGGGGCATATGGGAAAATAATCAATGGCTCAATATATCCAGTCATGATGTAACTCGCAGACTGGGTGTAGCGATAACAGCAGACTTAATTAAAACTAGAACGCAGGTAACAATCACAAACTGCGGCAAAAGTTAGCTCACACAAAGTGTAATAGAGTTAGGGAACTGAGCGAACGAAACTAGTATTGATATACAGAGTTCAAAACAAAGGTAGGCAACTGGTAGAGAACAATCGAAGATCGGGTTGGAGCTTATATTTTCATCAATTAAATGAAATGATGAATTTGATTATTAAAATTCTCTACTGCCACCCTTGTGATTTTTGTTCAAATCAGGCTCAGGCTACATTTCCCCTACAGCGATGTACCAGGGCCCCATAACAGACAAGGCGTCAAATGCAGCTCCGCGAGCTCGAGCTAGACACGTGCAAAATCAATACTCGTTCAGCGCAACGTACCAACAATTTCGAACGACAGGTAGGAACGTATTCAATTTAGGTAGGTATGCTGACGCTGAGATTAAATACAGGACGTTGTAAATATAAACTAAGGTGATAATTGTAACACGCAATTACAACAATATGATTTAATCAATCATACATAAAGCACTTATGAAAAAACGATCGGTCGTGCATTGAAGAATGAAAATTTGAGAAAGGTCGTGGCCCGTGGGAAGTTATTAGATAGAACAGGCCAATCTCGAAGATCTTCTAAGATTTTTAACTTTCAAGACAAGAAAAAAAAATTACGTATAACAACGGATACTAAAACGTCCCAGCACAAATTCAACCCACCAACGTACTAGGACAACAAAGAATGGAAGAGTCGAACATTTTAAAGGGAGCCACGTGAGAATGCAGATGAAATCAATAGAGCATACTTGTTGCACGGGCGAGGCGAGCGAGGGCGTCGACCTGGTCGCCATGGCAACGGCCTTAGCACGCTAGGGTGACCAAATTGACATATTTAATAAGGACATCACCTGTTCTCTGTAGGTAAAGAACAAGTGCTTTGTTCTCTGTTTGTAGGATTCTTTGATCAGAAATATCCTTTTGTAGAGATTGGCAGAAATTTCTACATAATGTCCGTAAAATATGATGGAAATATCAGAATAGGGATATAAAACAGGTACTAAAATTGAGTCACTGTTTAATGTTCCTAAAACATGTTGGGACCAAATATCAAATAGATCTTTGATGTTTTATTGTACAATTGCTCACATTTGGGAACACTTACAGACATGGTGCAAGTATAATTCCAGTCTTTATCCTCATTCAAAACAATTTAGACTAAGAATGAGTCTAAATTGTTTTGCAGATAAGTTAGCACGATCACACTGCAAATTTTGCGATCGACTGTAAAAAAGAACGACTCTATAGGAATCGCATCTTTTCGTTTTTGTGAGTACTTGCACTTCTTGTGAATTTATCCATGAATTTAGTAAATATTCTAAAATTCACGGTCGTACACAGTGTTGTAACTGAACATCTCATCTCTAAAATAATAATCAAAATTGGCCGTTGATCATCTAGTAGCAGATCCTTACTACGTTGTGAGAGTAACCCAAACTCTTTTAGAAATTTACAATGTGATCGTCTTTATATTATGTTTTCTAACTGCGGAATTAATCATAGAGTCGCCTACTCAACTTCTATGTTATTCCTATATACAGATTCGTTCCTATCTCTCGCCCGAACACAGGAGTATCAGTTGCCAGCCGGCAAGCAGCCTACTCCTGATTACCCATGCTCGTTGACTGAAAGAATAAAGTCACCAGGAAATCCCAGCGACTTTATTAAGCAATACTAACTTCGTATTCTGAA
Organism: Carpatolechia fugitivella; assembly: GCA_951230895.1. Lineage (NCBI taxonomy): Eukaryota > Metazoa > Arthropoda > Insecta > Lepidoptera > Gelechiidae > Carpatolechia > Carpatolechia fugitivella. Next base: position 15,857,639 of record OX579657.1, read on the forward strand.
AATAACTTCGAAGTTTATTACTTCTGCAATAATAGCCCAGATTCCTGAAATGGATCACAAGGATTATTACATGATATATGTAATTTAAAAGGTATAAAAGGATGGCTCCAGGACTGCCTCAGCGAGTCCTTAGAGCCGGCGACGGGTGTGTCGTCTGTAGTTCTGAATAGAACTTCTAGTTCTTAGAGGAACTTTCGTTGAGTGGCATTTCCTCAACAGAATGATCAATAACCAAGTTTCTCTAATGATACTTCCTGGAGACGACCATCCTAGCTCTACGCACCGGGATACCCTTTTCCTTAAGCTATGCCAACTGTATTGATAAATATGGTTGCATAGCCCCTCTGTGTCTTCCAATATACAGTCCGACAAGGGATCTAGTAATATTCAGCATTGACGAGGGGACTAGTTCTAGCTCCCTCAGCTGGACGATTACTAGGACCTTAGAACCCAAGCAAGGCAGCAGACTAGAAGCAAAGACCCGAGACGTACACACAATACAGCAAACCAGCCATCAAAGTATCTACGTGACGAGTGAGAATAAACGCTCCACCAACGCGCTCTCTGTGAGTCACTTCCCACTCTGCCCTTCAGAATGCTCCTGTCCTCCCCTCACCACAGAGGTGTAGGAAAAAGGTTAAAATAATAGACAACCCCGAAGGATTGTCTACAGCGGACTCTGGTCCGACCGGTGCGCCTTAAGCGATGGAAGGAGACTGAAGTCCCATCGTAGGAAGCCTAAGCTTCATGGAAGGAGACCGAAGTCCCATCGTAGAAAGCATAAGCTTCTCGTGGTAAGCCGAAGCTTAGCGTAGCCGTAGCGTTCCCGATACGGCTGAGCCGCTGTGGTAACCTTTTGGGAGGCTAATCCCATCTTCCACCGAAGTGTCCAACGTATTGCGTTCAAGGATGTGTTTATAGGATAGTCCACACGTGAACCAGCGCCCATGATGGTAAACCATCTTCCAACGAGCCAGCTCGAAGGGATGACCTCACAGCTGCTACTGACTGTGGGTCTCATATCTGGATTGCTCCTGCATACTGGATCTCCGTCTATCTGAACGGTACTGCCAGGGCAGATCTGCTCCAACTTCATATCTCCATATATACATATCTCCGTCGCGCGTCTCCGTGCCTGAGACCGCATATGAATCTAAAGACTCATTTCAGCTATCGCTCTGAATATAGCTTTACAGCCTTCATCATCGCTCGTCCAGTCCACTGCTGGACTATGAGCCTCCTCCCCTTGCAACCATATGTGTCGATATTACATCGCACAGTTGATTCAGTAATAAATCATACATGATGATATTAGCCAGAGCAGTCCACGTCCAGTTTCTCGTTCTCAATTAATAAACTCGTTCCAGTATGCCTCTTCACAGACTTATGTCTTGAAGGAAGCCACTATGTCCTCCGCTACCTCCATTATCGGGATTAAGACTTGAAAGACTATCATCGACACTAATCAGTCTGAGGTCCACCGCGCACGGATGTGAACAAGTCCCCATCCGCGGCTATGTATTCAAGTCGCTGTATGCGTCTTCGGTCAATCAATGGTTCAGAGCTAGACATACAGTGGTAGCGGCATTCATAGCAGCCCGATGGTTACTCCACATCTTCATAGGTCAGATACGGAAATCTCTCCACAGACTTGCGTCTTGAAGGTAGCCACTAAGATATTGTTAACTCCACTATCGGGGGTAAACTTAGTGTACTTATCACGCCTAGGATGCGACCCATACTTCAGCGGTTCAGAGCTAGACATGCAGTGCCAACAATATCATAGCAGCGATAATTATACCTCGTCTTCATGCGTCAGATAAGGGTTCTCTATGAGATGGTCAAATATAGTGCATTATATGATCAGTTTGATCCAGCGGCCGTGTCCGCTTTCATTAGGTCATCTAGGTGCGTCAAGCCTATGATTCCCTTGATTTTCATTTTTGACCATCTCGGATGGGATATGTCATCCATAGAGGCATAATTAACCGTTCCCATATCAAACAGGCAGCACGCCAGTCTTCAGGGACCGAAATCCCGTCGAAAGGCAGTGAGAGGCTGTGCAGCGCCTGCGACTTTAGGTTCGGCAATTATTTCACTTGGTTTTCCAAGTATAGACTTATATTAGTCTATTTTTGCACTTTTACAATAATGTCAATTTTCTTGAACTTAACGTTCCGCCAGCCATCTATTCCTAGACGGCCGACTGCCTCCCACCATGTATATTGGCGACACGCATCGACGGTACGCGCTAGGTCAACAAGCCCTTTTCCTAAACTTGTTCAATATTTCTGAAACTCACAATGCAAACGTATCTCAGTCTATGCACCCCAAGTATGCATTTAGTTTTGCATTATCTCTTTTAGTTTCTGAGTTATTAATTTTAGAAATATCAAAAATGTCCAATACAAGAACGTATTAAAATTAAAAACATTCATTACAAGAACGTAATAAAATTAAAAACATTCATTACACGAACGTATTAAAATTCTAAAAATTCATTACAAGAACGTATTAAAAAAACAAAAATTCTCTTAATTCGTCTCGAATCTTTTATTATAACTTCCTCTATGTCATACAACAGACACACGTTGTTCTACATAGTTTTAATTTACATTAGGGTCGGGGAGTTACAGTGTTGTACACAATGTTCACAGTGAGCGTACACTTGCTTTGACGTCGAAAAATGATTTTGTTAAATCTTACTTCGAATAAAGACACTTTTATCCTTATCTTTATCTTGTGGTTTTAGTTACATAATTATTCGAAACATTGCATTTTTGTTTTGTTATAATTTGCGTGCGTATTTGACGTTAGTGACATAGCGAACTGTACCTGAATATTAAAACGTTGTTGGTTTGTAAACCTATATCTGAGCAAATAAAGATTTTATTTGATTTGCAAAATCTATTTTTATATTTTCCTTTTCGTTTCGTTATCATGTACAACGCACCGACCTGGTTACTCTATGGATTAATTATGTACTTCGCCATGTTTCTCTCGTAAAACATTATGTACCGACGTATGCACCGTACCACTAGGGGTATGGCCAGGGGAGGGGTATGGTGGGTGGGTACGCAATGTATTGAATATTACTGAAAACATGAATACTGGCTATGTTGTATGTGAGGTTCATTATTGTTCATCAAAATGAAGCACGAAAATCAGATTTCCGACTACAGATATTAATTTGAGCTTAGCTTGAAAATAGCTGAGAATTTTGATATAATAAATGCTACGTTTTACCGCGCAAAATTATCTAACGTCTGAATATTCTACGTGATTTTACTACGTTATCGCCCACGTATTTATCTTTTTAATTTATCTTATACAAAGACTTACCTTAGTAAGTTATTTTCTGTTGCTGAAAAACATAAAATAGCTTCATAGATGCCTTTACTTTGACTTTTCTTTTTTTTGACTTGATATTCAATACGCTTGAAACATTGTAAGATAGTATTCAGTCCATAAAACTGATCAACATTCCCCAAGTAACATAAAGTCAGATGAAAAATAATGCATCTCTTTGCAAATCGATCAACTCGCTGCGCAGAAGACTCAAGTCTGTTAGCATCAAAGATTGCTGAAGCGCGCGCGTCGCCTCGCGCTAAAGCGATCGTCTTTTGTTAGTTTAGCATACGTTTTTTTGGGGAAGGTTGTATTATAATAGGGGATCGGACTACGTACTTTTTTTTTATTTTATAAATCCAAACTTCTTAGTTTCTGCTATCGAACACTAAAAAAAAATTTGCTCTATCTTTAAAATTGACCGAGTTATAAAGGTTTGAAATTCAAGATTCGACAGAGAGGCACATACCCACTTGTGACCTCATTTGTTAGTAACGCCATATAATCTCTATACAAAAAATCGTTTTTGAAAGAGACAGATATGTTGAAACTTTAAAAAATCACCGTAAATTCGTTATTCAACCGATTCTGTTTTTTTTCTTCGCGAATCGTCTGCTACTAATCTATATTTTAAAAATAATTCATAAAATATGGTAAATTTAGGAAAAGTCCGATCCCCTATTGACTGAATACTCTCTAAGAATCATCATCATCAATGTATTAGGTTGTAGAGCTCATTTCTTTCCATCTGACCTACTTATCTTGTATTGTATAGGTACCGTATAAAGAAGATACTAGAAGTAAAACTGTGACAGAGTAAACAAACAAACTAACAAGAAAGTAACTCGGTAGTCAGATGACCCACTTCCCAAGTTAGATCAACAAGTAGCTGTCACCCTCACTCATAATCAATCACTTGGTTGTTACTTGTATTGTAATGTACATAATGGTCAATGGTAAACAACAGTTCGGTTGCACTTACGCCATACACTTACCATCATTATCGAACGAGAGAGCGCGACGCGCGAGCGAAGCGTATCATCTGTTTCAGTTTGGCCAAAATGGCTTTGTATGTACATCTGTCTGTTTGTTCTCCTCTACACGTCGCGTTTCTCAACCTTTGTGAGCAGGTTCGATAAAAACATGTATAGATTTTTTTGTCGAGCTATTTTTGGAAATTTTAAAAATGACTTAGTTGAGGGTTGAAAACGTAAAAATATCATAAATTAGCTATTTTGAATAAAAAATATAATCGCGAGGTCTACTAGCTTGTAACGAGGTATTCGTCCTCTTTCCTGACTGGCAAGCTTTCTTGCTGGCAGTTTTATCTTTCATTTTAAATTCATTTTCAAATTTAGATTTCTTACGTTTCGATTATGTCTTTTATCTGCTAAATTCTTGACACTTCGTGTCCTGATCTCCGACAGTAAACTCCTAAAGCTTATCCATGTTAGTTTTAAAATGAAGCTAGTGTTTGGTTTCAAGGTTTAGTCTTTAGCTTGTAATTGTGGACTAATAAAGAGGAAATTATTATTGTATGGGAAGAAATTATTAACTCTAATTACCTTTTCTTCGGACTGCGTCCTGGATATTGCCACATACCGATCTCCTACAACACTCTTCGTGTGGTGCAGCAGCTTGTGGCGGCTGCTGGGCGACAAGCTCACAGAGCCACTAGTTATATTGATTGAGCGGGTTGTAAGGCGATGAATAATCTCACAAACCAACATCATTAGTGTTTTGAACCCTAAGGTTGTATTTTTAGGGTAAGAGTTTTTAAAGCAGCATGTCAGTTTTTCGGGTCTAAAACACTTTGCCTGGGTTTTTGAATCACTAAAGACCTAAGGGTAAATAACAATTACGAGGATATAGGCTGGGACCAACGGCTTAATGTGCCATCTGAGGCACATAATTATCTAACATTTAAAACAAAATTCAGTCTGCAATAAAGTCTGCTAGTTTAAAAATATATTATATTTTGTGTATGTGTTCCCAGTCCTGTTCTTTTCTACCTATATTTTGTTTATGTTAATTTGCTTTTCTGGAATGACAATACATATTAAGTTTTATTGTTTATGGTTAGATAGATGTAGCGTCACTTTTTGTTGTGCTGGTTAGCTGTGAAGTCTTAATGTTATAAATTTATATATTTTATTAAGTTTCTATCTGTGAGAACCTATTATTGTTTACTAAATTTTTAATTTGTAATCTGTTCAACTTTATTAACTGTTGGTTTTCCTGTAAAATAAAAATAAATAAATGAGTGTCCCACCAAATTGGAGATAATTTCAGAAGAACTGAGAATGCTTGCTTTGAACATGAAAACTTAGGAACGAAAGTCGTACGCTCTGAACGTTAGACGACGGAGCTTGTTAGATACAGATTGAAACTCAAACTTAGGAACGAAAGCCGTACGCTCTGAACGTTAGACGACGGAGCTTGTTAGACACAGATTGAAACTCAAACTTAGGAACGAAAGCCGCACGCTCTGAACGTTAGACGACGAAGCTTGTTGACACAGATTGAAACTCAAACTTAGGAACGAAAGCCGTACGCTCTGAACGTTAGACGACGGAGCTTGTTAGACACAGATTGAAACTCAAGGGCTTGAAGAGTGTTTTAGTGAATGACTATACATACATTAAATAAATATTATGTATAATATTAGTCAAAAATGTAGGGCTAATTTATTTACTCTCTTTACTCTCTGATGCAAAAATAAGTATATACCTATATTTTCTTCCTTCAAATGCCAAGGTTCTCAATTAATTAGACGTATTATTGTGACGAAATAAATTGTGTGTCAGCACGGTTTAAAGGTATTTCCTGTGTTTGGGCCCGAGTTCGACTCTTTAGTATCAATCAAGATACGGTAAGCGGCGTAAGGTTTCAGCTTTCAGAATTAACATAATTAGATGCAGGAGAATTTGCGTGAAGTTATTCGCCCAAAAATTATGAAAATTATGGAAGAGAACGCTAACAGTTATCCTTACATTGAAAGTATTATAATAGAAATAGAAATATCTTTATTTGCTATAGAAAGGGTTTTACAAATTATGGTCAGTTAAGCACATTATTAAAGTTAAGCACATTCCACATTCTGCTATTAATATTAACATGCAAATATTTAAATAAATAAAAACACTTAAATAAGGGAAATCCACAAACAACAATTAATATAAAATAATTCATCAGACAAATATGTTTTTTAAATCCTGCAAGAAAAAATAATTTTGCTCCAGGATAATTGTTATTCATGCTATAGCTATCAATGTTTTAAAATATTATACCTACGAGGGCTGATTGATAAGTTTCCGAAACGACAAAGAAAAACTTTAAAAATCTATTTAAAATAAATTTATTTCTCAACGTAGTTTCCTTCTACCTCGATGCATTTAGTCCAGCGCTTCTCCAATGCCGTTACACCAGTTTGATAAAATGTTTTCTCCAACCCCTCAAAATACTCGTCCACGGCAACAATGACTTCTTCATTTGATGAAAATCTCTAGCCACCTAACCATTTCTTCAGGTTTGGGAATAGGTGGAAGTCACACGGGGCCAAATCCGGGGAAAAGGGTGGATGCGGTAACAATTCGAACCGCAATTCATGGAGTTTGGCGACTGCAACCATTGACGTGTGTGCAGGTGCGTTGTCATGGTGGAACAAAACTTTTTTCTTGGCCAAATGTGGTCGTTTTTTCTGGATTTCTTCACTTAATTTTTGCAGCAAGCTTGCGTAGTACTCTCCATTTATTGTTTTTCCTTTTTGCAGATAATCCACTAAAATAATCCCTCGAGCATCCCAAAAAACAGTCGCCATCACTTTGCCGGCCGACAAAACCGTTTTTGCTTTCTTCGGCGCAGGTCTTCCGCTCTCAGTCCACTGCTTAGATTGTTCTTTTGTCTCGGGAGTATAATGATGTATCCAGGTTTCATCGACTGTTACATAACGCCGCGAAAACTCGTTAGGATCTCGGTTAAACAGCGCCAAACACTCCAATGAATCGTCCACTCGACGTTGCTTTTGGTCAACAGTGAGCAAACGCGGCACCCATCGCGCGCAAAGCTTTTTCATTCCCAAATGTTGGTGCAAAGTATTAAAAACGCGTTCAGATGAAATGCTCACCATCTCTGCTATCTCTCGCAACTTCAAGCGCCGATCATTCAATACAATTTTGTGAATTTTTTTGATCATGTCCGGATTCGTGACTTCATTTGGACGGCCAGACCTGTGGGCGTCTTCGCAGCTCTGTCTTCCACGTTTAAAATCAGTTACCCAGGTGCGAATTGTACTCAATGCAGGAGCAGAATTACCTAAAACACTGTCTAGCTTGGTTTTAATCTGGGTTGCTGTTTTCTGTTTTAAAACGTAAAACTTTATCACCGCACGAATTTCGTTTCTTTCCATTGTTAAGAAAATTTACGACAGAGAAAGTTCTACGTCCTATCAAAGAAATTCCACCAGTTCGATTAAATTCAAATTTGGCGTTCTATTTTCAAAAAGATGACAAAATATAATGTAATTTTTTTTTTTTACGTATCATTTTTTTAAGTTCGTCGTTTCGGTCAGTTATCAATCAGCCCAGGTATAACAGAAAAGTAAGAAGGAACAGTATGTTATAATAATTATGTATTTTTTCAAACAACACAGTAGCAAAGCGTGTAACGTTGTAGTAATAAAAACGTATTTTTTTAGTATTATCTACACATCAATTTTTTATATACTTAGCAATGTCGTCTTTTCGTCATAAGCAGTTTGGTTCCAATAAGTATACTAGATTTCCGAGCACGACTACGCTCGCGTTATGTAAGATTTTCCCGCGGGAATAAGACATTTTCCTGTAAAAAGTGTTAATCCAAGGTACAAACTATCTTCGCACACCTAAGGATTCTGAAGACCAGGCAAAGTAGAGAAGATTAAGTAGGAAAGCGGACCCCAGGACTAGGCCGGGAAAACGCTAGGACGAAGAAGTCTTTTTAAAAATTTCATCTAAATCTGTTCAGTAGTTAAAGCGTGAAAGCTGAACAAACATCAGAATATATTTTTGTAATATTTTTAATATTAGTGTGCACTGTGCAGTGTGATTACAATTTACACGCAATCGGGTCTGTATAAAGTATATATATATAACTTACTTGATAAATGTATCTACCAAAAATGAGTTTCAAATTCAGGTATCGTATTTTTTTAGTATTTCAGCGTCCTCGTCACGAGTGCATTGCAATATAATAATAGTAATAGCAATAGCAACAGACAGGTAATCGATAGAGCGGTCCGGGCAACAACCTTTGACCTTCCGGTCAAACCGGATCTTGCTATAACTGGGTTTTAGCGGAATAAACTAGTTTTATAACCGGGTTAAATGTTCCAAACTAGTAGCAGCTAGTAGTTATGGCTCCAGGAAATTAGATGGGACATAAAAAAAACTGCAGAAGCCATTTTTTTAGTACTCCCTTTTTTACTCTGTACTACTTGCCGAGTTTAGTTGATACATAAATTTTACTCGCCAATATTATGTGTGCAAGAATAGGCCTTTATACGAGAACCCTGACGAGGTGTGCCTACCTAAAAAATTTACCTAGCAGCGATGCCCCACTGTTGGGCAGCAGCGTCGGTGGCGTGGTCGAACAATGTCAATCCCACTAGCGCAACTGTAGGCGCGATGGTTAGAGGCATCACGAACCAAGCTAACCCAGCTGCGATGCCCCACTGTTGGGCAGCAGCGTCGGCGGCGTGGTCAAACAATGTCAGTCCCACTAGCGCAACTGTAGGCGCAATGGTCAGAGGCGTCACGAACAAACTTACCCAGCAGCGATGCCCCACTGTTGGGCAGCAGCCTCGGCGGCGTGGTCGAACAATGTCAGTTCCACTAGCGCAACTGTAGGCGCAATGGTCAGAGGCGTCACGAACAAACTTACCCAGCAGCGATGCCCCACTGTTGGGCAGCAGCCTCGGCGGCGTGGTCGAACAATGTCAGTTCCACTAGCGCAACTGTAGGCGCAATGGTCAGAGGCGTCGCGAACAAACTTACCCAGCAGCGATGCCCCACTGTTGGGCAGCAGCCTCGGCGGCGTGGTCAAACAATGTCAGTCCCACTAGCGCAACTGTAGGCGCGATGGTCAGAGGCGTCACGAAGCGCAGAATTGAACCGATTATGCCGAAATAACCTGAAAGAATAATACAGGTTACGATCAAATTGCCGGAAACACTGGTCTATAACTCGGCTAAAACGCAACATTATGATATTAGGTCAGGCCTGCCTGAACCAATAAGGAATTCAATGTATTTCCTAAAAAAATAATACATCTTTAAAGATTCTAACAGATTGGAGAGCTTTTTCTCGCTGATGGGTCTTTTTAATCTACTTTACGCCGTTTTCCCTTTCTCGATTCGATTATATACTCGATTATACTGATAACTGAAACAGTTGAAGCTGAGTTTAATTGTTGAAGAAAGCTCGCACATTCTACTGTAGCTACTGATCCAGATTTCTCGATTCTGTTCTTCTCAAATAAATTGGTCGTGCGTCGCCTCCCGACCTTCTTTTGATTCTTTGAGGTTCTTCTATCATAGCTACCAAGAAATCAGCGCATAAAATATTTCTTACCAAAAAACAGTTGAAACAGAGCCGAAACAGCAATAGCTCCAGACAGCTCGCACATCCTGCTGGTCCAGACTTCTCGCCTCTGCTCCTCCGTCATGACTACCAGGACATCAGCAGCTGGACATTTCCACGCCGGTAGACCCAGGATAGCCAGGGTCGGCACCAGGAAGGAAATGGTGCCGCCCTGTACGATTGGCAGACGGCAGCCGAAGGTTGCCTGCAGCCAGGTTACCAGGCCTGGTGGAAGCAAAAGAGGTTAAAAGTTAGATATTGTTGGTAAAACTTCAATTGTCCCCTTAACGTAAGAGAAAATTAAGTAATATCGTACTTACAAACAAAATAAATTAACCTAAAATTATTTAGACTATATTTTAATGGTTCTTATTTTTATTTTTTTTCAAGCCGTGTGGTGACAGCAGAGTAGAATACATTTATCACCAACCCTTACTCTTCCCGTGGGTGCCGTAAGAGGCGACTTAGGGACTACACATTGAACAGGAAACGGGCAGCAGCGCTCTCTGATACAGTAACCTTTTAATCTGCGATCTCCAACCCGCCTGCCAAGCGTGGAGATTATGGCATAACCCTCCACTTAAGTGGAGGAGGCTCATAGTCCAGCAGTGGACTGTAATGGGCAGTTGATTTGATTTATTATTTTTACTACAAATATGGCAGAATATCAGCGTTACGGGCTGAGTCAGCGACAATGCTGCTATTAGCGTAAACAGTAGTATGTTTCTTTGATAATGTTTTAGAAGTATGTTTAATTTTCTTTCTTGTGTATTGTAAATTCTAGCATTAGTATTTCCACTAAGCGTGCTTCGTGAGTAAGTGTTTCAATGCCTTGCAGATATATTTTGTTTTTAAATTTGGAGGGTAGGTTAGGTACTTATCGTAAGTCTGTTGCTTGCTGCAATATTTTTTTCTAATTAGGTATCTAGTCCATATCACTATACTGTCCGTTGGCCCATTTATACTTGCCCAAGACAGTGGCGAGTCAACTTAATCCATGAACTAAATCCCAAGTACAGTGTCGAGTTAACTTAATCCATCATCTAAACTCGGCAAGTGCGGCAAGTAGCTGTCAAAATATACCGGGCTATCGGCGAGCTGTCAAAATAGAACAGACTTCTATTTTGTGTTTTGTTCCTACTGTCTAACACAAAATAAATGGGGCCCCGCGCCGCTTTGCCTACTTTGTGTGTCTACTTGACAAAGTGTCAAAATGTTTTATGCCAGTGTCACATTCGGTTGTATATATGTACCATTTGGTGCGAAGTGAAAGTTGAATTTATTGAACTTGAATTGAACCTGAATCGCGCTACGAGTGGTTAGCAAGGACAGTGCTAATGTAACTGGCTATTTCGCCAAATCAAGTATTCGGGGGTGTAACTCAGTGGTAGAGTGTCTGCTTCGCATGCTGAAAGTCCTGGGTTCAAATCCCAGCACCTCCAAAACAATATTTTGCATTTATTTTTTTGTGTTTGCATATAACCCAACCAGTACACAGCCAATACTTAAAACCAGCCTGACTACAATAACAGTTAATACCTACTTAATATATTTGTTAAGACTAAGCGACAAACAATTTCATCACGTGCATACAGTCATTTCAATCCTCTCAATATATATTTTATTACAATAATCCTTTGATGGGACTGTAATAAATCCGTTTTATCTTTGCAGTAAATAGGTATTATACATACACATACAAGTAGGTAAGTAGATATTTCATTTACCAATGCACTAGCTGTTTGCATATACCTGCGATAAGTAAATCGAAAATTTTGACATAATCTGCAAAATCTAATCCTTCTCACTTGTGTTTGGCGCGCGTAAGTATACTTCTAGAAGATAGGCTAGTGTAGGCTCAAGCTCCATGGTGGAGGGAGACGATTATGACTGATGAAGATAATGTGATATGTAAGATTTTTTATGATTGCTTTTATTTATTGCCATTATTTTTATTCATCGAGCGAGATTGTCCAATAGGAACTTATTTTTTTATGGGCGTCGACGACGTGCCGTGCTTTCCGAAGCAAAGAGATGGAACTCACCAGTGACGAAGATCATGGTGGAGATGATGTTGGACCGGTCAGGGTCTGTCTCCGTCATGCAGAGTGCCGGACAGAGGATGAAAGGAATCGCTACTATGGCTCCTATCATCGTCAGGTAGTGCTAGAAAAAACATAGGAAAACTGTCATTTTAGTCACTCTATTAGCGGGCCATAAGCGTCGGTGTGTGTGAAGTGGACCAACCTGCACTGGGTCAGAGTGGTCGACTAAGGCCTAATCGCCCTTATTCGGGGTAGACTCGAGCCCCTCGGTAGGGACGTAAATGAGCTGTTGATGATGGCGGGCCATGCTTTCGTTTTATTTTTGTTTTAGTGTATCCAGCGAATGAATTTTAAACTTTAATAAAACAATTGAAACGCTTGCATTCTTCTGTATTTAATGATGTCAGCCGGCATCATAAGGCTTCAGTAATTTTACTACAAATTACTGGAGTCCTTCACCGCACACAGCTCCCTAGTCTTTGGAATAAGACTACCTAACTGTGTTTCTCAAGCTACTTCCTTGGCAAAACCACCTGATTACGAAATACTTTATGTAAAAACATAAAATACGATTAAGATTCACACTATGTATAGTCGGTGTCGGTGCTCGAGCCCTGTAGTGTAGGTACCGAATAGGGGATGGGACTGTTCCTTTTACAATAATTTTATGAATTATTTTTAAAATATAGATTAGTAGCAGACGATTCGCGAAGAAAAAACCAGAATCGGTTGAAAAACGAATCTACCTACAGTGATTTTTTAAAGTTTCAATATATCTGGTTCTTAAAAAACGATTTTGTGTATGGAGATTATATGGCGTTACTAACAAATGACGTCACAAGTGGGTATGTGCCTCTCTGTCTAATCTTGAATTTCAAAACTTTATAACTCGGTCAATTTTAAAGATATAGCAAAAAATTTTTTTAATTTTCAATAGCAGAAACTAAGAAGTTTGGATTTATAAAATAAAAAAAAAGTAGTCCGATCTCCTATTAGGCGTTCGCAGAACACGCCCGTAGACGTAGGTAGGTACCTACTTGTCTATATTTGACAGTGGAAAAGCAAAATCGCTTAACCGCCATTTTGGTTGAAAATGACATATATATCACTGGAATCAGTGATTTTTTCTGTGTTGATCTGTGTGGGTTTCATGCAGATCAGAGCACTTTTTTGGCGCTTGAGCGACTCAATTTTTTGATATTTTTTAAATGAAATAACGCTGAAGCGACGTTAATTTTGGTGTTTTTGAACCAACGCTGTATTATGTCATAAGCGTCGCATAGGTTTGAAGTAAGTTTTTCTCTTTGCGATTTATGTTTACAAAGAATATCAATAAAGAAACCACTGTTGCTGCTTTAATTTATTCTATTTTAATAGGGCTGATAAGCCATTTTAAAATTTAACGTATACTAGCAATATTGCCTGTTAGTCATTAAAATTTTTATGTTTATGATTTATTGGTCAATCAACAATTTTTGTTTGACCAAAAATTTTTAACAGTCGAAGTAATTTTCGCTTAAGCGACACTTAACTCGCAAAATAAAGGCGTTATAAATGTTTTTGATAAAAAACTATGTAGAAAACGTATTTTTAAGAATATGTTTTATTTATCATAGCACTACTTTCAATTTGAAAAGAGATATTTAAAAAAAAAATCCTTTAATCATCGTTTTTGTAAAATTACAAAAGTGGCGGTTAAGTGATTTTGCTTTTCCACTGTCGATTTACTCATACGAGTAAAAGGCAGGGATACCTTACATCTCAAAGTTTTTAGGAGTTGTTTTTGAACTTCTTTTGAGCGTTATCGCACAAACTTTAGTTAGGTAATAAATTATGTCAACATTCTCAAAGAAGACATTGGCCTCGATTCGGGATGTCATGCACTAATTCTAATTTTAAAATCCAGCTATCCTTTTCGTTCTTATGACCAATGAATGAAAGGTGATGAACGAATGATATTAATTTGAACGAATGATATCTTAAAATAAGGGCATAGCTGTCAGTATAAGAGATTTTTAAGTCACAATTTTTAAGTGCTCTCTAAAATTGTACAATCGACACGGCCATAAGGTTTAAATTTGATGTTTGACAGCTCTAATATGGCCATCTACTGTCCCTTTTCTATCTTTAAAAGGTAAAAAGGACAGACAAACTTAATTTAAGGATTAGAACGTGACATCCCGAATCGCGGGCATCATTTCCTTTACCTGCAAAGCCATGAAGATGCATAGGTACCAAGGCGGCACGTCATCGATGCCGTACGTGACCGAGCCACCGCGATCTGCTTTGCCATTCTGCTTGCCTGGTACTTCGTCTGGGCCCTGAAGAAGCAAAAATCTATCTAGCATATTTTTATTTTATGGGACAAGGAAAGAAAGAAAGAAAGAAATACATTTTATTTAGTACAAGAGATGACGACACATACAGTACATCATTTGAAACTTAACCTAAGAAAATAAAACATAGTTGTCCGAAAAGTACATAAATAGTGCCACCACACTCGATACTAAAAAGGGCTACTAGCTCAGCTCATGCTGTAGCCAAGAGACTACAACGCTGGTTTTCAGCTAGGCCCTGCAGGTGCGGTGTTGAACCCAATGAGAACAACACGACATTTTGCTCCTGTTTCTTTGCGCATTCAACTCTTTGTTATTGGTACTAATTTCTACTTTGTATACCTAGAAACAAGAAAAATACCTAATAGAAAAAGGTCATAGCAAGTGGGCTGTAACTTCCTCCTTCTGTAAACGCAAACAATACTTTTTTGTTTAACTGAAAAACTCTGCACTGAGTCTAGGTTCTTTAGAGGTGGAGGCAGGTCGTTCCAAATCTTTGCGGAAGCATATTTGAAACAGCCTTTATACGCTTTTGACCTGTGCCTAGGAAGATGGTCTTATCAACTCGTGTAGGAAGAAAGGTTCCCTTTTGAAGCTTACCTGAAGCTTACTCGCCAAAAGAGACAGCATCAAAGGCAGCTAGCTAATAATAGTGAATTCTATTCTCCTCATTTTAAGGTTTTATTAAAAGGACTTTCGAGTTTTCTACGAGTTTAAAATTAATTTGACTTTGTTAAGACAAGTCTAGTGCATTTCTCTAAAAATATAAAAATCGTGATCTAAAATAAACGAGGTGTCTAATGTCATGGAAATAAACCACACACAAATCTGTTGATATTGTTCAAATAAAATCTCTGTCAATATTATTGTTAGTGATTCCCTCACTTGAGTGCTAAGGTAATCGACCTTGTGTTAGCGAATAACCATAAAACTATACTATCAACAGGCAGATGTACGGCAAATATTTTCCAACATACACAGAATTAAAGATTATCCTAAAATAAATTGAATATTTCGATTTTTTTTATTAAGTTTGATAAAGTTTAATGCAAGCGTTAATTATTAGAATATTCTATGTTTTATTGCTGGCAAGAAACACCCAGAGAAGTGAAAACAAATAAAAAGAAGAAAAAACCAACATACCCACCTGTATTTTGCTATGAACACGAGTTTCATACCTTCACACATATAACTAACAAGTCATATTATGAATGTTATCTTAATATAAATCTAATATTAAAAAAAACCTTTTTTAAAAACAAGCTTTTATTATTTGGAAAATGAACTGGTTACCATTTAGTATCAAAGTATTCGTCAATACCAATCCAACAAGCCCAAACACGACTATGTTATGTTGTGTATTTGTGGAGTTCCTGTGACCACCTTCCAGCTCCATCATGAGACCCTGGACATCACGTAGGACTGAAGATCTAGTCAAGACAAATCCAACAAGCCCAAACATGACTAAGTTATGTTGTGTATTTGTGGAGTTCCTGTGGCCACCTTCCGGCTCCATCATGAGACCCTGAACATCACGTATGACTAAAGATCTTGTTAAGACAAAACCAACAAGCCCAAACACGACTAGGTTGTGTTGTGTATTTAAGGAGTTCCTGTGGACACCTTCCGGCTCCATCATGAGACCCTGGATATCACGTATGGCTAAAGATCTTGTTAAGACAAATCTAACGAGCCCAAACACGACTAGGTTCTGTTCTGTATTAGAGGAGTTCCTATGGCCACCTTCTGTCTCCATCATCAGACCAGCTCCAAGGTACCATAATATTGCATTGTCATCCGATTTATACATGAATGCAAAATTTCAGCTCAATCGGAAACTGGGAAGTGGATCAAATTTAACTTGCAAGATTTGATTACAGACAACGGGACAGGTGAAACTAAAAAATAAAAGCTTGTAAAAATCAAAATATTGCAGACTGCACTTAAATTATACGCCGCCACCATCGCGCCCACCTGTGTAGCTGGTTATAGATTTTTCATGGGAGATAGCATATCATCCACATCCTTTACTCTTGAATCACTAACTCTGACATACGTTACTTGTACCTACCTATAGTAAATATGAAGCAAACAAATATAGTTAACGACACGACACATACCAAAGCAACTGCAGAGTAAGAAATCTTATCTTCCATGACTGCAAATTCACTTTTTCTAACTAACAATGATCCACGAGTAAGTAATAGATGTAATACACAAGAATAACTTCGCAAAATACAAACTAATACCAATACTAACGTGAAGTTTTAACCTCCTAATCTATACAAGGTATAGGTACTATAAAAACCTCACGGTACCTAAGGAGTTACTTACCTAAGCAAAAAATGCATGCTTACTTTGTCTCTTTCTAACATTTTATATACAAATATATTCGTCCTTTGTTGAACTGAACAATACAAAACCATTTGATTTGTACGTAGCATTTTTATTGACAGACCAATGCTGCTTTTAAAGCGTTGCCCAAATAGGGCTTCTTACGACTGTAGCAATGTATATAGTTGAAAGTTTTTTTCTGTAGGAATGTATCTCAGACAATCAAACCTTTTCTCAACAGCTGTCTGCAGCAGTCTGTAATAACATCCGTACTAGCTATAGACGCCTATAGATAAACAAATGTAGACTTTGGCTTTTATCTACACAGAAGAAATAATAGCTACTACTCCTGTCGTCTTTTCTTTCTGTTATCAGCCTCCGTGACCGAGTGGTTGAGCGTTCTACTCTATTACGAAAGTTCTGGGTTTGAATTCCAAACACTGCCAAGATAAAGTAAAATGTCTTTGTGGAACTTTTCCCAGTTTGGTTGGGACATTGCAGCAGGACATTCAATCAACATTCATATACGTCCCCACCGAGGGGCTCGAGTCTACCTTGAATTAGGGCGATTAGGCCTTAGTCGAACGCTGGCCCAGTGCGGGTTGGTCGACTTCACACACAACCTTTGAATTTCTTCGCAGGAGTGTGCTCATAAACTGCATGCATACATATCACATTTTTTATTCTTCATATTTTCATAGCATACGGAAAGCAGCTAGACTTATTTTGTCAACATCATTCTTCAGTATTGAAAATGACTGATCTCTACAAAATGATACGGTAGATTCTTTCAGCCCATCCCATGACTCTGAATTATGTTTCACGGTAGTTTCTTTTCATTATAAACTGATATGTCTCTACTCTACAAACTGAATGATGTACCATGCTAATCTGACATACGTAAAGAGTAAAGAGTTGACATATTAATTAATGTGTGAGAAAGCCACAATAAAAAAAAATAAAGAAATTCCGAATGATTCAGAATCATGGGCTGAACCTGAACCCTATAATTTTATGGAGACTGTGACTCATTCATTACACCCCACTATGTATTTATGAATGCCATGACGGTACGTGGGGTTTTTGATCTTCCATCGGGAACATTGTATGCTATCAAAAACATAACTTGTAACCAAGTCTCGCAACTCAGTTCTTCTAGCGTAAGAAGTTGTGAGCTGGACCGAAATTGCAAAATATTTTAGTTTTTCCTTCATTTATACACTAAACACTAATTGTATTCTAAATTTGAAGCTTCTATATCTGCCTTAGACTTTTGACGATCGGTCCACGGAGAATTCGTCTCCGTGGATCGGTCAGTCGGTAAGTGACAAAATTAAGAAACTGACTAGTTATAATTCTTAAACTACTGGTTCAAATTGAATGAAATTTGAAATATACCGTGTTTATACAATGCCTGCTTGGTTACTGAAAGTTCAGGCTTCTAGTTTTATCCACAACAAAATTATAGGGGTGTCGAAAATGGCTTGAACTGCTTCGAGAAAGCGATGGTACGGCCGTGCCGTTTTTTTGTTGCTCGACGATGGTACATATGCAAGCAGGCACTTCAAATAGACTAGCACAAAAATAATGCGGATTGTCCAAATAGTAAATCATATTCAATTTACCTATTATTATATCTAAAATAAATAAAATATAAACTCACCTCTTGTACAAAGTTGTTGAGACCGATCTGAATATTTGTAGCAATATCTTGAGCTATAGTGTTGTGCACCATTTGTAAAAAAATACGATTCTCTTTATCCTACTACTAGTACCACAAGCTTATTAAAATCACACTGGCACAAATACTTCAAAAGCTTTTAGATAATTTTGAAAAAGGAATAACAGCCAATTTTATCCACTTGCTTCCCCAATAAGACTTTTCATTTGAACGCGTTCTTTGATCTAACCACTTTAGAAGCGAATGATAATTTAGATAAGGAATACACGATACATTTGTGTACTGAACGTTGATGCGAATGAGACTGTCCGATGTAGCCAATGATGTTAATTAGACGAGACAACGAAGCCAACATGCACACAACTTACTCGTGTCACGAAACCTTGGCGTCATTATTTTGGAGTTACGTCTGTGGTTACATTTAACGCGGATAATGGGTATAGACCGTTTTCGTATAGGCCCGGTTCATAGCCTGAAATCGAAACGATGCGATGTTTGGCAAACTGCGTGAAATGTTTTGTTTACATGAGTGAACAAACGTTTATGGAAGGTACTACGGGGGCTTTTCTCATAAAAAGATAAAGAATAAAATTTTTAAAATATTTATTTTGCTTAGACATACTTTATGTTTCACGAGAATCGTAGTCACGTCAAACTAGCAGCCTCACTATGGGAGTGTAATATCTCGGTGTCGGCGTTTACTGAACCAATTTTGATAAAACTTTGTATGCATGACAAACTATTTCCAAACCAACTTTTTTTGTCATTTTATAAATCCGCTATCTTGGTGAGGTTGCTAGCTTGACGTCAGGGTTACTCCCCGAGAAGCTTATCAAATACCAAACTAATTCTAAGCTTTAGTCACTAATTGGTTAATATATGGACGACGGGAAAAGTGTAAATTTCTAAATGTCCGCGGAAATAAGATTTTTTCCCGATAAAACTATCCTTTGTGTCTAGGGTATCAAACTACCTGGGCTGATTGATAACTGGCCGAAACGACGAACTTAAAAAAATGATACGCAAAAAAAAAATATTACATTATATTTTGGCATCTTTTTGAAAATAGAACGCCAAATTTGAATTTAATCGAACTGGTGGAATTTCTTTGATAGGACGTAGAACTTTCTCTGTCGTAAATTTTCTTAACAATGGAAAGAAACGAAATTCGTGCGGTGATAAAGTTTTACGTTTTAAAACAGGAAACAGCAACCCAGATTAAAACCAAGCTAGACAGTGTTTTAGGTAATTCTGCTCCTGCATTGAGTACAATTCACACCTGGGTAACTGATTTTAAACGTGGAAGACAGAGCTGCTAAGACGCCCACAGGTCTGGCCGTCCAAATGAAGTCACGAATCCGGACATGATCAAAAAAATTCACAAAATTGTATTGAATGATCGGCGCTTGAAGTTGCGAGAGATAGCAGAGATGGTGAGCATTTCATCTGAACGCGTTTTTAATATTTTGCACCAACATTTGGGAATGAAAAAGCTTTGCGCGCGATGGGTGCCGCGTTTGCTCACTGTTGACCAAAAGCAACGTCGAGTGGACGATTCATCGGAGTGTTTGGCGCTGTTTAACCGAGATCCTAACGAGTTTTCGCGGCGTTATGTAACAGTCGATGAAACCTGGATACATCATTATACTCCCGAGACAAAAGAACAATCTAAGCAGTGGACTGAGAGCGGAAGACCTGCGCCGAAGAAAGCAAAAACGGTTTTGTCGGCCGGCAAAGTGATGGCGACTGTTTTTTGGGATGCTCGAGGGATTATTTTAGTGGATTATCTGCAAAAAGGAAAAACAATAAATGGAGAGTACTACGCAAGCTTGCTGCAAAAATTAAGTGAAGAAATCCAGAAAAAACGACCACATTTGGCCAAGAAAAAAGTTTTGTTCCACCATGACAACGCACCTGCACACACGTCAATGGTTGCAGTCGCCAAACTCCATGAATTGCGGTTCGAATTGCTACCGCATCCACCCTATTCCCCGGATCTGGCCCCGTGTGACTTCCACTTATTCCCAAACCTGAAGAAATGGTTAGGTGGCCAGAGATTTTCATCAAATGAAGAAGTCATTGTTGCCGTGGACGAGTATTTTGAGGGGTTGGAGAAAACATTTTATCAAACTGGTGTAACGGCATTGGAGAAGCGCTGGACTAAATGCATCGAGGTAGAAGGAAACTACGTTGAGAAATAAATTTATTTTAAATAGATTTTTAAAGTTTTTCTTTGTCGTTTCGGAAACTTATCAATCAGCCCTCTATCTCCATTTCAAACATCAAAATCCATTAATTACTTTAGGTGTGAAAGCGGAACAAACATCCCAATATCCTTTAATTCCACAATTATAATATCTCATGTTTAGTATTCGTCTTCATGTCTATAAATAATTCGGAGCTAGGTGGTGGGAAGGCTAGCTAGGCGCATTTGTAGGAGCGACATGGGGGGAACAGTATCAGAGCGAGCACGGAACGAGGTGGTGGGAAGGCTTCTTAGTCGGACACTCTTGTCAGAGTGGGCATGGTTGCGCTGACGAGGTACACGGTGAAGTGTTCGGTGGGTCGATATCTTTTCCGAGGGTAGCTCTCCTGGCTATGTGCTTCCATTTCTGACGGTTAGAGGCATCGCGAATACCCTGGACCATGGTGGACTCAGTAGCCTTTGTGATGGCGTCTATCCAACGGGTTGGCGATCGACCGCGTGCTCTCTTGCCTTCCACCTGGCCCTGAACTACCAGTCTCTCCATCGAGTTCTCATTTCTAGAGACGTGACCAAAAAACTTCAGTATTCGTAGTTGCACAGTTGACGATAGCCTGTCTTTAACACAAAGCTCTTTGAGGATGGATACATTGGTGCGAAATGTCGTCCACGAGATCTTTAGGAGGCGTCTCCAGCACCACATCTCGAATGCATCGATTTTACGGCGATCCTGCAGTCTCAGAGACCAAGTTTCGGCTCCATAGAGAAAGATTGGAAGTGGGAAGGCTAGCTAGGAGCATTTGAAGGAGCGATATCATGGGAAGCGACATGGGGGGGAACAGTATCAGAGCGAGCACGGAACGAGGTGGTGGGAAGGCTAGCTAGGCGCATTTGAAAGAGCGATATCGTGGGAAGCGACATGGTGGGAACAATTCAGTGTGGTAGGTGTACCTACCTATCAAGAAGAGTACATAAATCAATGGTAGAGCGAGTCACATCTCACCTCTGCGGTGATTGTAAAAATTATCCGTTTTCTCATGGTTCCACTAATTTGTCCCACTGATGAGACCACGAGAGAACTATTCCTCGTAGACCCACTGATAGTCGACGTGCGGGAATGATCGGCCAAGCAGGTGGACTTAGGGACTTTGGTTGTTTTGCATTATTTTTTAATCTCTAAATGCCCCCCCTTGGCGACGCCCATGAGCGCCTTAACCTCGTAGCAGTAAGGGCGATATTCGTAGTACTAGAGTCCAGCAGCATGTGCTGCCTACTGTACAATCTGTGTATAAAATAGCACTTTTTGTTAAATAATGTTTAAGTGCTGTCTAATGATATGTTAAAAATTACAAAATAAAAAGAACGTAATAAGAAAATGAAAATCCCCCTTTTAATAATACTCGTGAATCACAATGCTCGAGATAATTTAAATCGAAACTTATAGGTTATCTAGTAACACTTACTAAAATTTAATAATACTAAGAACAAAATTAAAAACGTTATCAAAACAAACTTACGTACATACATACATGAGATCACGCCTCGGATCAAATTGAAATATAAAAAAATGCGTGTAAGTTTACATACATACATTGAGTCACGCCAAATTGACTTATTTATTTTCAGATTTAGATTTACATCAAGAACTGTCAAAATAAATAAATATGCAGCTCCTATCTTAGTTTGTTCATACAAATTTCGAAATGTTCCATTAATAGACGATTTTCTGAGCTCTTTAAAAAATAAAAATAATAGTTCTAATTGAGACGATAGATGGCGCCAGGTTTACTTCGTGGATTCTTTTTTTAAATCTTTTTATGGCCCTGGGTGACTCGCCGGATTTCTTCGGATCCACGAATCGTCAACGCCATCTATTGGATATTTATGAACTATTTTTTTTTAATTGGATGTCGGAAAATCCCGCATTGTATCAGAAGCCTCATGAAATTCATAATAACGATCACTATCCTCCTCATCATAGATCTCGAATTTCCAAGCATCTATCTCATCGGCGTCGTCCAATGACGCCCAGGATTCTGCATTTTCAGTATAATGTACAGAATCTGTACACGCATTTTCTGAATCCTTATCTTTAGTTTCAATTTCTTTATCATCGTGTTTAAGCCTCCAAGATTGGATGTGCGTATCAACTATAACCTTTGTTTTGTCTCGCCAATCCTCGGAATTTTCTATGGCATTATCACGCTTCCTCCAATTTTCAATTTCATTTACATTTTCAATATCAAATCCACAAACCGATTCTTGTTCACGTTTTTCGTGAGAGTCGCTTCTATCATCAACATAAGTAGTGTTATCATTATAATCAGCTTTACACTTTTTACAGAAATCGTCAACCTTTTTGACGTGTTCAGCGATGAAAGTTTTGTGTTGGTTCCGCCAGGCGTCGCCAACGTTTTTTGTTTGGTCGTCTGTATTGATACTACAGAGATAATCATCAGTTGGTGACGGCGATAGTGGCGCGATGGTGTTGTGAAGCTCGCACACGCGGCATGGCGGCGCCAGCGCGTGGCGGTGCCGAGGCAGAAATACCATACCCAATTCTGGAATTAGATAAAAGGTTTCGGTTGTGCCATGGTAAAAACCTCCACTGAAATGAAGGTGAAGAAAATTTTAAGATCATCATCATCATCGTGAGTGGGTTGTAAGGTCGACAACCGACCTCACAAACCCTGGTGACAGTGTTAAAGAGCCGCCAAAAGCCCCCGACTTGGCTCGTATAACGACTAGATAGTAGCCGGGACCAACGGCTTAACGTGCCTTCTGAAACAACAACATCAACAATTACAACTAGATAACGGGTCGCATATAAAATCAAAGCTAAATGCTGTCTGCGTCAATATATACCTATACAGCTACATTTGTTTATTAACCAACCGAGGGTTAAACATCAGTTACAGCGCCACCAATTGTAAATCATTTACTTATTGTCAGTGATTTCGATCGAAATTATTAGCCTCGATTCGGGATGTCACGCTCTAATCCTTAATTTTAAGTTAGTCCGTCCTTTTTACCTTTTAAAGATTGAAAAGGGACAGGAGATGGCCATCCTAATATTGGAGCTGTCAAACATCG